>PQFF01000379.1:153759-239732 GCA_003547095.1 Diversispora epigaea
TAAATCTCCAGCTCTTTCTTTAAATTCCTCCGAAACTAATTATTCGCCAACTGAATCTGAAATTTCTACTCCTAACCTTTCTGATCACTTTAAATGTTTTCCACAACTTCCAAATCAATTATTTTATATCGATAACAATCTTCTAAATAATTCATCAACAGAATCTGAAGTTAAATCTCCAGCACTTTCTTTAAATTCCTCCGAAACTAATTATTCGCCAACTGAATCTGAAATTTCTACTCCTAACCTTTCTGATCACTTTAAATGTTCTCCACCACTTCAAAATCAATCAAATCAAATTCATATCAATAACGATCTAAATTATTCATTTTCGAATGAAGAAGAATTTAATAAATCGTTAAGTTTGGACCAATCTTCAGATTTAGCTCAAAATATTCAATTTTTACAATACAATGATGATACTTCATACGCTTATTGTCAACCCGAATTTCCAAATGTTTCCATAGAAACAGATGGTTTTTTTCTTTACCAAGAACAACAATTCAATATTATAGAAAACAATGAAAATAATGGATATGAAAATTTCCATTAAATTATAAATCCTAAATAAAATATTTATTTATTTTATTATATCTTGTAATATAGATCATTCGTTTCTTCTTCTTCCTTTTCCTTTTCCTATTTTTTTATACTATTTTCTTAGTCTGTAAAATTTTCAGCGGTTAAAGAAGGGACATTTATATATATATATTAATTTATTAAACTGTCTATAATCAAAAAATGTTGGAACTTTTCGTTATATATATATATATATTTTTATATTTTTGTAATTATTTCGATGTTGATATTTCTTCGTTTTTTTTTTTTTTTAATTCTCGTTTTTCTACGAATGAAAAACCTTTAAGCTTAAAGTAAATATGATTAAAATTCTTTTCGTTCCCTCTCTTTCTATTCTGAACTATTCGGTTCTTTACCTCCTTTTTCTATGATTACTATATGTTTATATCGATTGCCGATCACAATATGTATTTTTGAATTTAAAATAAACGTTATTTTTTATTTTGAAAAATATGTTGTTAAACACTGCATGATATTAAGATCCATATTGGGCGATACGTGTGACAAATTCCAAATGCCAAATAATCCCAAAAGGAAAAATGCATGTTGATTTAAATAAAAATTAATTTTATTAAGCAGCACGCGAGATTAGTGTAAGTTAATGTTTATCTACATTCTAAGACAATCAAAAAAAAAAGACAATAGTTTATTCTTATTAGTTTAGTTCGTTCGAATTGTTCTTTGAAATGTTTCTATGAACTTAGAATTATTGTAATAGAATAAAATAGAAATTTCTATAACTAATTTTTTTCCAATTTATTAATCTAGAAGGTTTCCTTGCATTTTATTTTTTTTTTTTGAGCAACCTAATCAATATTTAAAACTTGATATTTGTCGTTATATTCTTAGGTTGTTTTATCTTTTATTCTATTNGAAGGGACATTTATATATATATATTAATTTATTAAACTGTCTATAATCAAAAAATGTTGGAACTTTTCGTTATATATATATATATATTTTTATATTTTTGTAATTATTTCGATGTTGATATTTCTTCGTTTTTTTTTTTTTTTAATTCTCGTTTTTCTACGAATGAAAAACCTTTAAGCTTAAAGTAAATATGATTAAAATTCTTTTCGTTCCCTCTCTTTCTATTCTGAACTATTCGGTTCTTTACCTCCTTTTTCTATGATTACTATATGTTTATATCGATTGCCGATCACAATATGTATTTTTGAATTTAAAATAAACGTTATTTTTTATTTTGAAAAATATGTTGTTAAACACTGCATGATATTAAGATCCATATTGGGCGATACGTGTGACAAATTCCAAATGCCAAATAATCCCAAAAGGAAAAATGCATGTTGATTTAAATAAAAATTAATTTTATTAAGCAGCACGCGAGATTAGTGTAAGTTAATGTTTATCTACATTCTAAGACAATCAAAAAAAAAAGACAATAGTTTATTCTTATTAGTTTAGTTCGTTCGAATTGTTCTTTGAAATGTTTCTATGAACTTAGAATTATTGTAATAGAATAAAATAGAAATTTCTATAACTAATTTTTTTCCAATTTATTAATCTAGAAGGTTTCCTTGCATTTTATTTTTTTTTTTTGAGCAACCTAATCAATATTTAAAACTTGATATTTGTCGTTATATTCTTAGGTTGTTTTATCTTTTATTCTATTATTATTAAATTATAGGACTTCTGTAGAATAGATTTAACTAACTTTACAAACAAAGAAAAAATGGGTGAAACTTTTTTTTTTAACAATTAACAGAGTAAACGATAAAAGTGATCGCCTTAATATTTAGACCAGGGTACACACCGAGGTCACAATTACATTTATCACGTGTTAGTTACTTTATTTATATGGGGTGTATTAAATAAAACTATTGTACAACTGCTTATTGTATATATATTACATTATTCACCCTCAGTCAGGGTTGTGTACACTGTACTTTTCAAAATCTTAGTATATGTACTAAAAGTATTGGTACGGGACAAAAGTCATTCTTAATTTTTTTTTTAAAAAAAAAAAAATGTCAGGAATCCCAACAAAATACAAAAAATATAGTTCTAAGTTTTCATTTTGCTATATACCAGGCCATTCACAATTTCAAGTGGGTTACTTAGGCATCACCGAATCATCTGTATCTGGTATTTTAGATCTTCACTTTCCCTCAGACGATCCTGTATATGCCAAACAAATTTTTGTCACTTTAATAGGCGAGGAATACGCTGAACGGGAATCAGTTGATTCGACTTATAGAGCCAGAAGTAATTTAATCTCTCAAGGAATATGCGTTTGGCGAAGCCCTGATGATACCTATCAACAGATTAATGAATTGCAGCTTCCTTTTCAATTTGAATTGCCTAATTATCTACCCTCTTCTGTGAAATTTGCTGAAGAAAACTCCAAAATTTCTTATAACTTAGAAGCAATCATTAAACAAAAATCCGGTATATTTCGTAGTTCATCGAAATCCATTAAAATTCGTTGTCCAATAACCAGATATTCTTTACCTCCAACAATTCTAACCCCAATCCAATTTTCAACTTATGATGACCCTTCCGCCGTCTCTCGAGGAATTGGGTTTTCCGTGTCAATAGAGCATAATGTATTTAGTCAATTAATTCCAATTAGTATTGATTTTGGATTGCTTTTTCATAAACCTGATTTAAAAATTAAAAAAGTAATTTTAGGAGTAAAGCAATATATTAAGTTTATTACAAGTGAAAACAGAGAGAAATTTTCAAAAGATTATGTTTTAAAATATGATATTAAATACGATAAAATTAAAAATAGATTGGATCATAATAATGAATATAAATCTAATGTAAAATTTGAAATTCCTCCACGAAACGACACAGAACTTAATTCGGTTAGACATAGCATTGATCAGAGACTTATTAAAGTTTTCCATAGAATTAAATTCAAGGTAAAATTTGGGATCTTTGGAGGATACAATATTAATTGGGAAAAGGATATTAAAATTGAAAATATGATTGCAATGTAAAATATTCTTGACGCAACATTTTTTAAAAATTTTCCAATGAATATTTTTACCTTTTATTACTACAAATTATTTCATTTTCAGAATGAAAAATCTGAATAATAATAAAATATCTTTGTAATATAAGAACATCCCAACTATCATATAAATATTTAATAAATAGTCTCCTCCTGTCCTACTGACTTTGCTTAGTAATTTCTTGGTCTGAATTGTGAACAATGTTAATATTAATGATGATAATTTGCTATAATTTGAAAACGAGCTTGATTGGTGCCAGCCAGACCAGACTGTTCTACACACATCTATTCATTATGTTTTCAAGCTTCTCATCTAATTTTTCCTTTAATTTTTATCAATGCCTGGTTAAATATGAATCTGAATTGTGTATGTCATTTATTTAGAGAATAAATCATAAAGTATACTAAGCGTCTCTATTCTAATTTTGCCAATTACATTAAACTTTTAAATATTATGCTTATTATATTTGAGGATGCAATTGTTTATTGCCAAAGTTCTCCTGTTTGTTTGGTTAGAATTTTTGAAAAATTTACAATAACATTTTGTGAATATTATTCTATGCAGTCACACGCTCTAAACCTTTTATAGATAATGATACTAGGAAATTTGAGTCCGGAACCATTAGTACGCGTGACAAGAATGTGATTATTTCATCATTCTCCGGAGATAATGTCACGCGATGCTTGTTACGTTTCACAATTTGCAATTAAAAACGGCACTTTGCATAGAAATAAAATACAAACAATAATGTCCTACGGGAATTAACTAAATTATAAATTTCAAAAAAAAATTCTTCAGGAGGTCTTAATATTTGCATTTTGTGCAAAAAATAAAGTGAAAGTTATTATTTTGTCATACACCAGATCATTCCAAATCATCTGTATCTGGTATTTTAAAACTTTACTTTCAATCAGTCCCGTACGTGCCAAACAAATTGATATCATTTTAAAAGGCAAGTGACCGAAACTTGATCTTGATGATGGTGAACAACAATTAAGAATGTTGAACGTAAAAATAAATTAATCAGTCAAGATATATGCGTTTGGCATAGTCCTGATGATAACTATCAACAGCTTACTGAATTCCAATTTCCTTTTCGATTGATGATTTACCTTCTTGTGTGAAATTTGCTGAAGAACCCTCGAAAATTTATTACAACTTAAAAGCAACCATCAAACAAAAATCTAGTATATTGAACTTCGAAATTCATTAAAATTCGTTGTCCAATAACCAGATATTCTTTACCTCCAACAATTCCCAATTTTCAAATTATGATGATCCTTTCGAGGAATTGGTTTTTCGTGTCAATAGAACATAATGTATTTAGTCAATTAATTCCAATTAGTATTGATTTTGGATTGATTTTTCATAAACCGGATTTAGAAATTAAAAAAGGAGTAGAACAAAATATCAGGTGAGAAAGAGTTTAAAAAATACTTTTAAAAAGTGTTATTAAATGCGATGAAATTAAAAATGGATTGGATTATAATAATGAATATAAATCTAATAATTCCTCCACAAAATGACACAATACTTTACGTAAATATGCGATGATGATTCGTTTTGACGAGAGTAGACATATGTATAATTGATCGAAATCATATTAAAGTTTCTCATAAAATTAAATTCAAAGTAAAATTTGGGATTTTCAGAGAATACGATATTAAATGGGAAAAGGATGTTAAAATTGAAAATATGATTAAACGAGATTTAATATAAAATATATATTTGACTGTTTGTTTTTATTTTTTTATTATTTATGACTTTCTTTCTTGATAACATTTTTAATAAAAGACAAACTTATTTAGTTTTTTATTTAAATTTTTCCAATAAATATTTACCCTTTATTACTACAAATTATTTCATTTTCAAAAATCGAATGTATATTCCAGAGTGAAAAATCTAATCATAATAAAATATCTAATATAAAGATCTAATAAATTTTTCATTTTCATCTCCTCCCGTCCTTCATGTTACTACTGATCATGATGCTCCTTTGCTTGGTGATTTCTTGGTTCTGAATTGTGAACAATGTTAATATTAATGATGAAAATTTATTATAATTTGAAAACGAGCCTGATTGGCACCGGCCAGACCAGACTTCTACACATATTCATTCATTATATTTCCTCTTATCCAGTTTTTCCTTTGATTTTTACCAATGCTAAATATGTCAAGAACCCAATCTGAATTGTGTATGTCATGATTTAGAATGTTTTTAAAGATAAATCATGGTGTATACACAAGTGTCTTTATTCTGATTTTACCAATTATATTTGAGGATACAATTGTTTATTGTCCTGTCTATTTTGTTCAAATTAGAGAAAATTGGATACATTCATATGCATAAATCTAAACCTTTTATAGGCAATGACATTAACTCCGCCCAAATTAACTAAATTAAGGCAGTCAAAGACGTCACAATTTTTCAAGCATCATATATAAATTTCAAAAAAAAAAAGGTTCTAAAAAAATGTCTCAAGTATTAAGACCCCCTAAAGAATTGTACAAAAAATATAGTGAAAAATTGTCATTTTGCTATACACCAGGTCAATCTCAATTTCAAGATGGTTACTTAGGCATCACCGAATCATCTGTATCCGGTATTTTAGAACTTAACTTCATACCTGATAAACCCATACATGCCAAACAAATTGATATCACTTTAAAAGGCGTGGAATATGTTTTTTGGACAGAAAAACATGGAGAAAGTACTAAAGTTCATAGACATAAAGAAATTTTAATTCGTCATGATTTATGCGTTTGGCGAAGCCCTGATAATACTTATCAACAGATTAATGAATTACAACTTCCTTTTCAATTTGAATTGCCTAGTCATCTACCCTCTTCTGTGAAATTTGGTAATGAAGAATCCAAAATTTATTACAGCTTGAAAGCAATCATGAAACAAGAATCCAATATGTTGAAATTTCGTGGTTCAACGGAATTTATTAAAATTCGTTGCCCGATAACTAGGTATTCTTTATTTCCAACGATTCTAATTCCAACTCAATTTTCAAATTATGATGACCCTTCTACTATCTCTCGGGGAATTGGATATTCTATATCATTGGAGCATAATGTATTTAGTCAGTTAAATCCAATTATTATAAATTTTGGTTTGATTTTTCATAAACCTAATTTAAAAATTAAAGAAGTAATTTTAGGAGTAAAGCAAAAAATCAAATTCAGAGTCAAATTTGCACGTAGACGTTTTAAAAAATATGTTTTAAAAAGTGTTATTAAAGGAAATGAAATTAAAAATAGACTGGATTATAATAATGAATATAAATCTAGTGTAAAATTTGAAATTCCTCCACGAAATGACACAAAACTTAAGTCGGTTAGACATAGTATCGATAGGCATTATATTAACGTTTCTCATAAAATTAAATTCAAGATCAAATTTGGGTTTTTTGGAGGAAGCGATATTACATGGGAAAAGGATATTAAAATTGAAAATATGATTACCCAAGACTTAATGTAAAATATATTTTGTTTTTATTTTTTATTTTTATTATTATTATTTATTATTTTCTTTTTTGATACCATTTTTAATAAAAGATATATTATTATTATTATTTATTTTTTTTTTTTTATTTAGATTTTTCCAATGAATATTTAACTTTTATTACTACAAATTATTCATTTTTAAAAATTGAATNTTATAAATTTTGGTTTGATTTTTCATAAACCTAATTTAAAAATTAAAGAAGTAATTTTAGGAGTAAAGCAAAAAATCAAATTCAGAGTCAAATTTGCACGTAGACGTTTTAAAAAATATGTTTTAAAAAGTGTTATTAAAGGAAATGAAATTAAAAATAGACTGGATTATAATAATGAATATAAATCTAGTGTAAAATTTGAAATTCCTCCACGAAATGACACAAAACTTAAGTCGGTTAGACATAGTATCGATAGGCATTATATTAACGTTTCTCATAAAATTAAATTCAAGATCAAATTTGGGTTTTTTGGAGGAAGCGATATTACATGGGAAAAGGATATTAAAATTGAAAATATGATTACCCAAGACTTAATGTAAAATATATTTTGTTTTTATTTTTTATTTTTATTATTATTATTTATTATTTTCTTTTTTGATACCATTTTTAATAAAAGATATATTATTATTATTATTTATTTTTTTTTTTTTATTTAGATTTTTCCAATGAATATTTAACTTTTATTACTACAAATTATTCATTTCTAAAAATTGAATGTGCATTCGGAGTGAAGAATCTAAATAATAATAAAATGTCTTTGTAATATAAGAGCACCCAACTATCATATAAAGATCTAATAAAATTAGTATTTTTCATACGTTTATTTTCTCAGAATACTGGAATCGCCCATATGCAGCTTAGTGGAACTCTCACCACACGAGATGAGTTTTTTAAAGAGAAAACTTGCAATTCAAGTTTGCTCCTGTTACTACTGATCACGATGCTTCTTTGCTTAGTGATTTCTTGGTTCTGAATTGTGAACAATGCTAATGCTATTGGGCAATTTGTTATAATTTGAAACGGACTAATCAACCAGCCAGTTATCTACGTATTTATTCATTATATTTCTAGTCTCCCATTCAATTCTTCCTTTAATTTTACCAATGCCTAGTTAAATATGTCAAGAATCCAATCTGAATTGTGTATGTCATGATTTAGAATGGTTTTAAAGACAAATCATGGCGTGTTGTCTTAAAAATGCGTATATCTAAGTGTCTCTATTCTAAAAGTAATTTTGCAAGATCCCATTTCCTATATGATTTTATTGTTTTAGCAAAATTTCCCATATTAAATGCTTACAAAATAAAATATCAAATAACCATAGAAAATTATGTACTTTGTATATAATAGAGTAATGAATATTTTAATTAATAAATAAAATTTTTATTGTAATTAATTTGTGAATAGGAATTCTCCGGTAATAAATTTAAGATTTTTACATTTTTCTTCTGTATCAAAATATCAATTACAAAGTATTTATTTGGTGAAGTATTATATCTAACTTAAAATTTGGATGTTCGCCCGCCCAGTGTGAGAAGCAACTCAAGAGTAATAACTCTTGGGTCTTTCAAGGATGGAAGACTTTAAAATGCATAAGTTTGCACTTTTAAATATATTTGAGGATGTAATTGTTTATTGTCAAAGGTTCCCTTGTCTGTTTGAATTGAAGAAAATTAGAGTTAGAATAGTTAGAATTCTTGGATTAATTAAAAAAAAAAATTTAATTGTTTAATTGCCTTACAAATTGCATCTTTTGCAGTCATATCACAAGCTAAACTATCTGCAAATGTAAAATTGCCTGGATACTATTAAAATTTTCAAGTATATGAGAGACCGTAAATCGGATCGTTTATACAACTGTATCTGGTATTTAAAACCTCAGATAAACCAGAAAATCATTGTTAAAAGGCGTGGAATATGTTTGTTGGATATAAAGGTGCAGCAAAAATTCTATGGATGGCAATATGATATATGCATTTGGTGAAGCCGGTGACAGATTACTGAATTAAAACTTTCCTTTTCAATTTGAATTACCTGATGCTTAAGAAGAATCCAAGGATTCTGTTTATATCGAAATTTTGTGGTCCAACGAAATTAATCCGATATTCTTTACCTCCGTTCCAACTCAATTTTCAAATTACGTAACATAATTTAAATACTTTGATCAAAAAAATAACCATTTTTAGGTGAGAGAGATTGTTTAAAAGATATAAATATATTGGGATATCATTTTTCATTAAAGCAAGCTTGAACCTTTGAGATATTTAAATAAATTTTCTTACTATTCTTATTATTCTCACTATTATTGAATTTTAAAAATTTAAAAAGTATATAATTCTTTATTTATTATTATTCATAATGTTGTTGTCTGATCTATTATATTCACTGTTAAAAGAAAGATCGCGTGAAGGATAAGATTAGTTGCGTCACGTTACTTAGAAAACTAACCGCTTTCGTCGCATTCAATATGTCAAAAAAAAAACCTTAAACGTAATTTTTGTTATTAGGACAGTTATAAATTTTTATAATCCTAATTTAGAAATTAAAGTAATTTTTGGATTGAATCATAAATCATCTAGTATATAAAATTCCTCCACGAGATGACACAAAAATTAAGTCGGTCAGGTTTTAGCATTGATAGGCATCTTATTAACTGGTTTAGATTTTATATTATATATTTTATAAAAGAAAAGATTGATTTGGTTGGCCTTTTTTTTTTAATCTTATCTTAGTATTTTGAAGAATTTTGATTTATTTAAAAATTAAAGTGAACCTATTTTCTTAATCGAAAGTTGTATACTTAAAGTGAAGAATCTTTCTAAATGTCTGGTGAAATTGGTAAAATATTTAAAGTGAAGAATCTTTCTAAATGTCTGGTGAAATTGGTAAAGTATTTAAAGTGAAGAATCTTTCTAAATGTCTGGTGAAATTGGTTAAATATTTAAAAACAACTCGTATATAAAATCAAGTAATTTCACCAGTTGCTACTTCCCACATTAAATACCTATATATTCCTATACTATAGATATCTGATTTATTAAATATAAATCAGATATAAGAATATATGGGAGATTTCCATAAATGCTATAAAATCTTAAAATCATATATAAAAATAATCTAATATATAAAAGTTAGTATTATTTTCATTTTGACCAGAATTTCAGAATTTCTAATAAACATATTTTGAAAAGGTCAATACTTTTGTATCCATATAGTTGAATAATAATTTCCATCAAAAAGATGCTTAAAGTTTAAGTTTATCATAGTTTCGAACGATTCTTTTGTCAACTCATAACATTTAGAAAGATTCACGTTCACGAGGTGCTTCTTACGATAGATAAAATATTTACAAGTATCGATATCGATATTACCTAAAAATTATACATAATTACATTCAATATTAAAATGCTTTCATTACAATATCTTTATAAAGTTGCATACGATGAAATTTAAATTTGAGCAAGTTTTTAAAAAATAACTCACCGTGCATTTTAAAGTCTATAAGTTTATATAATATTACACAAAGGAAATATAATAATATTATGCTTAATTTAACTTAAGGTGTAATTGTTTATCGTTCTGTTTGTTTGCAATTAAGAAGCGATTTTTTTATTTTTAGATTAACTCTTGAATTAATTATTGGTTAAAATGATTTAAAAATAATTAAAATAACTAAAAATAATCAATAATAATTTTTTTTATAAAATTCTTTATCATTTTAATTGTTTTAATCGTCCTACAAATATCATTTAACACTTTTGCAGTCAAATTATTTGTAAATATAAATTTACCTGGTTATTTAATGTCGTTTCGACGATGAAAAAAAAAAAATCCATAAATCGAAATGGAAATAGATGTTTTATAGGCAGGATTGATGGTAATACAAATATATTTATATTATTTATATTATAATGCATTTATATTGATGCGTAGTAGAATTTTGTTGAACATAAATTAATAATATGTTTTTTAAACATTGTGTCTCGAATAAACATTGTATACATTGTATACTCAAATAAACATTGATGGATAATAAAATTAAAATTAAGTATTATCTGTTATATTTTTTTATATTTTTTTTTATTTTTTTTTCATTTTTTTTCATTTTTTTTATGCATGTGTAAAAAGTACAAATTCAACTNTTAATTATTGGTTAAAATGATTTAAAAATAATTAAAATAACTAAAAATAATCAATAATAATTTTTTTTATAAAATTCTTTATCATTTTAATTGTTTTAATCGTCCTACAAATATCATTTAACACTTTTGCAGTCAAATTATTTGTAAATATAAATTTACCTGGTTATTTAATGTCGTTTCGACGATGAAAAAAAAAAAATCCATAAATCGAAATGGAAATAGATGTTTTATAGGCAGGATTGATGGTAATACAAATATATTTATATTATTTATATTATAATGCATTTATATTGATGCGTAGTAGAATTTTGTTGAACATAAATTAATAATATGTTTTTTAAACATTGTGTCTCGAATAAACATTGTATACATTGTATACTCAAATAAACATTGATGGATAATAAAATTAAAATTAAGTATTATCTGTTATATTTTTTTATATTTTTTTTTATTTTTTTTTCATTTTTTTTCATTTTTTTTATGCATGTGTAAAAAGTACAAATTCAACTTATCGTTAAAATTTATATATATTATATTATATCGGGAAAGAAACACGAACTTTTTTTTTTTAATCCCTAGATTCTTGTATACGTTCGATCTATCAAGAAGAAAAAAAAAAAAGAGAATAATAAATATTATTATTTACCTACTACTATTTACCCATTATCATCAGACTAAGATAACAAAATAAAGATTTATAATGATTGTCAGTAAAATATTCAATATTCTGCATCAGTGTTTTGTGTTCCTAATCTTCTTTATATGTCCTTATTTTTTTTAACGAGGGTAACACTCAGACAATAAATTTAGAAAGAGTCATTTGGTAGGTGTTGATATTTAAATATTTATTCATGCAAGTTGGTGTTTTGAAACAAGTTTTACAATAACTTGCATTTTTCTTACTAATATTATAATTGTTGCTTTTTTGTTTTGAGTTCAAAAGTATTTATAAGAGAAAAAGTGAAATTTGACATAAATTTTAAATAAACTTTGTATGGTATGATCTAATTTTTAATTATATAAATTATATAAATTTATATAATGTAACTAATTCAATTCCTTTTTATTTTTTATTTTTAACAATAAAACTTATATATAGATTATATTTTTACTTACTATCTGGTCTGGAAACTATTAAAGATTAATTAAGATTATTTAAATCAAATATTTCTCAATTTTATTCTTCATTTTAAATATTTAATTTACGAAATTTAATCTTTATTATATTCATTTATTCACTTATTTTCACTTATTTTCACTTATTTTCACTTATTTCACTTATTTTCACTTATTTCACTTATTTTCACTTATTTCACTTATTTTCACTTATTTCACTTATTTTCACTTATTTCACTTATTTCACTTATTTTTCACTTATTTCATTTATTTTCACTTATTTCACTTATTTTCATTTATTTCACTTATTACTGTAATCCTATTTAAATAATGATTAAACGTAATTCCGTGATCATGAGTAACAAACCACCTAAACTTCCATCTGACTGTATCGAAGAAATCTTAAAGATTCTAAATGATAATGGGGAAAGAAGTTCTTTACATTCTTGGATATTGGTTAATCGTTCATTGGGTCAAGTTGCTATTTCATTACTTTGGAGTAATCCATTTGATCAAATTTTACTTGAAAATCAATCAAGATCTCATCTTCTCATAGAAACTTATTTATCATGTCTTGACAAAGAAAAAAGGCAAATATTATTAGATGAAGGATTAGATATTCCATTAAAGTCTTCGTTATTTGATTATCCAATTTTTCTAAAAAAACTTCATATCGAAGTATTACAATTGTCTCTTATTCAATGGTGGACCAACAATACGACTTATAGAATTAGAAATAAAGCAAATTTTTCTACATTAGACGCAGTATTATCCGAATTATTAATCAATAAATGTAACGGATTAAGATTATTGAGTTTCGATACACATATTAATGCGGATTTTGCTTCTTTTTCTGGAATACAAAATACAATTTGTAGCCTTAAAGAATTTAGAATTAATTGTGGATGTCCTGATCATTCTGGATATTTAGCAAATCTTTTATCGTTAATAATTGAAAATTCACAAAGAATTATTAATTTGGTTGTTACGCCACATGATGACGGAGCGATTACTTGTCAAATACCAAGATTAATAGAAGCACAAACAAATTTAGAAAGATTTAGTATGATATATTCATTTGCAGGATCTTTTCAACCAAATAGATCCGCGTCAATATATTCAGCTCTCACAAGTCAAAAGCATTCACTCACTCATGCCGATTTTCGAAAAATTTATATTGATCCAAATTCATTACAAATTTTGGCAAAATGTAATAAATTAAGATCATTATATTTCGTTAATTGTCAACAAGAACAAGATATTACTTTATGTGATTCTTTAATTCAACTTCCCATCACGAAATTGGTATTAAATAATTCTCTAGGAAAAAATTCATTAACGACTACAACTTGTACTTCAATCGTAATGATGGCAGCCTCGACATTAGTAGAATTGGCAATAGATTATCTTACACCTGAAGTTGTCGAAATAATCAATACACAAATCCCAAATTTAAATTCTTTGGCTATTCGTACTACACCTCTTCCATTGCTTAATTTCATATCACATTCCACTATTGAACATTTAGCACTCAGTGATTTTGGAACAAAATCAAATTTATTTAGTATTACAGTTTTACAACAACTCGGTCGACTATTACCAACTACGTTAAAACATTTACAACTTGAATGTAGATATAATGTTGCTCCGGAATCTCTAACTGCATTATTGGAAGAATGTAAAGCACCTCTTGAAATTATAAGTTTAGATGTTGAAATATTTGATGATACTTTATTAGAAGTTATAGCTGATTACGCTCGAGAAACTGGAAAGCGATTAAAAGAATTAAGAATAGGAAAAGATACAAAAATTGAATATGATGGAGAATTATGTAAAAAGTTAATGACGGTTATATCTTCCATCAATCAAGATTACGTAGATTCTTGGCCTGTTCTCATTGGTATTTTTTTTTTTTAATTAAAATAATAAATATTATTTATTAGTAATTTACTACAAATTTAATTAAATTTATTTATTTATTTTTTTAATAGAGCGAAGAGATCCTTTATGGAAAGATCTTGATTCGTAATTTTTTCTTTTAGATTTTCCAGAAAATTAATGTAATTTTTTTTCAAAAAAAAAAAAAAAACTTGTAAAGATTTCACACACATTCAAGATTAATAACAAACTTTAGGACTTTAGGGTGAGAAAATTTAATTCAATATTACGATTTTTTTGATTAAATTTCAATGTTTGTTTTCAATTTATTTTTCGATTTATTTTTCAATTTTTTTTCAATTTTTTTGGTAGATTTATTTCTCGAATTATTTTATTTATTGAACTATATTAAAATGTAATAAATATTTTATCATCGCATTTTTAATTTTTATTGTAATAATAATCATAATAATATTATCATACCAAATACAAATGTCATATGATTTATTCTGCAATACGTGTCATTTTCATATATACATGACATGTTCTGCTAAAATCTAAGCATAAAATTTGAAATCTCAAGATATCAAAAAAATTCAAGTTAACGAGCGAGAAAAAACGGAAATTTATTTCTTATATCTTTTTTTTTTACATATGTAATAATTTTATAAAATTTTTTTCTTTCGTTTGATTTGATATTAACGTCAAAATGGCTTATTTATAATTAATTGAAGTTTTCCGCTTCACGTTAGAACTAAAAAAATAAATTTAATGGCTCAGCCCTAAATCTAAAAAAGTAAATCAAGATTAAATCTTCGTGAAATTTGGTGAGGAACCAGTTTTCGCAAGTTTTAATTTTACAAAATCCTCAATGGTATTGTTTTAATTTCATAAAATTTTCGACGATATTGTTCGATTGTTTTGACTGATTTAATTAATTTTTATAAAAATTTCGTTTTTAAAATCATGTTTTTGAAATCAAATAAAGAAAACAATGTAACAGGCGAAAAGAAATTATTAAAGAAAATGGATTCAAGACTTTTGCCAATGGTCACACTTATTTATCTTCTTAGTTTCCTGGGCAGGTGATATTTTACATAATTGATATTTGCGCTATAATTCTTAAAAAATTTCATTATGATTTACACGGTATGATTCGAAAAAAAGGGTAAATCTTGGAAATGCTAAACTGGCAAACTTGGAAAGTGATCTTGGATTAGTTGACAATCAATATAATTGGGCTTTGAGTATATTTTTTCTGTATGAATATATATATTATATTTATATTATTGTTATATTTTACAATCGCGACGATTAAAAAGAGCGTAAATCACTGAAAAATTAAATATTGAAATTTTAGTGGATATATATTATTTGAAGTACCGTCAAATCTAATATTAATAAAAACAAAACCTTCGATATGGAGTAAGTTTTATTATTCTTTTATTTCTAAAAAAAAAAAAAATTAAAAAAATTTGAAATTACAATTTTAATGTCTAATAAATGAATTTTTTCAACTTTTTAAAATTCAGTTCCTTCCATCATGATCGCTTGGGGTGCTATAATGACTATAATGGCTTTTGTATGTCATTTCCATTATTGTATTTTATTTTATTTTCATTTTATTCAATTTTATTTTTTTCAACTTGAATTTATCAAATTTATTTAAAGGTAAAAGATTTCATGCAATTAATGTTGGCCAGATTTTTTTTGGGAACATTCGAAGCTGGTCTTTTTCCGGGAATAATCTTTTATCTTACATTGTGGTATAAAAGATCCGAACAAACTTATAGAATTAGTCTTTTCTTTTCTGGAGCGACGATATCAGGAGCATTGAGTGGTTTATTCGCTTTTTTTGTTGTAAATAGAAATTATGATTTGAGTGGATGGCAATGTGTAAGTTTTAATAATTTCATTCTTTTTCATTTATTCATTCCTTTCATTCTTTAAATTCATTAAAAATGGTTTTCTAAAATCAATAGATTTTCTTAATTGATGGGTTTGCTTCAATATTTGTGGCGATAATAGCATATTTCGGTATTCCGGACTTTCCAGAAACAGCAGCATGGTTAACAGAAGAAGAGCGCGAATTAGTTATTAACCGACTTCGAGAAGATTCGGCCTATGGTGGTCATACTTCACGTTTTAGTAAAGATCAATTTTTAGCAGCAGTTAAAGATTGGGTAAATATTATCTTACTTTATTTCTTTGAAACTATTGAACTCATTCAATTCATTTCAATTCATTTCAATATATTAGAAAGTATGGTGTTCAATGTTTATTTTCATGGGAATTCTGGTCAGTTATTATTCTTTCTCATTCTTTATTCCGGAAATCGTAAATGGCTTGGGATTTGATCTTGGTATTTATTTTATTATTATCTAAATTGCTGTACAATTATTATATATTATTATTATTATTGTTATTGAAGATATTATTTAATATTATTTTTAATGAATCATAAATTAAATTTCTTGAATTTCTCAATGTATAGTAATCTCCCAACTTCTTGCTGCACCACCATTCATTTGTGGTTTTATAACTACAATAATAATAGCAATATTATCAGAACGTTTGGATATTCGAGCTTTATTCTTATTATTTGGTTTGATGTTGACAATTTGTGGCTATATTATATTAATACTTCCAGGGATGAGTACTGCTGGTATGTACTTTTTATGCTAAATATATTGTATATGTATGTGTAATTTATTTGTTTATTTTTTTATTATTTAAATTCATTTATTCTTAGTAAAATATACGGGAGCATGTATAATTGGTTCTGGGTTATGTCCAAGCATCACTATTTCTATTTCCTGGTAAATTTCTTATTTATACAATTATAATGTTTTTATTCTTACATTCCCCACACAATTCTTAAATTTCCCTTAAATCTCTTCTTTCTTATGAAAAGGTTAACAAATAATCTAGCAGGTAATGTAAAAAGAGCTGTAGGAAGTGCAATGATGATAGCTTGGGGGAATATTGGAGGAATAATTGCTTCTCAAATATATCAACAAACAGATTTTCCCGATTATAAAACTGGTCATATGATAGCCATTGGATTTTTATTAATGTCTTTTATATTGGTAAATTTACAATATTGGGGATTGAAATTGGAAAATAAAAAAAAGGTTAGAAATCCCTCTTGGTATATAAAAGGAAAGAATGAAGAAGAAATTAAACAAATGGGAGATATGCATCCAAGATTTGTTTATAATTTGTAAATTTGAAATTTTTTATTTCAAGAATGATTTGGAATATCATTGAAAAAACTTATATCCTATAACTACACTACACTAAATATTGGGCGTCTTTTTTAAAATTTGTGCTCAACTAATTTTGTTCGCTATAACTTATATTATCAGTTATATATAATAAATAATAAACACACATAATACTTAATATTTATAAAACTATTATAAAAACTGTTTTGATCGTCCTAAAATTAAAATGTTATATTGTATTTCATTGTTCATTTTTTTTTTTTTGCTTTGAATTAAATTCAGATCCGAAATTTATTTTATTCTCTCAGATTTCTTTCCTAAGTAATTTTCTTCTTGATTTTGAAAACTTCATAATTAGCAAATCTAAAATCTCCCACTTTTGCTCTAATAATTAGTACGATAACCGCATATCGAATCTCTCTTTTATATAAAGACAGTTTCCAAAATTAAAACCCATACTTGTTTGAATCTTTTTGTTATAATAATGAACTGCTAGTTCGGGTTCTTTTACATTGAATTTTGTATATTACCATTTTTCAATGAGAAAATAAAACTATCGTTTATATACATCCATTTATCATTAGTTATTTTATCCCACATTAAAGGATTGTATCCACCCAAAATTTCATCTGTGTTTGCAACTTTTATAATTATCACTGTACCAGCGTGACCATGGCACATGTTCCAACAAATCCATCTCTATTGGCTCGTAAAATCAACTGAAATTCATAAGGATAGAATAATTATTAGTGTTACGATCAATCCAAAAGGAAATTTCGGCTGCATGCTCATCAGAAATTATAGTTGAAAAAGATTCATTTACACGAGCAGGCAACTCAGGAACTAAAACTGTTCTTGCTGGTAAAATAACAGATTTCATTGGTCTTTCGGGAACTAAGTTATAATGTATCAAATCTTTCTAGAGTTGATTGTCAAGAATTTTTTTGTAAGGTTCTACTTTGTCCAAAATATCCTTGCTAGAGATATGGAAATATCTAATGTGTAGTAAGAATTGTTGCAGAGTAGTTTTCAGAGTTAAAAAAAATTCTTCTTAGTCGATTCTTCGAAGTTTATAGGTAATGTAGGATTCCGAGAAATTTCCCACTTGATAGTATATTCCCAGATTTTAGTTTCTTTCATTTGTAAATCAACTCTTTTGAGGAGAGATATCAAGGAAGAGATGAAAAATCTTCAGATTCAAAAATGAGATTTGGATACTTGACTACAATATCATTACAAAAAATTTCTAAATCTTTAAAGTTTTTTTTTGTTAAAAATAGTATTGTAAAATTTGTTTTTAACCAGGAACCTTTAGTTTCAATGAGAAGAATTTCTAATTTATTGGATAATTCTACAAGTTCTAATTCATTAGCTACTAACATTAAATCAAAAATAAATCTAATTTCGATCAACAATACCATCATAAATATATTTACATAAAATTAATAATAATTAATAAATAAATTATAAAATGATAATATTATAAATAAATCAACTTACTTAAGAATAACATCGAAAATTTTAGCAGAAATGCTTGGCTTGGTAATCACTCACTTTAATATTATTCTCATTTGGTTGAATATTTTCTAATAATAAGATGATCACATTATAATGTGCCATAAAAGATTTTTCCTTGTTTTCAACTTCAACGATTACATTGTAATCATATTTATCATTAAGAAGTTCAATAAAATTTTGAGATAACTTGTTAAAAAATTTTAAAGACGAGCGAAAAGGTGGAATATTTATTTATAATAAAGCTAGTATGACAAAGTCACGAGTATACAAAATATAGATTGGTTATCATCGCACATTACCTATACAAAGAATTAAAAAAGTCAAGACCACATCGAAAAAGAAAGTAAAATGAAATGAAAAAAAAGGAGTGAATGAAATATGATTATTATATTCACTACTTTTAATGGAAGTATTGTGAATATCTTTTAGAATTGCTTAAATGTTTCGTATGTTATTCTTAGTTATTTATGTTCTCAATCATTTTAGTATTTCATTTATGTGATTTTATTCTTAAAGAAATCAAAATTATAATTAATTCTTGAAGCATAAATATTGATTCAAACACAATGGATAGACACCAAACCAATCAATAAAAAGCATCTACTCTTATAGTTCATACTATAGGTGCTTTCTTCAAAGTTACGAAGTTACGTCATTACGTCACGTCATATGACTTAATTAGTTGCGTCATAGAATTTATGAGCGTCTTTATGATCAAATTGATAAAGCATATTATAAATTTTTTTTTTCGTTTATTATCAATAGCCTGATGACACTCTTATCTAAATTAAAATTAGATCTGTAACTACAATTATATCTTTTACTCTGCTAAGATTCCCATTTTTTTAATGAGAAAATGAAACTATCATTTGTTTCCATCCTAAAAGATTATAATTTCCAATAATTTCATCAGCTCCTTTAACTTTCGCCCGACAATTGTACGAAGAGATAATTCTGTAACCAAAACTAATTTTAATGGTCAATAATTTTTTATAAGGCATAAATTTTCATATTTGGAATATGAAAGTAACGAATAAGTGGTACTATTTTAATGTAGTTTTTAATGTGCGAAAACTTTTCTTAGTTCAATCTTCAGGGCTTGTAGGGAGAGTAGGATTCCCAAATTTCAATTTCTTTCATTTACAAATCATCTCGTTTGAGAAGAGATACTAGTGCAGATTCCGGAGAAGAAGTGAATTATCAAAAAATAAGATTTGGACAATGTCTTTGTTGATTAAAAAAAATGAGTTTCTTCAAGTTCAAATTTATTAACTGCAAATCATTATGTCAAATACATAAATAGTAATAATTAAATAATTTTATGTATTGAAAAATAATATCATCTCAAATCAGAAATTAATTATTGTTTTGTTCTCATCGAGGAAAATAATGTATTTAATAATTACATCGTTTGTTACACGCAAAACTTTATTGATATTATTTGTTATAAATAAAATTTATACTGTTTATAGTTAATCGAATATTCAATATTCTTTATCAAAGCATCAAATTATAATGAGTATTACGAAAGAATATTATTTAAAAATAGCAAATTAATATATACTTATTCATTTAATTCCTCTTGGTGCTTTTTATCATGATAATTAACATATCACCTGCTTTCACTCGGTAAAATCATTAATCCAAAAAAAAAATAAGGTATTAACATATTTTATTTCAATATGAATAAATTTTTTTTCCCATAATTCCATAAATTTTGATTTGTAATATATTATTATTTAATTTGTAAATGAAATTATATATTAATTTCCTCATTTATGTTTTGCAATATTATTGAATTATTATATTATTATAATACATTACATTTATTAATTGCATTGTAAACAAATTTTATCTATTGTTTGCCCATTTATTAAATCATTTTTGAAATATTTATAGTTGCGTGGATGTGAGACTATTTTACTATTTTTTTTTTTTTGTTTAGAAAAAAGAGAAATAAATTAACTAATTTCAGAATTCATGTTTATTGTGTATTACACGAATAATCTTTAAAATTTTTTATAATTCACGTGATTTTAACCAAACAACCAGATCTAATTTTGATAATTTTGATTTTCTTTGTACAAACAATAATTTCGTTGTCTATTTCCAAAGAAAATAAAGAAAATATTAAAGACTCCATGCAGCCCAATAATGGGAAAGAATGTAACTATATTCCTTTTCTCAATAGGTTGTAAAACTCCCAAATTCTGAATTTTTTTTTGTGTAAATCATTTATTATTTACAGTGCATAACGGAGATACGATAAGCATCAAAATCTGATACTAAATACGCCATAAGACGGGAAAAGGAAATTAATTAACGGATTACAAAAATTAAAGATGATTACAAAAGTTTTTTGATTAAAAGACATAAATATAGGAAATTCAAGTTTAAATGCAAGTTTTAAAATCTATTCCTAGAATGCTTTTTAGAGTTTATAAAAAGAGTGCACATTATTTTTCTAACAATCCCAACCTTTCTTGATAATAAAATGAGTTTTGGACACGCATTATCTGTTTCAGCAGCTGTCCTTGTTTTTTTGATTGTTTTGTCAACTTATGCCGGAACATCAGTAACTTCCCCTACACAAGTAGTGGATCGATTTACTCATTATGTAACGTGGCATATGAAAATTAAAGGTTTGCATAAATAATGAAAATTATCAAGGGAAAAAAAAAGAATATGATAAACAGTGAGATAAAAATGATTATTTTATTAATTTAGGATATGATGGAAACCAATCTGATGCAGTGATTGTCTTTTCAATCGTTCTAATGGTCCTCAGCGTTTGCTCTGGAATAAAATGGACCAAAAATCCACCAAGAAATAAAAAACTTTCAACTATCATTGTGGATGCAGACCGTGAAACAAATGTGCCTTCAATTGATCTTAACCGTTTTATCACGGCCTACCTGTTTGCAACGTTAGCCAATGCAATTACTTATTTCTTTTTTGATACTGGTAAATTATGGTCAGGATTCGGAGTATTTCATAATGCCTCAGAACTTGCAATTCTGTTGTTGATCGGTAGCGGTGGTAAAATTAGATCATCAGCCTTTGGGGGAGTAGTAACAACTTACGTTTTGACTACAGCCGCGGGTGCTTTCTTTTTCCCATGGCCATATGATGCAGCTTGGTTTAAATTACAAGGTAAATTATAATATGTTTAATAAATAAATTTATTAATTTATTTATGATTTTTACGTTCCATAATTTATTAATTTTAATTTCTAAATATTTTTTTAAAATATTTAAAAAGGTCTTATCTTTGATTGGGCCTTGCTTACTGAATTTATAAGAATATATTTTTATACCAGTAAAGTAATTAGAAACAATGAAGATAATTTATTGGGTTTTAATCAAGAAGAAGAAGAGAATGAAGAAGATAACACGCATAGTTATTTCCCTACAGTTTCCAATTTTCCAAACCAACTTTTGGTATTGATTTTTGCTTCTACAGTTCATATTGCTGGCAACATTCTGAATACTTTGGTCATTGATGAATTCTATTCGTGAGTATTTTATTTATTTTCATTCGTTATTTACATGATATTACCGTAATACTTTTCGTCACCGTTTTATTTAATATAAAAAATTTTTCTCCGAATCTAGTTTCCTCTTATTCCAATTCAGTTATTGTGTTACATTCCCTTTTTACGCGTATTACATTTATTTGGATACCCACACATCCAGCATATATTCGCAAAAGCGTATTTACCTTCCAAGCACTAAGGGCTGGAAGATTGCTGTTATATCAATCTCAACGATTACACTTTCACTTATAACCATTCGTATTGGACTTTCTATGTCTGCCTTTTAGTTTCATTTCATTTCATTTTTGGAAATCTACAAATTTGTTTTTAAAGACTTAATTGTAATTATCATTGATTATTTGTATTATTTATATTATTCATACATTTATGCGAACGAAATAAAAATGTGAATTATTATGTTTGCGTATTTTTTTTGTTTTGCTGTAATTAGATATTATTGAGGTTAAAAAAATGCAAAAATAAATAAAAAGGATGTATCACGTAGGTTGCATAGTTTTATCACTGATAAAGTTAGTCGATGTATGATAAAATTATTGATGTTTTTGTAAACATTAGTTCGTGTGTAGTCAATTGAGATTGGGCCTTTTTGTTATGAGCATATTGGATAAATATAGTAGTTTCAAGTTTAAATACAAGTTTTACATACTTTATTAAGTTTTTTTTTCAAAATATTATATTTATCAAATAATTCTTTTTAAGGCAGGTTTCATTAATATCAAGTTTTTATATAAGATTCCTGACTCGTTTATCTATTGAGCATACTCTATAAGAAATGTAGATTTTAGCTTAATTAACGTAATTCTTAATTAGAACGCTAAAACTAACGTAATTCTTAATTTGAGTTCTAAAGTTTTATTACATAAAGAGACGAATTTTACCTTCACTTCAAATAGTTAGTATAAAATTATTCAAATTCGATAAAATTTAATTTATGAAATTTAATTAAATCTAAATAAAGTTATGTGCTAAAAATAGTTTCTCAATAATAAAAAAATAATCGAAAATAAAAATAAAAATATTATCTAGAGACTGTAAAAAAAATGCAGTCGAAAAAAAAAGTAAATTCTACAGATTTTTTTTTTTATTATAAAACTTTATATTGGTAATCATTTGGCATATTTTATATATATATATTCTTTTAAAGTTTATAAAATCTTATTATTATAAAGGGATCTGCTGACTGTGATTGTTTAACTTCTTTTCTTGTAAGTCAAATTATTCTTTCTTTGTTAGAAGTAAAAAATTATTCTTTCTTCTAAGTAAAATTCTTTTCTTCGTAAGCAAAATCCTTCTTTCCTTCGTAAGGATAAATGAAAAGTTGCCAACAATCAATCTAAGATACCACTAAATAAAATATAAATAAAATTGTGCGCATCTTAAAACTAATATAATATTGATGATGTTATTAATAATATTGATAATAATATTGATAAATTAATAATAATATTGATAATAAATATTGATAAATATTGATCCATAATTACACAAATCTTAAGTCTTGGTACGAAGGGGCTGCAAAATAAGAAAAAAATAATACATACAAATAATTAATAAAAATTAATATATCAAATTTGGTAATTATTAAAAAAAAATGTTATGTAGTTTTTTTTTTGTTTACGGAATTAGATAACTCTAATTTTACACACGCACCAAATTATTTCACTGAAAATTACCATTTTTGAAACATTTATCATTATGCATTACCTTATTGTAGAAGAATGAGAATCAAAGATCTCACTTTGCATCAAAAGGCGCCAAGTTGATGCACGTTAAATTAATTTGTGAAATTTACCCAAATCAGAAATTTTTTTCTCCTTACAAACTTACATATTTATGTAATAGGATAGGAAAATTTCCATAAATAAATACCAATAAAAATCTTTTTGTGTCCATTTATTCACGTGATATATATTAGAGTATTTTGTATTTTATGCTTGAATCGATTATTATTATTTGAAGACTGCGAAGAATGTGTTTAATATTGTTGTCAATTCTTTGACCAGAATTATTGTTTCTGATTGATTCTATTGATCAATGTTAATTTTATACCAAGATATTAAAGTGATAAGTTGCTTATTTACATAATTAGGATTGGAAAATTAAAATTCCAAATATTTGGGATTTTAGTTTTTGTATAATTTAAATTTTTAATTTTAGTTCATTTCACAAACGATCATTTCCATATCAGTTTATGAGGCTCAATAAAAATTGATGTCAAACAGAAATTTCGTTTGCTGAACCTTAAATCAATGGCAAAGATGATAATGATATAATAATAATAATAATAATAATAACGATAACATTGAATCGGCGCGTTGAGTTTTTTTTTTGTTTCTTATTGCATAAAATATGTGCTGCATAAACTCCTATTTTATTGTATAAAGAAATTATACGCATATATATTTTATAATGACAAGAAAAATTATATGCAAAAAATAATCAAAGAATAATATTGAACTAAACATAAATGAAAACACAAAATTCCAGCTATGGATAGATAGTAAAGCATGTGTAATTCACAAGATATTGTGAATAAAAAATCCAAACAAAAAAACAAAAACTTATTTAATAAGAATATTCCGCTAGTATACAATTCGAATCTACTTGATTCGAACCCAATTTTCGAACGCGTAAAATGGTGATCTGTGTCATCTTACAAATGATCCAATAACGAAAATGAGAAAAATGATAAAGGAAATCTATTTTTAATTGATTAAAGTATTCGATTTAATAGATGTTCTTTCCCATTGTTATATATACGATTGTTATATATGAGGTTTATCTGATTTTCTTTGTTCTTTTCGGAATCCTTTAACTATCATAAGGAATAATTGATAAATCAAACTTTGATAAATAAAGCGCCAAGTGCTTGTTTATGATAGAAGTTCACGGAACACAAGGATTACAAGCTCAAGGACACAGGATTACAAGGTAGTAAGAATCAATAAAATAAAAATAAATAAAGATAAATATGGAATAAGTTAATGGAATAGATAATAATATGATCCGAGTTTGATTTAAGATATTTATATCGGACACCAAATATATTATTTATATAAATTTAAAATATATAATGTGTAAGATATTTAAAATATTTAAAATATTTAAAATATTTAAAATATTTAAAATATTCATTTATGATTTAAAAAAGAAGATTAAATAAAGATGTATAAAGATGTCCCGAGTCCAAACTCCTTTGTCTTAGCGGGGTTTAGTGAGAGTGTAACAATTCGTTAACCAAACCTCGGCTAATTATTTTTGACTAATACATTTGAAAGAAATGAGAAGAATATTGACGCCGCTGCATTCTTTGATTCGTTATGAAAATGTCAAATTCATATTTGTAGTTTGCGCCCGAACACACACAATTTAATAATAAAACACAATACATTTTTAGTTGAAAAAAAAATAATAATTTATACAAAAATATCTATTGAAAATAAAAATGATACAGAAATATAAAAAATAAAATAAAATAAAATTTGGGGCATCGCAAAATCTATTTACCGTAACAATTTATCTTCTCACGACTTACGACTTCTCACGAATAGTTGATTCGTTATAAGTAATTTCTGTTTACTAAATCAGAAATGATAAGATTTAGTAACAAAGTTTATTCTTTTTTTCTGAGCCAAAGGCATATGATTTTAATTAATATTCTTTAACAATATTGATTCACAAAAAAAAATAATAATTAATTAAATAATTTAATAAAGATTAGAAGAGGAAAAGAGAGTATCAGTAATACGATAAGATGTATAAACAGCGATAACATGACTTGGTTTAAGTCTAAATATGTAACGCAAATAATATTGTATTAAATTTAATAATAAATATGTTGTAAATATAAAATAAATTATAAATAAATAAAATAAAGATTTCATATATATATATTTTATATTTCATATATATGCTTAAATATTTTAAATATTTCTTCTGTTATTGAATTCATTTAATTTATATATTGTTTATATTATTTATATTATTTATATTATTTATTTACATTAAACAACTACAACTATAATATCATAAGGATTTTATAGCAGCGCAGCGAAAACAATCTAAAAAAATAAAATAAAATAAACAAAATGACGGAACAAAAAAAGGAACAAAAAAAAAGTGAAACAAAAAAAAAAAAAGTGAAACAAGCGGAATAAGTGAGAAATGATACATAATGATATTTATTGTTATTTAAGCAATGTTTAGTAAAATATTACTCATCATGCAAACAATTATTAAAGCAAAAGGGGTCATTTGCATTTTTCTGGAATGAAGTTCTAAAGCTTCTAACTTAGTACTCGTACTCTCAGAATATATGTAAATGTGCATGAGATCAGTTTAAAAAAAAAAAAAAAAAAAGATTTAAAGAATCCATTTAAGTCTTAATTATATTATAAGAAAAGACCAACTCTACAAACAGTTCAAACAATTCTTTTTTTTATACACAATTCATATTAAATATAATAAAATCCTTACTAGTATAAATTTGATTGTATATATTAAATTAATTTTATTATATTAAATTAAATTTTATTATTATATTAAGTTAATTTTATTTTGTGATAATTTCAATTTATTGTTTACTGTGATATTTGCTATTTATAACAATTTTTTTAAATCTTCTATCGCTAATGACGTAACGTGTAAATATATATATCTGATCATGTGGTGACGCGAAATCCATTAATCTCCGCGATGCATAAAATAAAAATGCTATCGAAATGTGCAGAGACACATGCTTACAATTTGATTATAAATAACTAAATAATCACTGCTAAAAATAGCACACAATACCTATTATATTAAAACAAGTGATAATTACTATTATTGGTGGATGAAAATCGTTAGTGTGACTTCTTTGGGATTTTAAATAGGAATGTATAAATTTAGTAACATGCAAATGATTTTATTTTTATTATTATTTTTATTATTATTTTTCTTGTTTGTTTGGATAGGCATTAACTTCTAATTTATAATAATTTATAAAAATTTATCCAGTCACTTGGCAGGTTTGTCGACTCTGATACCTTTAACGAAAAAATATTATTCCGACGTATGTAAAATTTCTTTCTAATTTCCTTTTCTGAAACATCGCTTTAGACAGCTTTTTTGAGAATAAATTCTATTTGTTGTCCACATTAAGATTCCATATTCATACGGTTTCTTTTTAACGGTGTAAACATCTTTAATAAAAAATTCAGAACTTGCCTAGAAAAAAAATATAAACTATGCATATGCTAAGATATTTATGGTGTAATTATGTGTAATTATGTGTCACAGGATTTTAACATTATGTTTTCTTTGATATAAAAGATTAGAGGAGATAAGAGCCGTTCCAACAATTTATAAATTTTAGATTCCCGAAGTTCGTGTTCCATTCTACCAATTATTATTTTTCTAATAATTTTATATTCCTTTCTAACCAATATTTGCAATAAAATATTCAAATTATTGATATAACGAACGAGAAATTTTTTTTTAAAAATAAAAAAAAATGACACGCAAAGCTTCTAAACTTTCAGAAACAACAACTGGTTCATCCGGTTTTTCGAATTTTTCTAATTCCCAAAATGATAAAGACCTCATTTCAAATTTTAAACAATTGTCTCAGTTAATCAAGTTACCATTTCCTCCCAAAATCAACTCATCAGAAATAATCAACAAACGAAAAACGAATGAAATAAATTTAAGACCACCAAATGCTTTTCTTATTTATAGAAAAGAATTTTTAAATTATCTTTCGTCTTCAAAGCATATGAACTTAAAAATGACGGACGTTTCAAAATTAGTCAGTTTACACTGGAACAATGAATCTGAGATGGTCAAAGGTGAATACAAAAAAATTGCAAAACAAGTTGAAGATGAATTAACTGAGAAAAGAAAACATAATCAAAAATCCATAAGGAGAGTTATATGGAAAAATTCTAAGCGGTCAAAGAAAAATAAATTACATTATTTAAACGGAACGAAAAAAAGTAATAATGTAAATACGAAAAATAAGCCGACTAATGTCACAAATAATGTTAATGTAGTATATGAATTTATATCCATAACGCCAGAAACGATTATAAACACTTCATTAAAGAACAATACGAAAAGTTGCGATAAAATTTCTGAAAAAAAATCTGACTTTATTCCCTCAGGGTTCGCTATTCAAAAATCAGAAGCATCACCATGCTATACATATACAAGTCCCATCACAACTAATTTCATTACATGTCCCGCAATAAATAATGTTCCGGAAACTTCTCCAGTGTTATCCGAAGATCTTTCATGGAATGGAATGAATGATCAACAACCCTTCGTGGAATTCCGTGAAGATCTCCAACAGAATTATGAATATTATGACTTTTGTCAAAACTTGTATCTTCAACAAGATTTCACAAATTACAATAACGAAAGATGCGATATAACCCGTTTTCTTTAATTTACAATATTTTACCTTATTATTATTTCATAACCTTTTTATTATCTTAATTTATTATTCACCGAACTTATTTTACTTATTGAATATATTAGTGGAACTCTTGGCATTTTAATTGGCATTTCTGTTATTGTTCGTTTTCATCACTCTTATATTTTATTTTTTTCCTTTTTATCGTGTAATTCAACTTTATTATGATCACTCCTTTTTTTTTTTTCTTCTATGCTTAACGTACATTAAGATTCAACTTCAATTCCCAATAAGATTACTCAAATAAGATGTAACAAAAATTTTAAACAAATCCCCTTTTCGTTTTTTTTACTTAATTTAATTATTCGCTTATTCAACCTTTTTGGCAACTTGTATATTTAGATAAAGTTTCGAGTAACTGTAATTATTTGGAATGCTTAATAAAAAAAAAAATTATTATTCCTTCCGACCTCAATCATCAAATTCAATTTTCAAAGAAAAAAAAAAGATAATATTTTATTAATTTAATCATCCCGTACATTTACATTAAAACACAATACTCAATATATTCCCCTATAATCCTGTAGTTTTTTTTTTTTTTCTTAACAGATGTATTTTTAGTCTTATACTACTATTTCTAACTTAGATTTCAAAACAGAGAAATACTCACTCATTATAATTAATATAATTTTTAATTATTAATTATAATGAAAGAAAAAAATTCGTACAAACCATTTCGTGTAATAAATCGAATATCATTAAACCGATTAAAAAAGATTAATTAACTATTTACGTTTAATTTCCGATAGGCAATAAAGTTTTTTCATTTCGTCATGTAACGTTTTAAAATATTTTTTAATATAACTATCTTTATACTTTCTGTTGTAACTATTGTTGTCTTAATTATTGTTGTCTATTTCTTGTTGTCTTAACTATTTCTTATCTTAANTTTAAACAAATCCCCTTTTCGTTTTTTTTACTTAATTTAATTATTCGCTTATTCAACCTTTTTGGCAACTTGTATATTTAGATAAAGTTTCGAGTAACTGTAATTATTTGGAATGCTTAATAAAAAAAAAAATTATTATTCCTTCCGACCTCAATCATCAAATTCAATTTTCAAAGAAAAAAAAAAGATAATATTTTATTAATTTAATCATCCCGTACATTTACATTAAAACACAATACTCAATATATTCCCCTATAATCCTGTAGTTTTTTTTTTTTTTCTTAACAGATGTATTTTTAGTCTTATACTACTATTTCTAACTTAGATTTCAAAACAGAGAAATACTCACTCATTATAATTAATATAATTTTTAATTATTAATTATAATGAAAGAAAAAAATTCGTACAAACCATTTCGTGTAATAAATCGAATATCATTAAACCGATTAAAAAAGATTAATTAACTATTTACGTTTAATTTCCGATAGGCAATAAAGTTTTTTCATTTCGTCATGTAACGTTTTAAAATATTTTTTAATATAACTATCTTTATACTTTCTGTTGTAACTATTGTTGTCTTAATTATTGTTGTCTATTTCTTGTTGTCTTAACTATTTCTTATCTTAATTATTTGCTTAATTATTTGTTGTTCGTAATCAATTTTTTTGCTTAATTGTTTGTTATTCTTAATCTTTTTTTTTTTTGCTTTATTATTTGTTGTTCTTAATCTTTTATTATTTGTCGTCTTAATAAAAATAAAAATAAAAAAAAATTAAATTAAATTGAACATTCTTACTTCTTTTTCAAATATGTAATAATGTATTGCTCATAAAAATGGGTTTCAAGAGTTTCATTGTTATAGACGAGCGGTAAATTAAATTAACAATTGTTTCAAAAGTGCGGAAAAATATTTTTTCCAGGAAACTTCTCTTTTTGTGAAGATTGGCGTATTTACCTTTTTTTTTTGAAGAAAAGATGATTTTTAAGAAGTTTTTTTTTTTCTGATTCTTGTAAAAATGTTTTAAAGTATTTATATTTGTATCGTATGAGGATCTATCTAAAGAGTATTTAGCCGTTAACTAATTTTGAGCATTTTGTGTAGTATTTCCAAAGAATATAGAGTATAAATTAGGTGATAAAGATTTTGGTCGGAAAAGAACATAGTGTTGGCCATACGCAACACTAAAGATAAAGATGATTAATCTTTATCTCAATAATTTAATTATTGGAAATGTTTAGTTATCTGACTTTAATCTTTATTAAAATGTAACCCTCTAATTTGTTTGATACACAAAAATAAAAAGGTTTATCAAACATTCAAAATATAAATATATACTTATAATATACTGTATTTATAGAGTGAACTTCTTGGAATCGGCTCTAGAAAAAAATATAGAAGCTATTTACACGTGAATTAGTGTACACTTTCCATTTGATCCTAAATTGGTAATAAACAATAGCATTATGATAAAATTAAAATTTCGTGATTTTAATGATTGGTTGGTGTAGCTTAAATCTTGAAATGGATCTTTTGATAGAAGTACTTAGTTACGTAAGTGGTCATATACGGAGCAAATCCCATTTGTTTACAATCATGTGCTATAAAGTAGATACTCGGCTTATATTATTAGTTGTTTAATAACCAGTAAAAGTTATTCATTTATGAAATATGATATTTTAAGATTCTAATCATTCATTGGCCCAATTATACATGACATCACGAACCACTGTATTCAATTTGGACAGCCCTTCTTTAATTATATTTTTGATATAGACAGCGGTGGGGTTGTGAACTATGACTTTGAGGAAAGAAATTTCCTCGGAGTGGCTGGTCAGGTGGTTAGGTTAATTTTTTTAGTTCTTATTCTTCCATGTAAATAATACTTTACAATTTTGAAATGAATAGAAAGGAGACTTCGTAAAAATAAAAAAAAAAATTTAAGTGGTTTTTGAATTTTTAAATATATAGAAACAAAATTCTAATATCTCTCGTTGTTTTAATCTGTCAATAATATATAATTTTACTAAAACGTGAATTTTTTAAGTCTATAGCAGAGAAATAATAATTAATAAATTAATTACAAATGTTCTGAAAAATACATAAAATTTTATAATTTGAATAAAATATATTTACTGATTCTTTACTGACTCCTCAAACTGATTAGGCAATGATATTATAGAATTAATGCATACAGTTAGAGGTATAGCTATGCCAACAGCATTCCCTGTTTAAAAAAAGACTTGAACACGAGAAGATTCACCCCTCATTATTTGTTTGATTTGTGCTACGGTATGAAACTCTGCACATCCTTATTTTATGTGACAAAATCGAATGAGCATGTACTTCTCAATAACGTTCAACTAGTCTTTATCTATTACGAGGTCTTTTGATGTAATAATAAAATAAAGTATTGTTTAAAAAAATAATATTATGAAATAATAAATAGCTCCATAAGTTTCCAAACTAGTGTAGCAAATGTTTGAGTATTTTCATATTTGCTGAACAACTCAACTTAATAGCTTACCTTGACAAAGAGACATACTCTTTGATAAAAACGTTTGTATTAGTAAGATTTGTAAGATTTGTAAGATTTGTAAGCCAGCATACGAAAATTAATTCCCATACTTGTTTAACAGCTTGCCTTAATCTCATGAAGGCAGTTAACTTTGACCAAAGTGCTGAAATTGTGTCACAAAGTTCTAGAGGTACACAAAAAATTTGAGTTTATATTATTGAAAAAAAAGCATCTATTTATAAGAAAAATGATAAACATAATAGTACAATGAAAAAAATCGAAGTACTAAAAAAAAACAACCATTTTATTCACATTTTTGTCGTGTGCATCCAATATACCAAAAAAAAAAACCTTGGAGTCCCAAAAAAACGTAACTTTTGCGTCTGTAAGAACTTGGCGATGTAATATATAAGAAAGCATGTAATAGACCGAGTCTTCCTTGTACTTGCAAAATGGTAAAGGAAAAAAAAATAAAGGATTGATATTTAAATACCTCAAGAGAATGACTGAATTATTATAATTATTATTTTGTGAGTGGTAATACTCGGTTACATTATTACAAGTCATTACCTTTGAAAAGGAATACGTAAGATGATTTGGATACCATTGTAAATCTTGAAAAAAGAATTCAAATGGTACTTGGAAATCTTAGTAGAAAATTATTTTCTATTGTGAAAAATATACATATGCACAGATAATATTAAAATATAAATTCCGAAATAGGTAAATCTACCTAAATGAACTTGCTAAAATGATAGAATGGATACATATTAAAGAATTAAGAAAAGGTTGGATTTGCGATGTAATTTTTCGCATGAAAAAAAAATCACTTCACCACCCAAGTATCTAATGTTGATCTAAAACATGATTTAATAAACGAGGAATTAATCCCAAATATATAAATTAATTTTGAACGTATATTTATTGATTGGTCTTATATCAATATTTAAATATTTGTATTTAAAAGAAGAAATTGTTATATACTGAATTAAGAAAAATCCGAAATTTTTTTTTGGTGAAAACTGAGAAAGAATAGATGAAAAAAATAAATCAAAAAAAAAAAAATCGGTGGGAAAAAAAATAAATTTAGGGAAAGATTTAATTCAAAATAAACAAATTACTGAATATCTGATGTATTGTATTTAATGTTTATAATTAAAAGAATAATGACAGAAAAATTAAGTCGATTCTCTAGATTGAAAATTGCTAAATGTCACCGTAGGTGATTTTCACCACTGGGCAAAATTAAATTTGCATGGGCAAAGTTAGGATTAGGGCTGATTAAGGAATTATGAAATTTTGCCTAGAGGTGACAATCACCTGCGGTGATATTTAGCAATGCCCCTCTAGATTTATCTGATATGGTACAATATATACGTTAGGCGCGTTTTTTTATACACATAATGAATTATGACGTAAATGAAATAAATGATTGTAAATGATTGTAAATAAATGACGAAATAAAATAAAAAATAAATGAATAAATGTAGATATTAATGTAACATCTACTATTTTACATAAACAAATAAATGTTAGCTGACTTTTTAATAATTTATTTTATCCAATAACATCATAATTATAATAAGTTTGATATCCAAATTTATGTTTTGTTTNATCAAAAAAAAAAAAATCGGTGGGAAAAAAAATAAATTTAGGGAAAGATTTAATTCAAAATAAACAAATTACTGAATATCTGATGTATTGTATTTAATGTTTATAATTAAAAGAATAATGACAGAAAAATTAAGTCGATTCTCTAGATTGAAAATTGCTAAATGTCACCGTAGGTGATTTTCACCACTGGGCAAAATTAAATTTGCATGGGCAAAGTTAGGATTAGGGCTGATTAAGGAATTATGAAATTTTGCCTAGAGGTGACAATCACCTGCGGTGATATTTAGCAATGCCCCTCTAGATTTATCTGATATGGTACAATATATACGTTAGGCGCGTTTTTTTATACACATAATGAATTATGACGTAAATGAAATAAATGATTGTAAATGATTGTAAATAAATGACGAAATAAAATAAAAAATAAATGAATAAATGTAGATATTAATGTAACATCTACTATTTTACATAAACAAATAAATGTTAGCTGACTTTTTAATAATTTATTTTATCCAATAACATCATAATTATAATAAGTTTGATATCCAAATTTATGTTTTGTTTTTTTTTCTTCTTTAAAAATTCCATAAAAGTAATAATAATCAAATAATATTACCAAATATAGTTTAATAAACTTACCCCCGTTTTTACCCCTTTACGTGGTATAAATCTTCAAGTTTTAATCATTTCTTCATCTCTCTCTCTTTCTCTCTTTAATTCTTTTGATTTAAAAAAAATAAATAGATTTAATGAGTTTAAAAATTAAATTTTATTTAAATTGAGTGAAAAATGGAAGAAAGTAGAAGTAAAAAAAATGATGATAAAAGTTATAAAATAGATATTTTATCTGGTGATAATGAAAATAACATTAAAAATCATAAAAATATGAATAATAAAAACAATAATAAAGGCAATAAAGATGAAAATAATGATAAAGACAATATTTATAATAATAAAAAAGACGAATACAACGAACGTAAAATTCCTTCATCAGATGATAAAAATGATCTACCTACAGAAACAACAAATTTATTAAATGTTGGTGAACCTTCCAAAAATTATACTCTTTCACCTACACCTACAGAAACAACAAATTTATTAAATGGTGAACCTTCCAAAAATTATACTCTTTCTGACAATAATAATAATAATTATAATAATAATAACGATATAATAGGGTATCTTTCATAATTTTTATACATATATAAATATATTTATTTGATTATTTGTCATAATAAAATAATTATAGATAAAATATGAATCAGATATGAAATTAAAATATGAAAATTTTGAATTTAAAATTTGAATTAAATTTGAAATTAAATATTGAAATTCAAATATTGAAATTAAATTAAATATAAAGTTCTAAATAAAAAATATTTATCTTCTTGATCTAGTAACAATAACAGCAACAACAACACCATCACTAGTAATAGAAGACATACATGGAATCCATCCCAACTTAGAGTCATTACTAAACCACTTCGATATAAACGAAGAAGTGGTGTTTATGATGAAGATAAACAAGCATTAGTTCAAGAAGGAAGTGGGATTCGTGTTTGGTATGATGATTATACAACTATTGGTAATTTATAATATTGATTTATATATATTTTACATTATTATTATTATTATCATTATTATTATATTTTACATTTTACACATAATTTTACTTCTTACACATATTTTATCTGTTATTGTTTCAGATTGGATTCATGATTATGTCAAGGAACGTGTTAGAGTTCGTAAACTTTATTCTCTTAAAGGATTTCGAGGATATTTGAAAACAACTTGTGATAGTGCACAAGGATGGATATTGGTATTTTTAATTGGTAAAATTTATAATTAATATATTATTATAATTAATATATTATTATAATTAATATATTATAATTATTATTATATAATTAATATATTATAATTATTATTATAATTAATATAATTAATATAATTAATGTTATATTACAAATAATATTACAATACAGGAATTGTAACTGCACTTTTCGCAGCAGTAGTGGATGTTGCAGCAGAATGGGGTTCAGAATTAAAGGAAGGCTATTGTAAAGAAAATATTCGATCAAAAAAAGAAATTTGCTGTAAAGGTTTGTAAAAATTTATATATTCAATTATTCTTAAAATATTAAAAAAAAATATATTATAAATTAATTTTGATTTTTGATATATGTAGATGTTTCAGAACAAAATTGTACTGATTGGGTTAAATGGTCGGAAGCATTTAATTTCCAAGGTGATAAAGTATCTTTATGGTGGTTTGAATATATTGCATATGTATTTGTAGCGGTACGCTCTCTTCTAATATTATTAATAATATATTTTTATAAAATAATATTTTAATAATGTATTTATAATAATAATAATATTTTATAACATTTTAATAGTTTTGTTTTGCAGTAGGAGCAGTTATAATAGTAAAATATAATTCATTATATGCGACATCATCTACTAAGAGTTCCACCAAATCACGAAGTTTTCCTCCTAAAAAACGATTAATTCCTTATGCAGCTGGTAGCGGTATTCCTGAAGTTAAATGTATTTTAAGTGGATTTGTAATTCGTGGATTCTTGGGTCTTAGAACTCTTTGGGTTAAAGCTGTTACTTTGGTTTGTAATTTCTTTATTATTATTTTTTTTAATTATTTCTTTTGATTTCTATTATATTTTTGTTACTGTTCTGTTATTTTTTGTTATTTTTATTTTATTTTTGTTATCTTTGTATTATCAGATACTTCTATATATATATATATATATCTATCTATCTATCAATATTTTAATTATTTCAATTATTAAGAGTTACTATTCTTATTAAAGGCAATGGTTGTATCTGCAGGTTTAACCTTGGGAAAAGAAGGACCATTTGTTCATATAGCATGTTGTGTAGGAAATGTATTTACTCGATTATCCCCAAAATATAATAAAAACGAAGGCAAAAGAAGAGAAATATTATCAGCATCTGCTGCTGCTGGAGTTAGTGTAGCTTTTGCTGCTCCAATTGGTGGTGTCTTATTTTCTTTGGAAGAAGTTAGTTATTATTTTCCTAGTAAAACTATGGTTAGAAGTTTCTTTTGTGCTATTGTGGCTGCTGTTACTTTAAAGGTATCTTATTTATGTTGTTTATTGTTATATTATTTATTGTATTATTTTATTGTGTTACTTATTATATATTTTATTGTTATAGTTATTAGATCCTTTTGGTACTGGACAAACTGTTTTGTTTCAAGTTACCTATGACAAAGATTGGCATTTATTTGAAATTGGTCCATTTATAATTTTGGGTATTTTAGGGGTATTTATTTATTATATTTATTTATTATGTTTTTTAATATTTATTATATTTACTTATTATGTTTTTCAATATTTATTATATTTATTGTATTTATTTACATATGTAATTATTTGAAAGAAACCTCATTTAATTTAATTTAATTTAATTTAATTTAATTTGTTTATTGTTTAGGGATTAACGGGAGCGTTACTATGTAAATTTATTGTTTTATATAGTAAATATGTTCGTAATGAAACGTGGCTTAAAAATTGGCCAGTTGTAGAAGTAATGATTGTAGTAATTATTACTGCAACAGTTAACTTTTTGAATAAATATACCAGGTTTGTTATTTGTTTGTTTCTATTGTTTGTTCTTATCGTTTGTCGTTTGTTAATTGAATTCTCGAAGTTAATTAATTCTTAAATTACTTTTTATAGAATGTCAAATACGGATTTAGTATATTTCTTATTTAGCGAATGTTCTCAAGATTCTAAAAGTTCCGAACTCGCAGGATTATGCGTGTAAGTTAAAAAAAGTTAATTTATATTTTATTTAATTCTTTAAATTAGTTATACTTATATAATTTATGTAATTTATGTAATTTATATAATTTAGAACCAAACCGGAAGAAGTTAAACCAATAATTTATCTTCTTTTAATAGCATTAATTTCAAAATTCATGACATGCATTATAACATTTGGTATAAGAACTCCAGCAGGAATATTTATACCTTCATTATTAATTGGTGCATGTTTTGGTAGAATTCTTGGACTCGCAGTTCAATGGTTAACTTGGTAAATTTTATATTAATTCAATTCCCAAATTTAATATTAATTTTAAATTATTATTTAATTTATTTATCAAATTTAAATTCTTAATAATAATTTCTTTTACATTAATTATTATTAGGACATATCCTTATTCTTCATTTTTTACACCATTATGTGATCCACAAGAAACTAATAATTGTATAATACCTGGAGTTTATGCCATGGTTGGTGCAGCAGCTGTATTGGCAGGAGTAACAAGAATGACAGTTTCTTTAACAGTTATCATGTTTGAACTCACTGGAGCTTTATCTTATATTCTGGTTTGTTCTATTTTTTTTTTATTTTTATTTTTTTTTGAAAATATATAAATTTATATATTTTGCTAATAATAATATTATTATTGTTATTGTTTGTTTAGCCAATTATGACAGCCATCATGATTTCAAAATGGGTTGCAGATGGTTTGGTAAAACATGGAATTTATGATTTGTTAGTAGAATTAAATGAACATCCATATTTGGATTCTAAAGCAGAATATGTTACAACCAAAAGTACATTTGAAATTTGTCAAACTGATATGGAAGTTATTGATGTTAATGAACCAAATACTATTGGTGAATTGAAAGAAAAATTAGAAAGATTAGGTAAATATAAATTATTATTAATGATTATTATTTATTATATTAATTTATTACTTATAATTATATATTTATTAATTATTAATTATTTATTTTATTCATTTTCAATTAATTAAATTATTTATTGTTTAAATTATTTTTTATTTATTATAGCAAATTCAGGATATTCAGATGCAGGAGTTCCAATTGTTGATGATTCAACATTAGTTGGATATATTGCATCTACAGAACTTGAACATGCATTACGAACTGTGGTTAAATGTCCAAATTCTACTAGATGTTATTTTAAAGAATTTACTACTCCCGAAATCATTATGTCTGGTGGAGATTATAAACCAAAAGGAACTAATTTTATTCAATATATGGATCAGGTAATTATTTCCCTTTACTGTCATTATTTTTCATTTCAACTGTTGAAATCTTGAATTATTATTCATTTCACTAAAATTCCATTATTTTAATTATTTTAATTATTTTAATTATTCATAGGCACCATTAACAGTAGCCCAAAATTCCTCATTAGAACTTGTACTTGAATTATTCAAGAAATTAGGATTAAAATATATTTGTGTAGTGAATTGTGGTCAATATGTCGGAGTAATTCATAAGAAAAGATTATTGGCTGAATTAAAAAAGATGCGCTAAATTTTAATATTCATTCATTCATTCATTTTCTGCTTGCATACTCATAAATCATTTCATATAATTTCTATAATTTACAACAATTCATTGTAATAACAAATAACATTTAAATATTGTATTTATTATTATTTTATATATTTTATAACTGATTTGTTATTATATTTTTTAATAAATTATTCGAAAATATCTATTATTTTTCAAATTTTGTAGCAAAATATTAAATATTCATATATTATTTATTTACTTATTAGTTATTATTATAACCTTAAAAATAAAAATTTATAAAGAACTGCTTATCTGTTATCGAAATTGAATTATCGATTCGATTAATCTTAATAAATTAAAAAAATAAATTTAATATATTTACTATCTGACAAAATAATTTGGAAATTTCTTATTATTATTATTATTATTATTTACTAATTTAAATTTTTTTTTTTTATGCTTAATCAAATTTGTATAAGAAATACAAAATAATAATTATAATTTAATCGTCTAATTTGATTTAATGTGAAAAGAAAAATAAAATAAAATAAAGGACTTCGAAACTCATAAAAATATTTAAAACATTAAAACATTTAATCAATTCATTCTAGATCAAATCTCTAGTAAAAAAAAAAGGATTACCAAATTCATCAAAAAATATGTGCTCATCGGGACCGCCGCCGCCACCGTCGCTTTAAATTTTTATTATGATGATATTTTTTGGGATGATAATTTTTTTTTTTATCAATTTCTTAATCGATTCATATCATTCACCTTTTTTTTTCATCTTTTAAAGAAAGGACCATCTACCAAATTCATCTTGAATCATAAAATTGATCCACTCTAATTTTTTCTCAATTCAAAAAAGTGACCACCTAAATTGATTATATTTTGATTACATTGATTATATTATATTGATTACATTTGATCACATTTGATTACATTTAAAACTACCATTTCTTTTCTTTTCGAATACGACCAGCGGTTCTCCATTCCTTAGTTAATTCTTCTCTAATTTCAGGTCGAACGTACCAACTTAATAAACTTTCGGCACTATCTCGAGTTTGAGGTTCCACCGTTATACATCGATATAAAAATTCTTTTGATCTTACTCCCCTCACATCTTTTTCAATATAAAAACTAATTTTAATTGAATCTCCCACTATCGATCGAAGTTCTTTAAGGTCGGTGTCAAGTACTCCGGACCACGGTGCTTGTCCGGAAAATGTTCTCCAGGCAAGAATTCCGATACCATATATATCTTCGGAGCACGGATCAATCGGATTGGGCAAAACATTTTTATCATTCTTTGTGCGTGGGAGTGTCATTATTGATCTTAATTAAATAATATAATTAATATAATAAGTAAAAATCGAATGAATATAATAAATAAAATGAATAAAATAAATAATAAATAAATATTAGTATTAATTAATATTTACCGATATAATTTATATCCATGATCCGGTTCAGTCTTAATCATAGGCAATAATCCAAGTTTCTCTTGATCAACTTCTCCAACTGACCACTTCATCATATCAGCTGGTCGGGTAAATTCCGCTTTACCAAAATCGATTATTACTAATTCTGGCATAACGCTACCATCTGATAATAATTTATCGGTTTCTGTCACCATCATATTAACTTCTGATAAATCTCGATGTGCAAATCCAACTCGATGTAATGCATTAATTCCTCGAATCATATCATGAATGAGAACATATTTTTGTTCGCCTGAAAGTGTTCGTCTGGAATCGAATACATATTCCTTTAATGTTTGTTGATATCTAGTCATTGACATTCCAACCAATTCGTCACCGGGACCTTTATAAAGAGAACAAATCTGACCGGTATTGGCTGCTCCTTTTATTTTACTACAGTAATAAGAATTATTATTATTATTAAAAAAATATATTATTAAAAAAAATATATTATTAAAAGTATACATTATTAAAAATATATATTGTATTATATTTATGATGTTACTTACAGACAACATACTGCCTCACGAATTCTTATCTCAAGAGTTCGGTCATTAATTTCTTTAAAGTTTTGAACCACAAATGTATTATCTTCTGAATAATGGAACACTCGCTTATACGCTCCTTCAGCTTTTACTTTAATATGTCCAAGAGTTTGAAATTCTTCACATGGAACCCCTCGCGATGCTGCTTCTTGTGAAAGTTTGGCCCAAAGACTTTGTTCATCCGATAAATTTTGATCAACTTGATGATGAAGGCTAAGTGAATTTAAGAATGTTTCATGTAATTCGGATCCCAAGAGTGATGGTTGATATTCTTGTACCGCGAAGGAACCTTTCACATATTTATCAAAGAATTTTCTTGTTATTTGCGTATTTATCGTTACACGGTCATGATATGCACATTTTATCCATGCTCGAGCATCTGTTAATTCCGGGAATCCAATACTATCAAGTTCCACCAATTTTCCAAATGGTTTGGCAACTATAGCATTACATTTAAGTGTCACATCGGTTTTATTATAATTCACATCTTTTAAAATGATCAAAATTGCATCTTTACTATCCCGGCATTCGTTTAAAGCACTACGACCATGAACAATATAAAGTCGTCCGAAATTTCTGGTGGATGAAGATGGATTAAAATTCATTGGCGGTAATATTTCGGCTTCAAATGCTTCACAGATCGGTCTTGATAATGGATCAAGTCTATCAGCCACTCTCTCCTTAAGTTTCCTGTGCGGGCCCGTTCGGTTGTTCTCCTGAAGGGTGTAAATGGGTACGATAAAAATACGACTAAAAAACTTAATATAATTAGTAATTTAATTTTAATTATTAATTAATTTTATATTCAAAAAATTTTCGAAGAATTTTCGATATGTACCTCTCCCTATCCGGAGAGAAATTCATCATATTAAATTCTTCATGAGGCAACTTCACCTCATTCACTTTTAAGAAGGACTCCATTCCTTCAGGAGTATTTCCCTTCGTGCTAATTATATATATATATATATATATAAATAGTTAATACCGTATCTAGAAAATAAATAAAAAGAAAAAAAATTTTCTTACATTATATTAGAGGCCAAACGTTGGAAACATACCGACATCTGCCTGGCCTCCTCGTAGATAATGTCACGGACGCGATGGAAAGCAAAGGCATTGTACATTATCTGGCATAGATCCTTGTAAAGATCTAACGGTGTACTATACTGCCTTCCCCAAAGTTTGGTTTCGGCAGTACTTAAATCCATCAGGTCCTTAATTATGGACCTATAGTACACCGCGGACTCCGATTCGGGGTTCACGAAGGGACGAGCAAATGCTTGCGAAAGCATTTGATCGAAAACGTACGTCCCTAACCGCAACATTTGTTCTCGTTTGAGAGGCGGAGTCGGGACCACTAACGATTGAAAGAATTTATAAAGTTCTTCCGCCTCTTTTGTAAGTATGGCGGTGGTTATTGTGGTCGCGACTAGACCATTCCCTTGCGCAAAAAGTTGTTCTTCGTTATGGTCAGTCTCTTTACCCTTTCCTTTATCCTCTACTTTCCTTCGCTTCCTTGAAACAACCGTAGCTGGTGGATTATTATTATGATTATCCGAAACATGAGAATCTACAGGAACGACTCCTTTTCTTCTTCGTACTGCTACTACTTTCTTTTCAGCATTAGGATTTGCAGACATAACAGTAGTATTTGAACTTGCAATAGTAGTATTAGTAGAGTTACTATTGATTGTAGTAGTAGTTGAGTTTATTGTAGTATCCACTACTCTTATTCTTTTAGGTAATGTCTTATTCTCCTTCGTCTCTGTAGCTTTACGTAATGAAAGCACTATTCGAGTGGAACTAGTACTTTGACTTGACTCCTCTTGTTGAGCATTGGACAACTTTTCTTCAGTTATTTTACTAACATCATTGTCTTTTACACTCTTATCGTTCTTTTCCTTCTTATCGGTTTTCTCTGCCTTTTCAATCTTCTCTACTTTCTCGATCTTTTCGTTTTTTTCGTTATTTGCCGCTTTGAACGAACTTTCAGCAGTCGTTGATGATTGACTTGCCTCTTCTTCAATTTTCACTTTCTTTCGTCCACGACGTCTAGTAGTAATCTCTTCTTCCTCACCATTTATCGTCTTTACTTTCTTTCGACCACGATTGCGCGGCTTTGATGCTCCAGATTGTTCATCATTTCCAGTATCAGTTACTACATCTTCAACCTTTTTTCTTGAGCTTGTACCTTTCTGAGACGTATCAGCTTGAGCAGATTGTTCATTATTAACATTATTATTGGCATTATTTGAAGACTGAGCCACAATTTCCTCTTCAACTTTCTTTGCCCTCTTTCTCCCGGGTCGAGGGGTGTCAATTATTATCTCATCTTCAGCTTTCCTCTTTGTTAAAGAATTCGTTGAAACGGGTTTATCATTAGTTACTTCTTCTTCTTCGACTTTCTTTACTCTTCTCCTTCCTCGTCGCGGTTTTGAACCATTTTCAATTGGTTCAGATTCATTATTCCGTATATTCGAGTTTGTATTATTATTGTTGTTGTTATTACTGCTATTGTTGAGGGTGTTGGATTCATTATTGTTATTATTATTATTATTATTATTATTATTGGAGGTTCCGGAATCATTATTAGCATTATTACTATTGTTACTATTATTATTACTATTGGAATTATCATTACTAATAATTTCTTCGTTATTATTATCATCGTTCGTAGAAGCACTAGTGTTATCTGGTAGCCTTCCGGAATCATCGTTTGTAAGTATATCAACTTCATTCGGGCTTATAACTTGCCACTCGCTAGCAGTATTATCATTTGAGGAGGTGCGCCAATCATTAACACCATTATCATTTAAATGTTCTTGCCATCCAATGTTATTTTGTTGTTGCTGTTGTTGTTGTGGTAAAGGATTCCAGGCGCCACCACCGTTATGAGGGTGTAAATAACCTGAACCGTGTATTTGAGGAGGGGAAACACGTGTCGGATTCGTAGGAACGGCTTGTTGTGCCCAGTCATAACGTGGGTAGGGAAGTTGCCAGTTATTAAACTGATTATCTGAAGGACGTACTTGTACTTGATATAGCGAAGGGTCGATAACCGGAGAGAAGTGGTGGTTTACATGAAATAGTGGGGGTGAGTGGTCATTAATAGAATTTTGGAAACTACGGCGACCTTCTGAAAATGTTCTTCGTGGGAGAGAAGGAGGTTCACTATTTATATCATTATCTATATGAATTGGGGGTAATGAATAACCTCTAGTGAAATAATAGTTCGAGTGTTGTTGTTGTGAGGGAAGAGGAACACCTTGATTGTCAACGGGAGTATTTGGATAGAATGACGGTGAGGCAGTTTGTGAATCAGGGAGAGATCCGCGCTCACTGGGTGAAGCGTTATTATGGTTATTATGGTTATTATTTCGGCGACGGCCTATAGTTCTCGATATATTATCGTGCCGTGTTTGTCGTCTTTGACCTTGTGGCATTTTTTAATAAAAAAAGTATACAGTAAATATTATGAAGTAAACAAAGAAAAAATAATTAAGTTTTTTATATAAGTAATAAAAAGATTTAAGATTATAATAATATGCAAATGAAAACGGAAAGATGATAAGATAAAATTATTACTATCGGAAAAGATGAAAAGGATTTTTTTTAAAAAAGTTGGTTTGTTATGGTTTATAATATTTTTTTATAAGGGACGAAAAAAAAAAAAATATATCGAACAATGTAATGGTGCAGATGTTGATCTTTCGGATAAAAATGAGGATAAAATTAACAATAATGACAAATAATGTATAACGATTATCTAATGAGTTATAGTTGCTCACTAGTAATATTTTGAAACTAAAGCCTTCGAGGAAAACAGGAATTATTTATGGTTGCGGTTTATAAAATAGCATATATTAAGGTATCAACAAATAAAATATTAATAGTTTTAATTTTAAACAAGAAAATTTTAGTCAAATTTTTAAATTTCCGCAAAGATAAAAATGGTCAAGACAAAGTAATTAATAATTGCAATTTACTGTATGAACAAGATTGAAANAAAAAAGTATACAGTAAATATTATGAAGTAAACAAAGAAAAAATAATTAAGTTTTTTATATAAGTAATAAAAAGATTTAAGATTATAATAATATGCAAATGAAAACGGAAAGATGATAAGATAAAATTATTACTATCGGAAAAGATGAAAAGGATTTTTTTTAAAAAAGTTGGTTTGTTATGGTTTATAATATTTTTTTATAAGGGACGAAAAAAAAAAAAATATATCGAACAATGTAATGGTGCAGATGTTGATCTTTCGGATAAAAATGAGGATAAAATTAACAATAATGACAAATAATGTATAACGATTATCTAATGAGTTATAGTTGCTCACTAGTAATATTTTGAAACTAAAGCCTTCGAGGAAAACAGGAATTATTTATGGTTGCGGTTTATAAAATAGCATATATTAAGGTATCAACAAATAAAATATTAATAGTTTTAATTTTAAACAAGAAAATTTTAGTCAAATTTTTAAATTTCCGCAAAGATAAAAATGGTCAAGACAAAGTAATTAATAATTGCAATTTACTGTATGAACAAGATTGAAATCGAAAAGCAAATTGATTCTTAAAAAGAGATAATTAATTTCTTCTAGAGGAAAAATTTCAAAAATGGCAAAATATTTTTTTAAAAAAAAGCAAAAATATTAAAAAGCTAGAATGTCAACATCGGCCATATGATTTTTTTTGTAACACAATGCACAGACAATTCGGCATTTTACACGACACGTAATTATAATAAATTATTATGAAGATTTTAAATTATTATAAATTATTATAAATTAAATGCGAAGAAAAAATTTATAATAAAATTCAATATAATACAAATATACATTTAGTTGTCTTATTTGTCAATAATCCTAAAACTGATAAGATTCGAAAAAATACACTAAACTACTAATCTGCACCAATAATGATTATAATTTAACAAATCAAATTTAACAATTTAACGAATTTAGAGAAATTAAAAAAAAAAAAATTTAAAATAAATCAAATAATAATAATTCAATTAATTCATTTAATTCATTTAATTCAGTTGATTCAGTTAATTCAATTAGTTCAATTAATTCAGTTAATTTAGTGCACACCATTTTTGAAACCCAAATAAATTGGAGGGGAATATAAATCGATGGTATCTATAATAAAAAAATAAGGAATTAATAATATTAAGAATTAATAATTAATAATTAATGATATTAATAGAAAAAAATAAACAAATAAAATAAAAATCAAATTTACCTCTAAAAACAGCTGGTCCTCCACCGTAAGCATCTTGGAAATAAGTCCAAACTTTTACATTAACCCCTCTATAATCGATTCCTTTTTTCATTCCGGGTTTGGGTCTACCATCTTTTAAAAGGAATGTATTATTATCAATCGCACCCGGCAATGGACCTATATGATATATTATGAGCAAATTGTGGCAAATTACATCATCAGCACGAGAAATACGAACAAGAAAAAAAGAGAGAGGGAGAAAACTTTATTACCTCCTGATTTAAAATTATGCCAACTTTGTAGCCAGACTGTACTTACTAAGCACCAATATTCGTCACGATTTATTGAATTAGAATCTAAAATGTTAACGTCGTGGGCTTCTTTACGTCTTCGATGTTCCAGATCATTTTCTTCTTGCTATAAGTAGTAATGAGTATAATAAAAATAATAAAAATATATTAATAATGATAATGATAACGATAATAATAAAAGCAAAGGCTAAAATGAAATATTAATTTGCCAAGTACAAATAAGAAAAATAAGAACAATCTAAAAAAGTTAAAGCAAAAAAAAAAAAGATTACCTGACACAATACACAACCGGGAGTTCCAAAATCTGTAGAAAAAAATGATGGACTTCCATCCGTGCCATATTTTTCTGCTAAATTTTTATAAACACTAAAGGGAATTTCGACCACCATGTCACGAAGTTTATGATAATTTTTAAGATTTACACCTTGAATTTCATCCAAAAAAAAAAACAAATAAAAATCGTTAGAAGTTAATAAAGGTAATCTTTTATTCATAGTTTTCGAAAACATTAAACGAATAAATAAATCAATAATAATAATAATAATAATAATAATAATAATAATAATAATAATGATACTAACCTCCGTGTTTACAAATGAAATCATAATTGGTTATAATTCCAGGCTAAATAAATAAATATTAATATATTAGAATTTTTTTTTAATAATATAAAATTAATAATTAAATAAAAATTATATGAAATAAATTACCGAGTTCATAAACTGCCATCTATTGAACCATAAGCGAGAAATCCAGAAATGTGCTTCCGTGACGGCCTAAATTAATAATAATAAATAAATAATAAAATTTAAAAAAAAATAAAATAAAATAATATACGTATCACAAAAAAAATAATAATAATAAACTGAGACATACATCATTCGATATTCTAGCAAGGATTTCTTCTCGTTCTTTATATTTTTCAGGGCTGATTCTGCTGTAAAATAATGCATAGGCTTCTAACCGTGATATATCCTCCTCGGATTTTTTAGTAATATACTGTATAGAAAGAATAGAAAGCGTAGAAAAATATGTATATAATATACGAAGAAATATTATTAGGAAATTTCCTTGCATTCAAACTATGATAATTATTATTTATGAAATAAATAATCAAGATAAAATTTGAAAACCTTACCGTATCGTCGAATTCATACCAGTTTCCATCAATCGGATTCTTAGCGTAGGCAACGTAATGACCGCCTTATATAATGTCAAAATTAATCAAAATATTAATATTGTTTAAATATTAATTAAAATTATATTGTTTAAAAAAAAAAAAATTACCAACCTCCTAAACCGCCCCGATGATGTATCAAACCATATAAATTATATTTTCCATTCGCGTCGGATGACGGTATACCTTCTTTACAATAAGGACTCATATCCAAATCTTCAAGTGGAAATTGGACATGAGTTCCAATTTTTGATGAAAAATAAGAATCATAACGAAATCTTTTAAGTTGAATACATAATGTCTAAAATAAATAATAAATAAATATTGAAAAATTAAGATTATAAAAAATAAACAAGGTAAAAAAGATAGATAATTAATAATAACAACCTCGGGTAACCGAGTTATTCGTAAAGTCTTTTGAATATCAGACAACGTGTTGCATTTATCACATCTGTATTTATCTTCTCCCGTAAGGTTTTCGGTAGCGCAAAAAGCAGCAATACAATCTTGTAATCTTAAAGTCCTTCCCGAAAATCTATATAACGCACGATAAAGTAAAGGGTGTATATATATATATATATGCGATAAGTATTTATTCATAAAATTTATATATATAATATATATATATAATTAACTTCAATCTACTTAATCTTCACCCAGATTTTAATTAATTCTCACCCTAAAAATCCTTTTACCGAGCTCCATACAAAACCATCATTTTTTTCCAATGATTTTTGTCTAAATTTTTTATCAATTTGAATGGGAAGATCATAAAAATGATCTTCTTTTGAAAAGCCCTAATAAATATATATTCAATAAATTAAATAAATTAATAAATAGATATATATATATAATAGATAATAATAGATAATCATAATAGATAATAAGGTAACAAAAATTNTAGATAATTAATAATAACAACCTCGGGTAACCGAGTTATTCGTAAAGTCTTTTGAATATCAGACAACGTGTTGCATTTATCACATCTGTATTTATCTTCTCCCGTAAGGTTTTCGGTAGCGCAAAAAGCAGCAATACAATCTTGTAATCTTAAAGTCCTTCCCGAAAATCTATATAACGCACGATAAAGTAAAGGGTGTATATATATATATATATGCGATAAGTATTTATTCATAAAATTTATATATATAATATATATATATAATTAACTTCAATCTACTTAATCTTCACCCAGATTTTAATTAATTCTCACCCTAAAAATCCTTTTACCGAGCTCCATACAAAACCATCATTTTTTTCCAATGATTTTTGTCTAAATTTTTTATCAATTTGAATGGGAAGATCATAAAAATGATCTTCTTTTGAAAAGCCCTAATAAATATATATTCAATAAATTAAATAAATTAATAAATAGATATATATATATAATAGATAATAATAGATAATCATAATAGATAATAAGGTAACAAAAATTACCAACCATTTTACAATGCAAACATTTTATTCTACTTTCCAAATATCCTTGAAAAATATTACTAATTACACTGGTAGGCAATGGATGCCTTCTTTTTCTTTTATTTTTATCTGATGAAGGAGAATGCGGAGGCGGAGAAGGAGGAGGAGGAGAAGAAGAAGAAGAAGAATGTGGGGGAGGAGAAGAAGATGATGATAAGTATGGTGATGATAAGTGTGATGATGATAAGTGTGATGATGATGATAAGTGTGATGATGATAAATATGACGATGATGATGGAGGGGGAAGGGTTTTAGCAGTGGCGGTGGTGATATTAGTTTTCGTACTTGACAAAGATAAAGAAGATGAAGAAGCTCCACAACCGTAAGCACTACGATCATCATATACACAAGAATCATGACTTATATTTGTGGCTATAGATGTTGTTTTGTTGTATGCGAAATTATTGTTATTTGTCTCATTTGTCGTTGGCAGGGATAATGGATATGGAAGTTCTTCATGAAGTCTATCCAAGACAATACGAAGAAATTCCACGGAATCCTTAAAATTTTAATTAAATTAAAATTAAAATCTCTTTTATGGAAGATAAAAAAAAAATGGATTAAATATAGTAATAAAGTACCTGCTGGGAATGGCCTTGAAAGACCACGTTATGTTTTTTTATCTCACCTATTAATTGAACTGGGGCATAAATTGGACTTTTAAAGAATGATTTTGTTTGTTTGAGAAAAATTTGTTATGCTTGAGTTGAAATTCTTTAAATAAATTGCCAAAAAAAAACAATAAATAAATAAAAAACACTAACCTAGTACCAAACCACATGGATTTTATGAAATCCTGAAAATATTCCGCCAACTTATATTTAGAACGTCTATTACCTCGAGGAATATATGCGTCGCAGTAATTAAAAAAGTTGGCTAATGCCGGACTATAAAGAAGAATATAATTGTAATTTTTAAAAAGTTAATTTTATAAAGCTAACAATGATAAAGTTAATGATAAAGTCATTAATGAATAAAGTTTTTTTTATGCACAACTTACGTATTAGATAAACATTGGAGAGCCGCACTGTATCAAATATCAATTTATATTATTTATTATTTATTGTTAATACTTATTAAATTTCATGAATTTTTCTTTTTAAACATTTGTATCTTTAAATGACATAAGTGTCATAACAGATAACAAACCTTGCATAACAAGTGTTCCCTAGATTCTTCAAACCGACCAGCCCTAAATTATTTTAAAAAAACATTTCAAAAAATCATTTCAAAAAATCATTTCAAAAAATCATTTTAAATCATTAAATTATTAAAAATTGCAGCTATGAAATTACTAAAAATTATAAAAAATAAAATTAACAAACTTAAAGATCACTACACTAAACTAAACCAAACTAAATAATACCTGGAACATCGACAGGAAATTGTTCGACTGATTGATATATTTTATTTTGCTTGCCCTGCTACTGACAATAAAAGATTAAAAAAAATAGTTCTTTAGTCATAATTCACATAATTTCTTTAAAAAATAAAAATGATAATGATAATAATAAAAATAATGATGATAATAATAAAAATAATGATGGTAATAATAATAATAATAATAATAATAATAATAATAATAATAATAATAATAATAATAATAATAATAATAATAATAATAATAATACTAANCATTTCAAAAAATCATTTCAAAAAATCATTTTAAATCATTAAATTATTAAAAATTGCAGCTATGAAATTACTAAAAATTATAAAAAATAAAATTAACAAACTTAAAGATCACTACACTAAACTAAACCAAACTAAATAATACCTGGAACATCGACAGGAAATTGTTCGACTGATTGATATATTTTATTTTGCTTGCCCTGCTACTGACAATAAAAGATTAAAAAAAATAGTTCTTTAGTCATAATTCACATAATTTCTTTAAAAAATAAAAATGATAATGATAATAATAAAAATAATGATGATAATAATAAAAATAATGATGGTAATAATAATAATAATAATAATAATAATAAATGAAATAATTACCAAACATCTCACAATAATTTTTAAATAATTTCGTACTTCATAAGATAAAGCATCATCCTTGTTGAAAGGATTTAATTCTATTGAACAACTATAACACCATATTGTTAATGTGCGAGGATTTATGAATATTGAATGACAGGAATCTTTCTTATCTTCCTAAATATGAATTTATGAATTTGTTTTTTAGAATCTAGAATTATAAGTTTCCGATTTAATTTAATTTAAAATTTTCTTGATTTTCTCGATCTGTGTATTTCTCACTATTACATCCCTCTGACTATATTCCCTCTCACTATATTTCTCACTATTATATTTCTCATTATATTTCTCTATCTCTCTTATTTCTCATTATATATATCTCTCCCATTATGTATATATCTCCCATTATTTATCATTATATTTCTCTCATCATATTTCTCTCCTCTCTCATTATAATTTTCTCACAAGATTAAAACTAGAATGAAATACATACTCTATGTAAACTTTCAAAATGAGTAAGCATATGAGATCTTGAACTACGACTACTGCACACAACTGAACGACATTTGGGCTTTATAAAATTAATATTAAAAAAAAAAAGATTTTATTATTTTTGTAAAATTCAATTCAATAGATCATTTAATTTCATAGATACACATTATGAATATATTATACTTTACTTACATGCAAACACACCCATAATTTTGGAATTCTTGTATCACAAGATTCACAATGTAAAGTAGAATTTGTAATTTGTTTCTAATAATAGGTGAATGAAATGAAAGGGATCATTAAAGAATTATTTTTTATTTTTAATATCATCTCTCTCTCTCTCAATGAATCATCTCTCAATATATTATTATCTCACAATTACATCACTAATATATATATATCTCTCTCCAATATTATCTCTTAAATATTATCTCTTAAATATCTCTTAAATATTATATTATCCCCCAAATATTATCTCCTCATAATTAAATAATAAGTAATAAATAATAATAAAATAAAATTTATAAAAATAACTGTACGAAGGGAGAGATAAAAACCTTAAAAGCCGAAGAATCAATCTTGACTGTAGGAGAATCTTTTTTACTATATCGATTTATGTGGGGACATATTTTATTATTTGTATATGAAGGACTCCTTTCTGAATTTGCGGGCATTTTTTTTTCTTTCTTTTATATATAATTATTTGATGTTTTAAAAGTGAAATGCTATATAGAAAGTAGAAGATATAAAAAAAAAAAATAGTAGATTTTATTACTACTGTATATATTAATAATAATAACAATAATAATAATGATAATAAGCGAATTAAACGAAAAGTAGGTAAGTAGTAATAATAAGTAAGTAGTGTGCAGCGGTGGTGAGTGCAAGAAAAATGGTAATAATAATAAATTTGATGTGTGTACATTTATTTTACAAATATATCAAATATATCAATTATATCTTGAAGTTTTTTTTATTATCTAAATCATATTCTATAATTGTATTGGTGTAACGAACAGCTTTAAAGGCAGACACAAGGAATTATAATAGTAATATAATAATAACAAGTTGATGATGTTATTTAGTATTATATGTTATTTAATGATTTTAACCCCCCTTGGTTTTCGCTTTTGATTTTTATATTTTAGTTGTGGCTTTTCTCTTTACACGAAATTGTTAATATTATATACTATACTATATACTACAATTTATTTTTAAACATTTGTATAAAAATATTAAAAATATTAAAAATATTAAAAATATTAAAAAATATTAAAAATATATCAAGTATATCGTAATTCACTAAAAAATATACAGTAAATTTACAAATTAACCCTATCTGTCATTCAGTTTACATATTAAATACCCGATTGAAATCGATTTTTTTTTTTTAAAAAAAAAAAAAAACTCAAATTTCTTTAAAACTTTTAAAACTCGTTTAAATTATATTTTTATTATTTGATTTTCGATTTATTTATTTTTTTTTTGTCGATTTTATATTATTTTTTTTTTTTTAAAAAAAAAAAAAAACTCAAATTTCTTTAAAACTTTTAAAACTCCTTTAAATTATATTTTTATTATTTGATTTTCGATTTATTTATTTTTTTTTTGTCGATTTTATATTATTATTTATTTTTTATTAGTATTCGAAACATTCTTAATATTTACAACAGCAAACACAACATATAAATAATTCATCATATATACATCATATCATTCAAAAAACGTCAAACTTGAATTCAATAAATTTTCTTTTATCATTTAAATACATAACATACATAATGTCTTATATTAATAATAGTAATAATAATAATTATAATAATTTTAATAATAATAATTATTATAATAATCATAATAACAACAACACACTCAGCATTTCACCCCGACCTAGAAGATCAAGGTCTAACACAAGTTCTGTTCGTAGTATAAGTCCTCATAATTATTATAATAATAACAACACACTCAGAATTTCACCCCGACCTAGAAAATCAAGATCTAACACAAGTTCCGTTCGTAGTATAAGTCCTCCACTTGTTATTATCAATCGTGATCAAAATGATGCTTTACGAAAGGATGTAGAAGAAATTGTAATAAATTTTATTAACGCTCGAGAGAAAGGATATAATTTTGCTTCGGTAGCTGATTGTATTATTAAAACTATTGACAAACAAATTCATGAATCAAATTTAATTTTTTATTGGCTTCTTAATAATCAAAATACTGTACAATATATGACTTTATTAGGATTTTTTTATTTTCAAGGTATTGGTCGAAGTCCAAATATTAATGGTGGTGGTGGTGGTGATGATAGTCAAAATGCTAGTCAAAGTATTTATATTAATGGTGGTGGTCAAGATATTAGTCAAAGTATTGGTCAAGAGAATAAAAAAAAAGGTTTTCACTTATTCCTTACAGCAGCAAAAATGGGTTATTCAATAGCTCAAGATTTAGTAGCAGATTGTTATTGTTTTGGTCATGGAACTCCCAAAAATCCGGATTTAAGTTTTGAATGGTATCAAAAAGCGACTCATAATGGTAGTATTGATGGTGAATTTGGTTTAGGTTATTGTTATGATATGGGAATTGGAGTAAAGAGAAATTTAATTAAAGCTATTCAACATTATAAAAATTCTTCAAAAAAAGAAAATCGATCAGCGATGTTTTTATTAGCTCAATGTTATGATTTAGGATTAGGTGTTGAAAAAGATTACGAACAAGCGATCAATTTGTATAAGAAAGCTATAGAACATGGAAATACCGATGCTTGTGAACCATTAGAACATTTATTACTTTTATTAAATTATGAAACTTGAATAAATTATTCTCCTTATCTATCTATCTATCTATCAATATATCTGTCTAAATATATATCTATCTAAAATATATCTAAAATATATATCTAAAAATATATATATCTAAAATATATCTAAAATATATCTAAAAATCTATTTATATTAATTAATAATCATAACATATTCCAAAGAAACAAAATGTAAATAATAAATTCAATTTAATTAACTAATATATATTACTTATTTATTTATCTTTTTTTTATATTTAAAAAAATTATTTAATCAAAATTTTATTTCTGCCACAGATAGCCATGTGAGAGTCATCCCTTAAGAGTGATGACTGTACTCCCGATTTTTTAAAACTTTGTGCACTGATTAACGAATTCGAGACCAATTATGTCAATTATGTAAAAACAAATTGTAAATCTATATTTATAAATACATACGTATAAAAAAAAAGGAATTTTATTTAAATAATAAAATTTTATAAAAAGATCATCACGAGAAGTTCTCGCTTAACACATATAAAAACATATAAAAGAATTTTTGTTGGGAAAAAAAAAAAGATAAACATTTCAAAATAAATTTATTATAATTTTTAATAACATTGTGATAATATCCAAAATAATATATTCAATAATCTTGTTAATATATCAAATATAAAAATAAATAAAAAATAATAATAAAAAATGGAAATTCCTCAGATAATTACAACCAGTCACTCAAACACAAACATGAACTCACACTCAACAAGTCCACGACAAAAAATCAGATCACGTTCACGTAATCCAAGTCCAACACCTAGAATATCAAAATCAAGGAATGTAAGTCCATTACCGCATCTATCATATTCACGTAGTCAAAGTCCATTACGACCACATTCACGTAGTCAAAGTCCATTACCTTCTCTTCATGCTTCTCTTTCACGTTGTACGAGTCCAATGTCTTCTTCTGTATGTAGTTCCATAAGTAGAGAAGAAAGTGATGCAATTAAACGAATAGTTGATGAAATAGCGGATAAATTTATAGAATTAAAAGATAAAGGACATCTTGATGAAAAAATCACTAAATTTATTTATGAAAATATTATTTCAAATGATCGTGAACCATTTCAAATTTATGATTGGTTATCAAGTAATCAAAATACCGTACAACATATCACTTTATTAGGTTACTTTTATTTGGATTCAATTGGTACTGATGAAGATTTAAAAAAAAGTTTTAATTGTTTTCTTACCGCTTCAAAAAAGGATTATCCCATAGCTCAAGATTTTTTGGCGGATTGTTATAATTTTGGTTTGGGTACAATTAAGAATGAGGAACTTTCTTTTCAATGGTATAACAAGGCATATGAAGGTGGAAGTATAAATGCGGAATATGAATTAGGTGAATGTTATAAATCCGGTTTTGGATCAAAAGAGAGAAATGTCAAAGTTGCATTAGAACATTTTAAAAATTCAGCAAAGAAAGGAAATATATCTTCGATGTATTGGATGGGTTGGTGTCATGAAAAAGGTATTGGAACTAATAGAGATCTTAATATATCAATAAGTTGGTATAAGAAAGCGTTAAAAAATGGTAATTTATTAGCTCAGAATTCTCTTGACAAATTACAATATAAATTAAATAAATCTATTAAAATTTCATCAAATCCTTCTTCAGAAAATGATTCTGAGGTAATAATATTTTTCATATATTAATTAACTTATCAATTTCTTTGTTTTTGTTAATATTTAATCAATATTAATTAATTTTTATTAAATTTATTAATAGGAAGAAAATATTACAATATTTTCAGAGGTGAGAAAATTAATAAATTAAAAAAGAAATCAAGGAAATGAAATTATTTAATCTAAATACTATTTGTAATTGTATTAAATAGGAAGAAGAAGATAATGTAGATAATGAATCAAGTTCATCACTGGTAAAAAAAAAAATAGTTGTTGAAAAACATTTATTTATTTATTCTTTAATAATTAATATAATTAATTTTTTTTTTAATTCTCTGGAATAAATAGAATCAAAAAGAAAAATCAATTGAACCAAAACATTTAGATGAATCAGAGAAATAATAAATAATAAGAATATTGTATTATTATTATTAGAGATTAGAAATTTTTATATACATTCATTGATTTCATTTGCATTAAATTTTTTTTTTCTTGTAAAAATATTTTATAATAAATATCTGTATTTATTTATTTTGCATTATTTTGTATTTTATCATCATTATTATTACCATCACATTGAAAATATTTTTCTTTTTGTATTTTTTTTTCACACTTACATATATTATAATTTTTAACCCATTTACATTTGAATTATATTCACTTTTGAGGTAATTATTATTATATATATATATTTTTTGATATATTACCACAAGACTCCTTCATGACACCTGGATTTATGTGGAGAAAGAAAGAGGCACCTATTGTGACATGTTGATTAGCGGCGCAGTCAGAACTATTTAAAAATAAAAAATAAAATACCTCCTGTACAATCACATCATATAATATCCACACCTAGTGTATTTATTAAAAAAAAACTCTTCTCTTTTTTTTCGATGTGCCTTTAGAAGGTCATGAAAATAAAAAAAATGAGACGACACTTTTTTAAATCTCATTATTTTCTTCAGTTTTTTAATATTGTACATTTGAATACATTGAATGCATTGAAAACGTCAATTACATTGAGTCAATACTGTGAAAAAAAATGTATACAACTTTTTCAACAGAAAGACATAAATTGATTTTTTTTTTTTGAATCTTCGATACTTTAATTTTTTAACAGAACTTACACATTCATGTTATGTTTCTTTTTAGTATCTATCATCTATCTCCTCTGCCTCAATTGCTATAAAACGTTAATTTTTTTTAACCTTATCCAAATATGACTAGACTAGATCGTTCTATTTATTACAATGTGCAAAATTAATGCACATTGTAATATATCAAGAAAAAAATTTTTCGTCTCCATTAAACATTAGTTAATATTTTACTACTTTTCTTTTGACAAGAAATAGAATAAGATTATGATTTTTTTTTATTATTATTACGGTTTCTTTCACTTTTATATACAATATATATAAAATAATATCAATATGAACAAACAATTTGAAGGAAGGAAAACGTTATTAACAGTAACGTAAAATTTCAATTTACATATTTTAAAAAGGAAATTTTAAAAAGCAAATAAATAAACAGATAAATAAATTAATGAATTAAGGATTAATTAATTAGGTAATATTCACTAACAAAAAAATGAAGATGCAAATGCTAAATGCTAAATGCTAAAATGAAAAAAAAAAATACTAAACAAGAAAAAAATAATGTTCATAAAATAATTACAAAGTTTTTTTTTATTACTTTCTGACTACGTCTTAATAATAATATCATTCATTCATTACAGTTCTTCAAAAAAATCATTTCCATGTTCAAAATTCCAATTTATATTGCTGATAAAAAAAAAATGAAAGAATAAATTTAATTAGCTAAGAGATATATATATTTCACAAATATTTTCACATGATTATATCAATAATTACCTAGCATTAAGCTACAGACACTGGAAAGTATTCTGAAAATTCTTCTTCATTTCCTTGTTCTTTAATCAACGTTAATAATTGTTTTAGTCTCTTTTTGGCTACCTCATGTCCATTATCGGCTGACCTCTGATACCAATAAATTGCTTTCTTAACATCTTCCGGAGTTCCTTTCCCTTCTTCATAACATGAAGCAAGATTATGTTGTCCAGGTGGATTCCCTCCATTCGCCGCTTGTTCAAAATACATGAATGCTTTTTTACTATCTTTTTTGGTACCAATTCCTACTTCATAACAATATCCTAATTCATTTATACCACTAACGTTACCCCCACTGGCTGACCTTTTATAATATTGAAATGCTTTATTACAATCTCTAGCGGTTCCTTCTCCAAAAGCATAACATATACCAAGACTAAATTGTGATCCTGTACTATCATTATCTGCCGCCTTTTGATACCAAGAAAATGCCATATTTCGATCTCTAGTAGTTCCTTGACCCGAATAATAACAATCACCTAATAAATCTTGAGCCACGGAATAATCTTTTTTGGCAGCTGAAAGATAAAGGCAATATGCTTTACGTTGATTTCTTGTGGTCCCTATACCTTGATCATAGAAATAACCTAATAAAGTTGTATATTTATATTTGTGAGTCTTATTTTGTAACCATTCAAAGATTTGCGTAGGATCTTGATTTCGATGATTAAAATAAACAAGTAAAATTTCCACGGTTTGTTGTTCATTTAAACCACTTTGTCTGGCATCAACGAAAATGGCACATAAATCATCAACAATGGAACGAAATAAATCATTTAATTCATAATCTATTGATGAAGAACGTGAACGAAAATTGTTTCCTACGGTTGAAGAATTTGTAGAACTTGTGGGACTTTTAATACGTGGTGGTGAACGTGGTGGTGAACTTGATGCATATGAAGTCACGGGGGGAGATTCAATGTTAATAGTATTGCGACGGAATGATTTTGGTTTTGAATATCCTAGAGTGGAAGCTGAACGTGTCATTTTTTTTTTTTAGTCAACACTTTTTTTTTTGTAAGTTTTTATTTTTTACAATTATTTTAATTATTTGCAATAAATTTGATTTTTTTCAATGATATATTAAAAGGAGAAAAAAAATTATTTATTGATAAGTTTTTTTTTTTTTTTTTGATCTGAATTTGTTTGCTGTTATAATAATATTATAACGGAAATGTAACACCAATATAAGAATTAGGGTATCAAGAAATTAAGAAAGGTGTGAAACCATCACATAATCAAGAAAGAAATTAAAAANATGATTAAAATAAACAAGTAAAATTTCCACGGTTTGTTGTTCATTTAAACCACTTTGTCTGGCATCAACGAAAATGGCACATAAATCATCAACAATGGAACGAAATAAATCATTTAATTCATAATCTATTGATGAAGAACGTGAACGAAAATTGTTTCCTACGGTTGAAGAATTTGTAGAACTTGTGGGACTTTTAATACGTGGTGGTGAACGTGGTGGTGAACTTGATGCATATGAAGTCACGGGGGGAGATTCAATGTTAATAGTATTGCGACGGAATGATTTTGGTTTTGAATATCCTAGAGTGGAAGCTGAACGTGTCATTTTTTTTTTTTAGTCAACACTTTTTTTTTTGTAAGTTTTTATTTTTTACAATTATTTTAATTATTTGCAATAAATTTGATTTTTTTCAATGATATATTAAAAGGAGAAAAAAAATTATTTATTGATAAGTTTTTTTTTTTTTTTTGATCTGAATTTGTTTGCTGTTATAATAATATTATAACGGAAATGTAACACCAATATAAGAATTAGGGTATCAAGAAATTAAGAAAGGTGTGAAACCATCACATAATCAAGAAAGAAATTAAAAAAAGAAGTGCTAAAAAAAGAATTCAAAGAATAAGTAAATAATTAGATTTTTTTACTTCTTTTATTTCTTTTGTATTACATTGAAAAAATTAAAAAAATTACACATGGTTCCACATTGATATTTTAGATGTTTTAAAAAAAATTCTCACGCATTCAATTTGTGTCTTGCATTCTTTTAATTCGTGCATTAATTTTTTTTATAAAAAGATCAGGAAAAGAGTTTAAAGAAAAGATTTTTTTTTTCTGATTGGTGCATAATGTATAGCATCAAATATCCCGAAGAAATCTAATAAGCATTTTGTAACGGAGTTTCAATACTTAAAGTTTCATTTTCAAGTATTTCCACACGATCTGCAATATCTTTTTTCCTTCACTCCGATCTCTATGAGATGCCTGTTCTTATCTAGTTTACGTCAATCAATCAATCTATCTATTCATCTATCATCTATCTAAGGATTGAAATTCAACAACTCCGAGCGTTGGACAAGATGTAATCAGAAATTGGATAAATTAAATAATTTATTATCAACAAATAAACGGATCAAGCAAATAAAATTCGCATTATAACAGATAACGTGACATTAAGAATCCCGTAATTTCCGGTCCACTCTATATGTTAGATGTGTGTTCAAAGATAATAATAACACACATACATTAAAGGATAAATGTGCTACTTTCGAATGCAAGTCTTTCCGACATTCTATTACTTTATTTATTTTGTAAATTCAGATCCGAAATTTATTTAATTTCTATCGGCACCAAATAAAATTGGAAAGATTCATGTGACCTCATGATCAGCAAATCCTAAAGGAAAATCTGATATCCCTATCAATAGATCTCCACACTTAACCACTTTTCCACCTGCATGTTTTTCTTGTATGAAAATTGTTCCCTGTATTCTTTTGCTTTTGGCAAAGTCTCTCCCTGAATCTTGCATGTGCCATGTCATCATTTTAAGTATTGTTCTATTATCAATTTCCGATTCAACCTCTTTTCCCACTAAATTTAGGAAATATGATGACATCAAAAATATGCAGAGCAATTTTTTTACAGCTTTTATTTAGATTCAAAGATGCATCTACGCCCGTGCATGTCACATGGAATTCTGTTTGCATAGAGGTGCTTTTGGTTGTTTGAATTATAAGGTCATCAAGAGCAGAGTTGAATAAACTTTTGTGAATCTTGGTTGCTTATTTTTCTGCAGCTAAGGGTAGGTTAATATCAAAAAATGTACGAACATCCGGATCTAAAGAATAAACTTTGATACCTCAAGAGGTCAACTGCTTTTCGTATACCCAAACAAATGTCCACTGGCTGAGTTTACGGTTCCACGGTTCCGAATAAGTTTTCCCAATTTACTGTTTGGGCCAATTGTAATTTTGTTTGCAAATACTTTGGATGAAGTTTTCATATTCTTATATTGCTTTGTTTGGTTCTCCTTACCATTGTCATTTATAATAACATGTGAGTGAAGAAGATGAGAAGACCTTTTTTTTACAATTTTGGACATGAATAACTATTATTTGCTGAGATTTCTTTTTTTTTGTACAAAAATGAAAGTGTACAATAGATTTTCCTTGCTTTCGTGCTTCTTGAATTGCCTCCTTTATTACTTTATCAAGAACATTGTAAGGTACAATTTTCATAAAGGTCCATGCTCCATTATCAATATGTTCACAATGAAAATAAGAAAGACTTACATTATGGTTTTTATTGTTATATATATCAACAACCATATTATAATCAAGCCAAGCACAACCTATCCACATTCTTTTTTGTTTTGAATTTTGGGTATACATAAATTTTCATACTCCTAATTACACAGGTCGAAGTATCATATACCAGGTATTTCTGTTTTTTGTTTCTTTCAGGAGAATTGTAAAACTGCTTCAATTTTCCTTTTTCTTATTACTATTAGTTCCCTCAACACCGTCTGCTTTGTTATAATTTTTCTAAGCTTTTAGACATTGAGATTGTTGTCTTTAGTGTAAACTCGAAGAAAGAGTTGGTTTGTAACATTAGAATTCCAATATGATATTTGAAACATTAAAAATTTAAGAAAAATAAACCTGTCCCTAATATAATGGGTACTTACAGCCATTGTGATAACAAGGGAGTTTGCACAAGGTAGATAAAGTGAGAGAATGGAAATAAGAAGCAATCTTATGACAGCCTTTAGCTATACTATTTATAAAGTTGTACAAACGACTGTTAATGGTTTGATGTATTTGCCAAGCTTTGCTTATCTGGTAATGCATAAGAAAGATTGAAATATTGGGACAACAATGAATAGATTAACTTCTTTTAAATCAATTTTCATAACTGAAGTATTACATGCTCCAGAATACATACCTTTATTTTTCTTTAATTATGTAATAAACAAGACAAGAACAATAATTCTATAAACATTTCCTATAAGAAACAATTGTAGAAGTAAAATAATTAATAATTGTAGAATTAACAAAAGATAGCTAATTGAATAATTGCTTACTCGTGAAATCGCGAAATTATCTTCAAGTCATTGAAGCGTGGTGTTACCTACGGTACGATTAATAATTCAAGCATTTTACGAGTATCTTTGTCATATATAGTGAAAAACATCTGCTACCTCCGTATTTTATCTTCATACAATACATTGAGAAACACATAGTTTTTTTTTTATACATTAAATATTTTTTGTTCACACTCGAAAAATCAAAGAAATAAAAAATAAATAAATAAATGACTATGAGAATCATTATTTTTGATGGAAAATTCTTTGGAACAAGTTCCAACTGCTCGTCTCCCAGTAGAATTTCACTTTTTTTTTTTATTTATTTTAAATACTTGTAAATAGGCTAATTTTAAATTCTCCCATTTCCGCATTGATTTTTTTTCAACATTCGCGTCACATTCCTTTTTACATATAATCGATTACCATAATTTGCTTAAGTAAAGGGCCCTAAATATGTGCCGTTCATTTTTTCGAAAAAGGGAATCGGCTATCATTTTTCAATGAATGAGAAAATGAAACTATCATTTATATACATCCATTTACCAATAGTTGTATTATCCTATATCAAAGGATCGATCGTATTCGGCCGGAAAATTTACTGTAACCAGTGCGATGTAACTATCACATATGTTCCAGAACGTTTCTTCTGGCTTGATTTAAAATTTAAGGTTGGCTGTATGCTCATCAGAATAAGAAAATATCTAAGCATTTTTGTTGTAGAATGGTTTTCAAAGTTAAAAAATTCACCATTCTTCCTACTTGATAAAATAGTTCCAAATTTCAACTTAAATCATCTCGACATTATAGTCATCTTTATTATTAAAGGAGAAGTTCAGTGAAATTTTATCAAAAAAATTTTAATACATTTTTTTTTTTTGTATTTGGTAAATACTGGTAAAATACTTTTAATTTGGTATTAAAAAAGGTTTTTTTTTTTTGTTTTTAACAAGTATAATGGCAATGCTAATATGGTATGGTATGGATTTTGTGACATATAATAAGACACATGGTCAGAGCGTATCGGAGAGTTTGCGGAAGTCATGCGGAAATGCGGAAAATCCAGCATTTTACTGGATAATTTTGTAGTACCGAAATAGATAGCGAAGTCGCGTTAAAAAAAAAAACAAAAATATAACAAAATAAAGGTTTTTTATTATACAATCATAATTAATATAATTAATATGTACGCCAAATTTAATAAATGAAATTTTAGACAAACAAGTGTGTTTAATGATTAAAATAGATAAATAAATAAAAAAGATTAATAAGTATAAATGAACAGAAGATAATCTTTTTGATATGGTATTTTCAGCCAGTAATTTCATTTCAACAAAACGGGTTAGTTTAATCTTATTGAAAACTTTCTTTTAACACAAAAGAACAAAAAAAAAAGACCAAAATAAAATAAAAAAAGGTAAATAGGGGGAACAAAAATTTTAAAGAAAACGGAATCAAAAAAAAAAAGAATTTAAAAAAGAACGCAAACTATAAATTATGCAACAACCCTAAGTAGTCAGTTACAAAATACCATGAAAGTAAAAAGGACTACAAGTGTTACACTTCATTAAATCATATTAACTTGTAATTCACAATTAAAGAAATTTATCAAAGATAGAATATTTATTAATAATAATTTTGTTGATTATCTATGCTGGCTGTTTTTATAGAAGTTTCATCATAGAAATTTTCTCTGGAATGTTAAACAAAAAAAAAAAAAAAGAATTTAAAAAAGAACGCAAACTATAAATAATGCAACAACCCTAAGTAGTCAGTTACAAAATACCATGAAAGTAAAAAGGACTACAAGTGTTACACTTCATTAAATCATATTAACTTGTAATTCACAATTAAAGAAATTTATCAAAGATAGAATATTTATTAATAATAATTTTGTTGATTATCTATGCTGGCTGTTTTTATAGAAGTTTCATCATAGAAATTTTCTCTGGAATGTTAAACAAAAAAAAAACCTAAATCGGTTTTTTATTTCATAAATAAATACATATACATATAAATAATAGTCATACCACCTCGGACCAAAATATAGTGGTGATTGGTGATTGGTGATTATAAGCTAGGTGATTATTAGTGGTGCGATCCGCGGTTTCACCCTATATTTTAGCCTACACGGATATCCGTTTATATCCGTTTTTATCCGTAAAATACATAATAATTTTATCCGCGGATCCCACCTCTAGTGATTATAATATATTTATATAATAAAAAAAAAATTTTTTTGTGACCGAATAAATTATAGATAGTTGGTGATTATAGAAAGGGTGATTATAGACAGGGTGATAATATCTAGGTCTGACAAATAATATCACTAAATAAACTAGGAAATGGACGTTTTGATAGCTCCGGACAAACAAATAATAATAACATACAACATTGTACTTTTTTTTAATGCCTCTTTATTCATAAATGATAACCATAAAAATTACATTGTAAATATAAAAAAAAAAAAGAATTAAGAAAAAATCCACCCGACTCCGTCCCCTGAAAGGTTATTGATATTCATTTCGTATCGTATATTTGCCCGATTTTGCGATTATTTTGCCCGATTTTCGATTATTTTACGATTATTTTTGCGATTATTTTTGCGATTATTTTTGCGATTATTTTTACCAATTTTTTCGATTATTTTGCAAATGGTTAAACAAATGAGAAATGAAATCAATGAAAATTAAATAATAATTAAATAATAATAAACAATAAAAATAAATAAAAATCATTCAAATAAATGAGTGAATAAAATAATAATTCCTAAACATTTAGAATTCTTGACCATTCTGCAAAAATGAACTAAATCTACTAAATCCTTCTATTCTTTCCGGATTATCGATAATCGAAGATGGATCGATATTTTCATCTCCATTAAATAGAAAATCTATGAATCTATCCTTAATAATTTCGTCATGTGGAATAAGATTGTTGTTATTGATTAAAACAACAGGCTGATTATTATTGTTAAGTGGGGGGTTAGCAACAATATTGTTGGTATTGGTATTGGTATGAATAGTTGGATGATTGTTGTTTATAACAACTTGATTGTTATTGTTGTTCGTCATGATTTTTATTCGATAGAAAGAGACAAAAAAAATATAAATTATTTTTGTGATTTTTATGTGCCCAACCAAACCGCTATTTATATTGTTTGAGTATTAAAATCATAATCTATATTCCTTTATTTCATTCAATTATAGATTTTCATATATACGAAAAATTAAATGAAGAATTTTTCTTTCACAAGTTATTTTTACATTACAAAGTATACAAAGGAATTATTCAATTATTCTAGATTTTTCTTAATTGTGATTGTGGGAATTCCTAAATTAATTGTAATCTCATACAATAAAATAATTACTGGCGGAATTTTCGATCAAATTTAACAATAATCTATGTATTTGAAAATAAATTTAAAAATAGTCGCATTATGCATGCGTACGAAAAAAAAAAAATCGGAAGTTTAATTTCCGAACCGATCTCGATCTAATTTTAAGAAAATTTTGTCTTTCCTGTTTTTTTTCAAATTAAATAACTCTGTGAAAACAAAATTTGACACCCTTAAATTATGTATTCTGAATATACACAAATTATTTATTTTCAAATTGTTAAGTAAAAAAAAAAAATTTTCCATCTATGATGATTCCATTAGAAAATTTAGTGCTATCCATTTATTAATGGTTATCATTATCATGTCCCTGTTAATCCTGTTAATCATAAAGTAATTACTTGAAAAAATCAGATAAGATAATCATATTTAATACCTTAAAATAAATTTTACTCTCCCAGTTATCGAGTTGTTAAAAATCATCAACTTACCGTAAATAAAAATTCATAAAATATTTAGTAGAGACGTTGTTATCATCATTATTATTGTTGTTTTTGATTATTATTATTTTGATTATTGTTGAGTAAACATCATTGTTATATTATTATTATTGGATTGTTGTGATTATGATTATTAAAGTAAATTATTGTGATTATTCCATAAGTTAGTCACAACAATAAATGTTCAACGGAGATGATTTTTGTAGATTAGAAATTGATTACTTTATTTATCGTATCTCGTTAGATAGGATAAATTTGATTTCTTTAGATAGGATAAATGTAACCTTGATGTTATAAATAATATATAACAATGGAAATTATTGAAAAATGACAAGTATCGTTCGGTAAATTATTATCCCAAATATTATGTTAAATTAAAACTATAAATGTAAACATTAATTAAATTGTATTACTTTAGAAAATACAACATTCCTAATGTCATACTGGTTTATAACAAGAAATTTATATTGAAGAAGCTCGCTAATAAGCCTAACTCATTTAAAGTTTCATGGGATATTATGTACCAGACCTGGATTGAATACAAGAATGCATTAGTATTTAAATTAATATCCTTATTTATTCAATTCTAATACATTTTTTAAAAATCACCTGCGACTATACCAGAAAAGGTATGTGTCTTGCGCGATAATAGTGTGTGATATTAATTCTGGCCAAAATTACATTTTTTTTCTCTTCGAAACAGAAAAATTGAGTTTCCAGTTAAAAACTTATGACGCAATTTGTATTTTTTGTACTTCAAATTAAACTTTTACTTTAATTAAATATACATATACAAAAGACTAACATATTCTTTTACTTTAAATATATATAATTATATTTTATTTATTTCAATTTATATTTATATATTTCAATTTATATAAATTTAATTGTTTTTATTACAATAAATTACATATTTCACATATATTTACATATATTACGTATCTTCTAGAGTTTAAATGTAAATTTAATAATGGATGATAAAAAGATAGTATACTAATATAAATCAATTTCTATATAAATACCGCTTTGATTTGCTCTTTTTCCCAAAATTATTAAATTCCTTAAAATATTAAAAAAATTTCTTAATAAATTTTAATAAATTTAAATGGCCCAAAACGAAATGATCACTGTAATGGCATCTCTTCTTTATGGGAATCAAACAATTACTATACATAGGCATTCAAGAAAAATACGTTCAATAGATATTATCAATAAAATAATTACATCTAGTTGCAATTCTAATTATAGTCCAATTCAAATACGGGCTATTGCCACCCGAGCTTGGAGTGATTTGAAAAATTATCCTGTTCGCTTTCGCAGGCGCTATTTTAGAATGTCTGATATTGCAAATAATTATTTTGATAGAAACCCTGGCGCTTCATCGGTTCAATTATTAAATTCTAATTCTTATAGAACTACACAATTAAGAATATCGACTTCAGACGCATTACGTTTACAACACGAGCTTGTAGAATTACCTACGCCTAGGTCATTAGAGGAAGCGGAGGAAATGTTGAATAATAGGATTCTTCCTACTGAAAGCACCTCGATCATACACGAAAATAGTACACCCGTGGACTTATTTGCTTCTATGTTAACTGAAGGGTCAGCTTCTGCTTTTTATTAAATAATCTAAATAATCACAATAATCGACACTGCAGCAATATAAACTTTATCGTTGTTGAACCTGCAACTCAAAAAAAAAATTTTTTTATTAATCGGGGGGTTTTTTTTTTTTTATTAATCCCAGTAGCTACGGCTTCATCTTTTTTTTATTATTAATTCAGTAACGGCAACTGAAATGATTAATTTTTGTAATTGATATCTAAATATTTAACGTTATTCTCATTACATTAACATTATTCTTGGCATATTTTGAAAAGGAATTCGTATTATTAAAAAAATTATTATAAGTCTTTATCATTAACAAACCATTTATACAAAGAGTCCAATAGAAATTAAGATTTAATTAAATAAGGTAGTTAAGGTTATAGTTATTTAGAGTTATTTAAGATTATCTATTTAGTAAATATTATTAATACCATTTATTACATTTATTATTATATATTGTATGATGTATGTATGAAATATTGTAAATTATTAGAGTTGTTTTTTTTTGTCAAATGAATCAGAGAAAAAAAAAAATCATAATCATCATTAAATTTTGAGTATATTTATACTATTACATGTTTGTTAAACTAAACTAAAAGTTCTTCGAAATATAAAATCGAACTTAATATTGCCATTTTTGATTAACGTAAAATTTTCAATGAACACTTAAATTTTCATAGTGTGTGTATTAATGACATCATATCGATTTTCTGTGTGCGAATTCAGTGTTACACGTGTAGTGATTTGATAAGCTGATATCGGAACTTCCCGCTATATCAATAAAAAAAGAATAAAAAATAAAAATTCTTAACGTTTTTGAGAAATAAAAGGCAAAGCACAAGCCATTGCGCCATTTCACATTTGCNTCGTATTATTAAAAAAATTATTATAAGTCTTTATCATTAACAAACCATTTATACAAAGAGTCCAATAGAAATTAAGATTTAATTAAATAAGGTAGTTAAGGTTATAGTTATTTAGAGTTATTTAAGATTATCTATTTAGTAAATATTATTAATACCATTTATTACATTTATTATTATATATTGTATGATGTATGTATGAAATATTGTAAATTATTAGAGTTGTTTTTTTTTGTCAAATGAATCAGAGAAAAAAAAAAATCATAATCATCATTAAATTTTGAGTATATTTATACTATTACATGTTTGTTAAACTAAACTAAAAGTTCTTCGAAATATAAAATCGAACTTAATATTGCCATTTTTGATTAACGTAAAATTTTCAATGAACACTTAAATTTTCATAGTGTGTGTATTAATGACATCATATCGATTTTCTGTGTGCGAATTCAGTGTTACACGTGTAGTGATTTGATAAGCTGATATCGGAACTTCCCGCTATATCAATAAAAAAAGAATAAAAAATAAAAATTCTTAACGTTTTTGAGAAATAAAAGGCAAAGCACAAGCCATTGCGCCATTTCACATTTGCAGTCAGGGGACGTTTTATTTGAAATTCTTTGTTAAAATTTTCCGCCACGTTCTGATCATTCAATTTTTTTTTTAAAAAAAAAAAATTTAAAGAGATCAATGAATGTACAGAAATAACACACAACGCACACAAAAAATTCTATTCCTGTGAGAAAAAGAATCTAAATTTATGCAAATAATAGGTATATTCATCATCACAAGCATTGTACTCTGTATTTGGATTACGCTAGATCTTATGACTCAATAACATGCATTATTTAAATTATAAACAGCTTCGCTTGTTAACATGGGGTTCTAATATTACGTGGAGAGGGTACCACCATAAACACATCCACGTGAAAATTTTGTGTTTTTTTTAATAAATATTTCCTTACGCGAAAGTCTTATGATCGATACCACGCATAATATGCATTATTCAAATACAAACGACAAATACTTCGTTTGGTAGAATCTCGGGATTCTAATAGATTAACGTGGAAAACGTACCACCGTAACCACATGAAAATTGTATTTTTTTAAATAAATATCCTTACGCTCGAAGTCTTATGACCGACAACACATTATTACAAACGGCTATCGTTTGTTGTAATCTATTTAATATTATTCGGGGATTTCAATATTCTAATATTATGTGGAGAACGTACCACCACGTGAAAATTGGTGTTTGTTTAATAAAATGTTCAACTTTATTCGTTATTATCATTTGATTTCAAACAAAGGAATGTTTTGAAAGAATTTTAAAATTTTATCTTGTTTCAGAAGATTGTTTCTTAATTTAGATTGTTCTTTCTTTACTGTATTACAAAAATAATTATTTGAAGTATTAATAATATATATTTTTTATTTTTATTAAGAAATGAATATAGGGATGCCTAAAGAAAATAATGAATTTCGAATGAAAGAAGAAGTAAGTAATAAAACGCAATAACAAGGACGCCAAGAAATAAAAGTAGTAATAGATTAATAAAAAAGACACGCAAGTATAAAGTACAAATTTAAATCAAATCAAGTCCGAATTATATATATATATTATATACTATTGTCCGGATATAAATGAATTTTTTAGTTCAAAATTTCATTTACTCGCATTATGTAATTTAATTTTAATCCAAACAATGAAAATAAAAATAGATTGTCTTATTATAAATAATTTGATTTGACTGCTTTACTTGGTTTTTAGATTATAAATCAGTTTGTTATATAAATTTTTATATTATAAATCAACTTGTTATATAAATTTTTATATACCCCACTCCATTTACTATAACTATTACATATATATTATATTTATTATATTTTCACCGATTCTAAGGTTATCTTATAATGAAGTAATCAATAATTCCACGTAAATAATCGAAGCAAGATGATCTTTTTTAATAAACCCCAATTTTAGATAAATGACCTTGCACAGTAATTTAAGAAATCAATGATAAATATAACCGAAAATATAATATCATTTAATCATTAGTTATTGTGCTCCTTTTTTAAAATAGTATGATTACGTCATAACGGTTATAAAATACAATGCTTGTTAAATATTAATAATATTAATAATATAATATTGATAATATTAATAATATTAATAATATAATATTAATAATATTATTAATAACATGACAATTAAATAATAGGAATTATTATATGTATTATATGTATTGGGTATTTCTAAATGAATAATAAAATGGAAATATCAATTACATACCTAAGAAGCTAATCCAGCATTGTTTAGCTTAAAATAAATTTGTGCAGTTATATATACATGATTAAAATTCTGATTGATCAACGGCTCGAAACAAAGTTTTTATAATAAAATTTTGCGTTATTTACGTTTTTAAAGTAATTTTTTGCCTTTGTTCAATATGTCATGAGATGTGATATTTTAAGATTATCACATGATACATAATAATATCGCGTAAAACGAACAATTAATAAAATCAATAAAATTAATATCGTATTTTCATAATTCAATTTGAGTGGTTTTTGTATTTTTTTAAAAAACTATATAAAATTTTATAATTTGAATAAAATATATTTACTGATTCTTGACTGATTCCTCCTCGAACCGATTAGGAGTATATATTCACAAAAATTTTTTTACACGAGGAAAATTCACAAGCATGAAATTGTTATTTTACATCAAAAAATATTTCTTATGTGACAAAATCAAATGGAGCCAAATCATATGAATTAATAAGTTCGTCACAATGAGATCACATAATGAAGGGCTAGTGTGTCTTGATCTATATTTAGGTGGAGAACCAATAGAATTAATGAGGGAGGATAAGCATCTAGAAATTTTGATCAATATTACAAAGAGTGAATTGGATGAAGTGAAAGAATTAGAATTGGATAAAGTTGAAGAACTGGATGATTAATGTAAGTAGTGTCTAAGAGGTTTTTATCTAAAGTGACGTGATTATAGTTTGTATTAGATACTTTAATTAATGTAAATAAAACAATGAGAAGGGACAATTTCTTTGAAATGTCTTTTAACATTTTTTGCAAATTGTTTGATACATATTTACGTTTAAGATTAAACCTTACAACTATACGATTATATTCTTTTCGACAAATTATGAATGAATTCATGGTATTGATGTTTTTATTTGTACAATTTCATTTTTGCAGTATTTTGATAATCAATAAGAAGAAACATATCTATAAAAAAAATAAGAATTTTTTTCGTTCGAGGAAGGTTGAGGAGGGCCAGCGATTATTTAAATAAAGTACTAAAGTTGAATTTGCATTTTCGGGGATCTTATTTAGATTGCAATGTATATAAAAATTTTTAAATAGAGAGTAACATATATATTATATCTCACCTTTACTTAGGTGGTTGTGCTTGCTAAAATTTTAATATAATTCCCAGCGTGAATATAGGATTTAGAAGACATATTTTGTATATACAAAAACTATTATGGCTGATTTATTTCGTTGAATGAAATTTTTTTTTTATGATAATTTTTCACTTTAATATAAATAAATAAATCTTCTAACTGCATCGAATATATCTAAGTTGCGGTTGTTGTTGTTGATGTCGTAACAATCGTTGCTGACTAAACAGATAAAATAACGAAAAAATAACGATTTCTTTGGAAGTGATAAGGAAACGATCGTCTGCGAAAGATACTAGAAGCGAAGATTGAATTGTTGGCGTGAAGCAAAAAACTTTATCTTACAAAATATGAATTTGATTAATTATAAAAAATAATCATTCAGCAACGTGACTTTCCTCGGATTAATTTATTGGCCAGAGAAGAATACAAATCAAGAATTAGATCACCAAATTAATTGAATTGAAATTTATAATAACCTTCAGAACAAAGAACTTATTGAAAAAGGAGAGTTTCGTCTTAGAAAAATCTTTGCTGTGTTTGATGTTCAATAAAATGAGATTTATCGAAATTTATTTTAATTATGGTGCGCGCAGTCTAAAGACATCCAATAATTTGATTATTTTTTAAAAGCTTAAGGTTTCCTTATATGAACCTTAAATGTAAAAAAGAATACGTAGTTTAATAGCTTTTAATGAGTACTATCAAGTTACGTATTTTGTTTTAAAGTTTCATATATATTATATTAAGAAGATATGATTTTAAATAATACACTTTTTAAAATTTTCAGCATTAATATAAAAAAATGATCATACTTATAAAAAATCTGACCAATCATATTCAATGTTATAAGTAAATGATCTGCAAAATTTTCAGCACCTTGATGTGACTAAGCTGCGCGCACCATACTACTATTTCTATCTACGAAACAGAAAAATTATACTTTCTAAATTGGATACTGCTCAACCAAAGAAATTCTTCTTAGACAAATATTATTACTGATTTTTGGTGTCTTCACTTTTAATTATTGGCTTTGTTACTGACTGGTTTCAAAAAAAATGGAAGAATGGGAAATGAATATTTAAATATAAGCAGTGTTTAAAATTCAGTTTACAGAATAGTAGGTTATATGAAATTTGTGTATTTATAACAATAAAGTCGAAATTTCAATATTGACTTTTCTAATTTTATTCTTCTTCTTTCAGATGATAATGTTGATTAATTAAAGTAAAATGTAATAATAGTGATATGGATCGGACGAACATACTATCTACTAGCAGGTAATTGATTTGGTTTACTGAAGCAGATTATGTTATTTCATCACAAAAGTATATATATATATATATATTTACGAAGACAACAAATTTCTGTTGCTTATATCAATACACCGGTTGGTTAATTATTAATGAATCAAATCTATTTAATCTATTTAATCTATTTAATCTCAAGTTTCTATAATAAAGAAAAACAATTAAATCACTGAATAATAATACACTAAATACGACAAAAAATTTTTAATAAATTTTTGTTTTTCACTGATATAAGTCCAGATGATTTCTGATGATGCTATTTGGATCCCGAAGACAAAGATAAATCGTAGGAATATCCTTAACTAATCCAGAACTCAGAATATGGAACATGCTGTGTGGTATTAATTCTTCAATCATTAGATAAAGTTGAAATTTATCTTTCATTCCATTAGGATCTTTAGATTCAACATTAAATGCTCTTTTAAGGGGTTCTTTTTGTATTTTTTGTATTTCAGATAAAGTATCAATAATATCTAGACGAGACAAAGTAATTTCGAGGGAACCAGATTTTTGTGCATCATTTAGATGTTGTGTACTCGGAGTTTTTCCATCATCTTCCAGAAAGATAGCTTCTTTGTCAATATTAAGATTAGTCATGTTTTGGATGAGTGTACGAATTTCATCTACTGATTCTACGCTTTTAATATTAAGAAATATTCTTTTTTTGATAACTTTCACAATTAATTCTATATTAGTTGCACCTCTTTGCATATTTCCAAAAATAAAATAAAAAATATGTTGGTAAAATTCACAACCAATTCAACAATATGTGTATAGAAATGAAATCAGTGGATATTCTAACATATTCTTTGTTACATTCTATGCCCCCAACGCTTGAATCACGAAGTCGTTATACCTATTTGAGTGGTCTGTCTAATAAGCGCTTGTTGTGACCCCCCGTCTTTCTTTCAACTCCTTCGGATCTGCCTCTAAATCGGCTCTTATATCTCTTGTGTTCCTAACTTAAATTCGTCCAGTCGCTTCGCAACTTTGTTCAGTTTCTCCTTTGCTTGTTGTTTGGTCTCTTCGGCAGTTTCCATGGTTTTTGTTTATGGAGTAAGAAGGTGTCGTGTATGTACTGATTGGTACCATTAAGAAAAGTTTACTAAATTCGTTACATGTGACCTGAATGCTTTTAAATACTCAGAATACTCAGGCTAATGAAACAAGAAAACATGTAGCAATTGAAACACTTCAGTTACATAAAGCTAATATATATAATCTTAACTTTGAGATCGCTGTTCTATGAAAAGTATATCTTAGAGATTAAAATTACTATAATAATTGTCGATCTCGAATATTACCAGCTAAGATCGGCACTAGACCATATGATCATTTATTAATCCTACTAGGAAATGGTAAACCATTGCAAGGAGTATACAGATAAACTGTACGGTACGAAACGCTATTTTGTACTGTACGATTTTACATAAATTTTGCACAAAATTCATACAGTCCTTATTTATTTAATAAACCCTAACCCGTGACTAATTTATACTCTTGTACTGACACATGAAGTGGCGAGTGCTGGACAATATTTTTGCTTTTTTATGTTCTGATCGTTTCGTGGTATGAATGAAAATATCACGTGATAATAGTTAATCAACCGTACAAGCCACAAATAAATCGTACAGATCACCTAACTTCTATTCGTACAGTACAAGATAGCATTTTCGTACCGTACAGTTTATCGTCATACTGCATTGCAAGTCCGGAGCGTATAATATTATGACATGTGATCGTTATCTACGTTATCTAGCAATCGTTATCTAAAAATCGGACATACATCCCTTGCATAATTACGTTTTTGATATTTTCAAANATATATAATCTTAACTTTGAGATCGCTGTTCTATGAAAAGTATATCTTAGAGATTAAAATTACTATAATAATTGTCGATCTCGAATATTACCAGCTAAGATCGGCACTAGACCATATGATCATTTATTAATCCTACTAGGAAATGGTAAACCATTGCAAGGAGTATACAGATAAACTGTACGGTACGAAACGCTATTTTGTACTGTACGATTTTACATAAATTTTGCACAAAATTCATACAGTCCTTATTTATTTAATAAACCCTAACCCGTGACTAATTTATACTCTTGTACTGACACATGAAGTGGCGAGTGCTGGACAATATTTTTGCTTTTTTATGTTCTGATCGTTTCGTGGTATGAATGAAAATATCACGTGATAATAGTTAATCAACCGTACAAGCCACAAATAAATCGTACAGATCACCTAACTTCTATTCGTACAGTACAAGATAGCATTTTCGTACCGTACAGTTTATCGTCATACTGCATTGCAAGTCCGGAGCGTATAATATTATGACATGTGATCGTTATCTACGTTATCTAGCAATCGTTATCTAAAAATCGGACATACATCCCTTGCATAATTACGTTTTTGATATTTTCAAAGCCAAAGCATCAAAAACAAAACTTTGGTATCACTTTACTTGTCCATTATAATGTCCTACGCTACGCTCCGGACAAAAAAATAAACTCCCCTTTAAATTTCAAAACTTTGATTTATAAATGAACATGTCTAATGTCAATATTAATGAACATGTCTAATGTCAATATTAACGAACACGTCTAATGTCAATATTAATGAACATGTCTATATTAATTCTTGCCTGCATTAATGGTTACCTGCCGATCTTAGACGGTTCACATCTTAAATAATTAAAATCTGAATATTTTGTTTCAAACTGTACATTATTAATTATATCACATATCTAGAATTTTTATAATGCTTTTAATTTGTAATATCTTGTTATATGTAAGATAAAGTTTTTTTAATAAAAGAATTAAACTTTTTATATTGATTTCGTTTCACGTTGACAATCTTCGCTTCTTGTCTTTCGCGTATATGTTAATAAATTTATGGTGATTAACATAATTAGCATAGGTGATCGCTTCCTTATCACTTCTGAAGAAATCGTTATTATTTTCGTTATTTTTTCTGTATCTTAATAATTATTTCCTGTGAACAATACTTTTTTTAAAATATTTAAATAAATATTTTTCTCCAAAAAATATTAAATATTATAATCCCTTTAAAAACTTTGAGTAAAGATTGAATATCTGATTTTGATAGTGACATTGTGTGTAGTAATATAATCAAAGAAAATATTATTTATGCTTTTACTAATTATGCAACGAATACATTGAATACAATATAATGATAATTGTCACTGCAACCAAAAAATCATATTTAATGCATGATTCCTATCCTTTGGAACGATTCTTGGATATATTCGATGTTAGAAGGTTTATTTATTTTTTAAAGTGAAAAATTATCAACTTTAACATCACATCACTTTAACATCATATCACTTTAACATCACATCAAAAACAACTAAAATATTTCATTCAATGAAAGAAATCAATTAATTCCGGCCATAAATATAGCGAAAATTATTTTCGAAATGCTATTTTTTGTACTTTAAAGATAGAAAAACCAGAATACAAAATATATCTTCTAAATACTATATAACCTATAATATAATATATATTCATTGTATTATAAAACGATCAACATTTCTATAATTTCTATAGATTCATTTTGAATGGATATATCGGGTTATCATTTCCGTCGTCTGTCCGGAAATGAATTGATCTGATTTGTTTATTATTTAAAATTTTATTTATTTTCCTTCTCAACTTTACTTTCTATTAATAAATGCAAATATAGTATATAGTATATTTTGAATTCTAAATCTGAAAATACAAATGAATTTATTATCGTTCATCACACACGAAATGAGTTTCTAAAACGCGTTTTTTTAATAATGATAAAATTTTTATTTAAATAATCTCTCTCTTCGACCAAACCCTCCTCAACCTTCCTCGAACGAAAAAAAATTCTTGCTTTTATTTAAATATCAGATATGTCTCTTCAAAATACTGTAAACACGGTAAAAGTACCATTCCCTCCATCTATTACTATAGATGAAATTGTACAAAAGCATTTAAGAAATGAAATTAAAATCGTTAATACCGTGAATGCATTTATGATTTATCGAAAAGAATATAATCACGCAGTTGCAAAGTTTAATCTTGAATGCAAACATGTGTCTAAATTTGCCAGCATTTCTTGGAAAAATGAACCACAATATATTAAAAATTATTACAAACAATTTGCAAAAAATGTTAAAAGACGTTTCAAAGAAATTGTCCCTTCTCTTTGTTTTATCCACGTCAATCAAGTATTGAATACAAATAATACAAATGATAATAACGTCTCTTTAGATAAAAACAATTTAGATACCACTTACATTAATAATCCGGTTCTTCCACTTCATCCAATTTTTCCACCTCATCCAATTTTCCCACTTCATCCAATTCCAATTCATCCACTTCATCCAATTCATCCAATTCATCCACCTCTTCCACTTTGTAATAGTGAGCAAAAATTTCTAGATGCTTATCCTCCGCTCACTAATTCTACTAATTCCCCACTTCCAAATGATCAAGAAACTGACCCTTCATTTCTCAACGTGGATCATGACAAATATATGACTATGGATGATGACGATCTTATTAATTATCTTCCTGAAGATATTGCATTAACTTATAAAGCAATTATTCAATCATTGCCATTTTAATGACTTAACCCAACTTTTTATGTATGCTATCATGGTTATTTTGTATTATAATTAAAGTCTGAATATTTTTTATGTTTTATATATTAGGATAAATGGATAAATTTTTGGGTCAAAATGGTTTCATACAGTTCTATTTAGAAACGAATATACTTTTTTTTTTCAAGTTGTTTTACTTCATCATTTTTATCTCCACCTTCTCCACCTTCTCTATCTTGATAATATTAATTATAATACGCATTATTATTATTTTTACAAATTCTACTATGATTATAAATTATATAATAGATAATATAAATTAAATTATAAATTATAAATTATAAATTGAGGTAACTATCTTCAATTTAATTTGTAATATATATTATGCATAAAATGTATGTATTTAGGATAAAGTTTTAAATTTTTATATTGATTATGTTAATCAATCAATTGCATTCAATTGGAGACCCTGTTTTTTATTTAAATAAAAAAAATATATTTGTACTTTTAAATTTAATATTATCTCAGCGGATAAAAAAAAGTTCAACACACAATATAGATTCTAGCGTTTAAATGACATATCAACTATATCATCTCCAAGGATATATTCTCCTTTGCTGCTGCTAAATATTTTTAAATATGATTATTATCAATTCTTCTTAATGTTTATTCATATTATTCTCATTTTCAAATGTCTTATTATTATAGTAAATAAATGTTTTCTCCAAAAAAACAATATTGACCTTATTTAGAAAATCGCACTAATTAGGAAAAAAGATTGTAATAATTCTTGTATTTTTTAGTAGCAAATAATATAATTTCCCTAAAAAAATATCAGCACAACCATTGTATCATATTACGCATGCACTGCGCTACCAATAAACTTTAAAAAAAAAAAAAATAAATATTTTGAATTCTATCCTTAACTTTAATTATTTATCATCATTCAATTTACCCTTACATAACATGCTGTACGCTAAGATAACAAAAAGCTAATAGACAAAGGAAAACAAAGAAAGACAAAGGATTTTATAAAATTAATTCGGATACTAGGGATATGAAACAAATAAAATAAACAAATACGTACTATGGAATTGTTTTACAAGTCTATTATAACATTTAGTAATTTACTAGGGAAAAAAAACAAACAAGCCATGAAAATTTTATAAGAAATTTTTAGGCACAGAATACTATGTAAGATAATGCATTTATTATTTCGGAATACTAGGGAATACTTATGTGTAATGCATTGCATCAAGTAATTATTTATTATTAGTTTTATTAGCCTCATTTGGAATTGGGTCAAAAAAATTTTTTATCACTCTTTTCCTGATAATTGTAATTCTCTTTTATTATAAACTATATATGAATTCTGGATGCAAGTCACCCAAATTTCTAATTTCCGAATCACTCCTTCCGGCAAGAATTTGTTCTGGATTTCGGATTTTCGTTTTATTCTCCATCTTTAATAATCCATATTGTATTATTATAAAAGCTATTGTTACAAATAAAAAGCAGACGGCGATCATATGCCCAATAGTGTATTCGTTTGACTGATATATTTGTGAAGAAATTGCTCCCCCAATGTTTCCAAATGCTATCATCATAGCACTCCCTGTCGCGCGTTTTACGTTACCTGCAAGATTATTATTTAACCTTTATAATAATAATAATAATAATAATAATAATAATAATAATAATGTATCATATCAGTATACATTTTCAATATATCTTTATATTTATTTTTTTTCTAATAGTTTCCTACCATGTAATTGATGTTGGGACGCTTGGAAAGATGCCTATTCCAACTATACATGCTCCAGTATATTTACCTTGAAATAATAATAAATATTCATAAGTAAATGAATTGATATGAACAAAACTTGGTAATAAATAATAATATTAACCAGGAGTGGAAATTCCAGGGATGATGAGTAACAAATATCCCAAAATTGAAATAACACAACAAATTAATAGTAATAGACCACGTGTAGCTAAACGATCAGACGTAATCGCTACAATAACGGTAGAAATTGATCCAAAAATAAATGGCGGCGCAGCAAGTAACTGAGAGATTACTAAAAAAAGAAGTTATAAAACAATGAAAATTCAATATTTATCATTTTCAATAAAGAATGAATGAATAATAAAGTTGAATTATTGCCTGTGTCAAATCCCATTCCATTTACTATTGCTGGAATAAAAAATGAAAACGAATATACTGGAATAACTATCCCGATGTATATAAACATTGCTGACCATACTTTCTAATACAATAAATATTAATCCATAAATATTGTAAATACTGTTTCAAAATACTGTAAAGATATAATATATTTTACCCAATCTTTGATAGCCGCTAAAACGTATTCCTTTTCGAAATGAGTAAGATGTCCAGAACCTGCATCATATTTTAATCTTTTGATAGCTAAAGTTCGTTCATTGTTCGTTAGAAATTTTGCCGTTTCCGGGTAATCAGAAATAAAAAAATACGCCAATAATGCAATTAATATCGTGATTAATCCATCGATTAAAAAAATCTAGGGAAAAAAAATATAATAATAGTCATTATAATAAATGAATAATCCTATATATATATGTTTGAATGCATTCAAACACTTACAAACACTCACCCATTGCCAACCACTTATTCCAAATTTGTTATCCAAATTCATTATGAAATATGCAATCAAACCACTAAAAGCTCCGGCTAGTGTAGCCCCCGCATAAATTATTCCAATTCTATAATTTTGTTCCGAACGTATGTACCACATAGTGATGAAGAACACTATACCGGGAAATAATCCGGCCTCAAAAGCACCCAAAAAAAATCGAGCCGCCATCAATTGTTCAAAGTCTATTACCTTTTAACACAATAAAACAATAATATAATATAAATAATAACAATAATATAAATAATATAAATAATATAAATAATATAAATAATATAAATAATATAATATAAATAAAAATAATAAATATACTTACTAGTGCCATTAATGTCATCACGATTCCCCAGCCGACCATAATTGTCGGAACTGTAAAAAATGAATTTTTAGTAAAAAAAAAAAAATTTTTTTGTTTTTTTTTTTTACTCACTCCATATTGATGGTTTAGTCTTCGCAAGCATTATATTTGATGGTACTTCAAATAATACATAACCACTATTTATCAATAAAATTATTAAAAAAAGTAAATTATAAATATTGAAAAATCAATAAAAAAATATTAATTACATAAAGAATATGGCCAAACTCCAATTATATTGATTTCCTGTCAAGCCTAGATCTTCTTCTATATTTGCCAATTTTGCATTTCCAATATTAACTCTGTTTTTTAAAAAAATATAATAATGATAATAATAATAATAAACNAAAGTCTATTACCTTTTAACACAATAAAACAATAATATAATATAAATAATAACAATAATATAAATAATATAAATAATATAAATAATATAAATAATATAATATAAATAAAAATAATAAATATACTTACTAGTGCCATTAATGTCATCACGATTCCCCAGCCGACCATAATTGTCGGAACTGTAAAAAATGAATTTTTAGTAAAAAAAAAAAAATTTTTTTGTTTTTTTTTTTTACTCACTCCATATTGATGGTTTAGTCTTCGCAAGCATTATATTTGATGGTACTTCAAATAATACATAACCACTATTTATCAATAAAATTATTAAAAAAAGTAAATTATAAATATTGAAAAATCAATAAAAAAATATTAATTACATAAAGAATATGGCCAAACTCCAATTATATTGATTTCCTGTCAAGCCTAGATCTTCTTCTATATTTGCCAATTTTGCATTTCCAATATTAACTCTGTTTTTTAAAAAAATATAATAATGATAATAATAATAATAAACAATAATAATAATTAAATCATATATAAATAAAGAAATAAAATTGATAAGAAATAGAAACATAATTATTTACCTATCTAAAAAGCTTAAAACATAAAGAAGTGTAACCAAAGGTAAAAGTCTTGAATCCATTTTTCTTAACAATTTTCTCTCTTCTTCTTTTTCTTCTTCATCTTCATATTCATCATTATATTTATCATATTTACCTCTGGATGTTAATTTTCCTTTAACTAAATGTCTCTGCGACATTTTTTGTAAATATTATTATTATTATTATTATTATTATTATTATTATTATTATTATTATTATTATTGTTCTATTGATTATATTAATTATTGTTCACTCTATAATAATAATAATAATAATAATAATAATAATAATAATAATTATAATTATTATTATTAACTATGATGATTATTATTGTTATTAATAAGGATTAATTTACATGTTAATTACATAAATTACAAATCAATCTCCACCGGAAATCTATTTTTTGACGTATTTTGACGTATTTTGACGTATTTGACGTATTTTGACGATAACTTCAAGAAAAAATAATATAATAATCTTTTTTTTTTTGTCGACAGCAACAAAAAAAAATATTAAATAAAATATTAAAATGTGTCTTCGGTTGTCGTGGTCAATTTTGGTTTTTCAAAAGATCAAAAAGACCAAAAAAGAGAAGAGGAGGCTTATTACATTTCGAGAATGCCACACGTTATATTATAATATTATTATTTCTCGTGGCTTGTTTGAAAACTGGCTTGGTGAAATTTTGATATTCCTTTTCTTATTTTGAAATCAAGTTTTATAAAAATACAAAACATGAAAAAGTATTCAGACATTGGGCTTTTTTTTTTTTGGTGGCGTCTTTAATAAAAATAAAAATAATAATTGTTCTGTAAATATATTTTCATAAGTAGTTTCATTCAAAAAAAAAACATCGAAGCCTCCCAAATTTAAAAATATCTCCTAAAATATATATCAAAGAAAAATCATTCGATTCGCGCAAAAAAAAAAAAAGGGAGGCAGATTTGCATCCTAAACAATAACGAAAAATATATATCTTTATTATTAAATCCATAATTTGTGTATCACAGTCCGGAAAATTTACTCCAGTAGATATTTTTTATATATATACTTTACCTCACGCCGTTAGAATAATATAATAACAATATAAAACCAAAATATATTGTAAAAATGTAAAAATGTATGTAAATATAAATATGTGAATATGTGACAATAACAAAATAAAATTAAATACCCACATTATATGGATTACTTGAACGGCTTTAGTGTTTTAATCCTAATTTAATTTATTTCTTTTTTTCTTTATCATTTTATACACACTTACCCTTTATCGCTTTTTTTTTCGAGCCATGTAGCAACAGATTTTCTAATTCTTTATTCTACCATTCAGCTTGATTAAATATAGATAGTTATACTCCTTTCCAAACATTTATGCAATTACAATTTAATCATTGTATTATGGTAATTAGCTCATTCATGCTAATGAACACATTTAATTTGTTCTTTTTTCTTTTGATACTTTTGATTTCATGGTAACATTTATACAAGAATTTACATTTAATTGATTATTTTTTAAATTATATCAACAAAAAAATTTTATTAAATACACTATCAATATTTTATTTATTTATACTATTACATCACATTTTTAAAATTTTTNAAAGAAAAATCATTCGATTCGCGAAAAAAAAAAAAAAGGGAGGCAGATTTGCATCCTAAACAATAACGAAAAATATATATCTTTATTATTAAATCCATAATTTGTGTATCACAGTCCGGAAAATTTACTCCAGTAGATATTTTTTATATATATACTTTACCTCACGCCGTTAGAATAATATAATAACAATATAAAACCAAAATATATTGTAAAAATGTAAAAATGTATGTAAATATAAATATGTGAATATGTGACAATAACAAAATAAAATTAAATACCCACATTATATGGATTACTTGAACGGCTTTAGTGTTTTAATCCTAATTTAATTTATTTCTTTTTTTCTTTATCATTTTATACACACTTACCCTTTATCGCTTTTTTTTTCGAGCCATGTAGCAACAGATTTTCTAATTCTTTATTCTACCATTCAGCTTGATTAAATATAGATAGTTATACTCCTTTCCAAACATTTATGCAATTACAATTTAATCATTGTATTATGGTAATTAGCTCATTCATGCTAATGAACACATTTAATTTGTTCTTTTTTCTTTTGATACTTTTGATTTCATGGTAACATTTATACAAGAATTTACATTTAATTGATTATTTTTTAAATTATATCAACAAAAAAATTTTATTAAATACACTATCAATATTTTATTTATTTATACTATTACATCACATTTTTAAAATTTTTTCGATAAATTACTTAACTAATTTGTACATGAATTTTATAAATTATTATAATTGGTAATAATTAATAATATTAATAATGATTAGTAGGAATTAATAAATACAGTACATCATAAAAACCCATTGTTCTAAGTTCTTATTCAATATATATCTTTGTGATTATTTACTCATACTAATTATTTTATTGGAATTTTATTGTAATTTTATTTTAATTTTACTTTAATTTATTTTTTCATTTTTTTATTAATTTTATTTTATATTTTTTTTTTATACTTAGATTATACTTGGATTATACTTATACTTATCGGCAAGCACCCGAATATATTGAACATATTGAGATTTATTCATATTTTCATATTTTCATATATACATTTTATTTATTTATTTATTTATTTTCGATATTTATGTTATTTACTTTTGTATTCAATTAAGTAAAAACGTATTTACACGAATTGCGGTAAAAATTCCGTTTTATTAGCATATAATATTCCGTTTGAAATTATAAAAAGGTTCGCTTTTTTTCTTTTTGGTCAATTAAATTTTTTTTCATTATAAAAAACACCGAAAAAACACCAAAAAAACACGCATTATATATTTAACATGCCTGTACGTGTGGATCTTATCACTTTAATTGGTCGAATGTTTTTATCGTTACCTCCCCCAAATAACACAAATGTTCAAGAAATTGAATATCTTTTAACATTTCTTTCATTCTTCTCGTCTTTGAATATTCAAGAATTGAGAAATCGCCGCAGAAGAATTGGAAGAAATTTTACTGGATGTGATATTCTTACAATGTTTGTTTCAATAATTGCATCACAATATTATTCGTTCACTGACGCAAGAATAATAAGAAATATTTCATATAGTATTTGGAGACGTCATCTTTTACCACGAGCTAGAAATTGGTTTATATTATTAGCTCGAATGGTTAATAATCTTAATAATCGTAGTGGTGTTAATAACAGTAATGGGAGGAGTATTCAAATATCATCATTAATAAGAAGATATCGATATCATTATAGAACTCAAATTCCACAAAGCTTTTCACACATTTCGCCAATTTCAAACATCTCACACATTTCACCACCCATTTCAAACATTTCACACATTTCACCATCCATTTCAAACATTTCACATATTTCACCATCCATTTCACACATTTCACCATCCATTTCAAACATTTCACCATCCATTTCACACATTTCACCATCCACTTCAAACATTTCACACATTTCACCATCCATTACAAACATTTCACATATTTCACCACCCATTTCAAACATTTCACATATTTCACCACCCATTTTAAACATTATATTCGAAGAAGAAGAAGAAGAAGAAGAAGAAGAAGAA
>PQFF01000379.1:239901-323409 GCA_003547095.1 Diversispora epigaea
TAGAAGAAGAAGAAGAAGAAGAAGAAGAAGAAACGAATGATCGATTTGTTCTCGTTGATGAACTTTTTCAAGGAATCCCATCCAACTATCACTAAATAAATTATTTCCCTTTTAATTTTAACTCGAACATTTTAATTTTTTAATTTTTTTATTCACACTATTACAATAAATATAATTCATAATTTCATCATATAATTTCATTTGTATTATACTCAATATAATTATTTTTTTTAACTAATTTCTGGAAAAATTCTATACATAGTAATTAATTTTTTTTATACATTTATATTATTTTTTCTTCATAATTATTCGTACATACCAGACAAAGATCTATAAAATTTTAATTTCTCCCGTCGTACTCCCGTCGTATTCCCGTCGTATTCCCGTCGTATTCCCGTCGTATTCCTGTCGTATTCCCGTCGTAATCGTTTCCCTCCCGTCATACTCCCATCCCTCCCATCGTTTGTTTTTCAGTGAAAGTCAACATGGCAATGTCTGATGGTCAGTTAAAGACACTCCTTAAACAAATAACTGACGCATCTAAAGGACTTGCCCTGACATAACATCACCAATTGCTTTCCTAGTAATTAATTATAATTAATTGTTCGTTTATGGACTTCCGAATATGAGAATTAAATAAGAGTATAATTAAGATATATCAAGTATATAGTCGGCGAGTATTTAATTATCAATACTCATTACAATTATACTCATTAATTTATAGTTATTATTTAACAGTTTATCCGTTGTAATATGATTATGTTTATTATACAAAAATATATTATGATATTATGTACAGTTTTATTTATTAATTTATTATTCGCATAAAAAAAAAAAGAGTAAAATAGTAAACAGTTTACAATCTAAGCATTACAGATTTTAATAATTTAATAATAAAGAAGCTTCCCACAATTTTTTTGCCTATTGGATATATTGATATATTGATATATTGAATGTTTATTTAAATATATAAATAAAAAATAAATAAATGCTTTTTAGATTATTATCAAATGTTTGTGCATTTCTTTTTATATAAGCATACATAATTAATTTAAATCCCACGTGTAAATATTTATTCCAAGGCTTTAACAACTTAATTTCTTGTTTTTTTTTTCCTTATTTCGTCTTTCATTCTATTCATGAATTAGGAAATTCTCTCTCAACATAATACAATAATACAATAATACAATTATATGATTGTTTTGAGCGACCAAATAACCAAATAATCGAATAATCGCGACTGTGTTAATATTTTTACACGTTAATCATTTATACACTGTGCAGTGTTGTAATATTTCCTACACGTTAATCATTTATACATAATAAAGTAGATTATGAACTATTATTAATAAATAATTTAACAATATAAAATAAATTCAATCTTTACTATAATTCGTTCGTTTTATTGAAACTAATACAAAAACACAACACTCATATCAGATGATTGTAAAAAAAATGCATATAATGGCAAGCATTTTCTCTACATTGTAACTTTAAAAATTGCTTAGGACAAATCTGTCCACGCACGTACCACGTGTACTTTTGTTATTGATCACAAGATTCAAAAAATTGCACCAATAGCTTTTTTTTGAGCAATTTTACAAAAATGGTATTAAAATTTTTTGATAAATTATCACAAAATTTCACCGAACTACTTAATGATAAAGATGACTACAACGTAATCATTAAAGTTAAAAATGAGAAAACTTTTACTGCTCACTCTAACATATTGAAATGTCGATCACCCCGTTTTCGTAAAGAATTAGAAGACGTTATTCCGAATGAGAACAATGTCAAAGAAATTATCAAACCAAATATTTCTAATGAAATTTTTAATATTATTCTCAAGTAAGTTACAAGCTACATTAATGGAAAGTAGGCTCTACGTACATTTTGGAATACATTATAACTATTTCGCATCAAATATATATATATAATTATTAATTATTATTATTTAGATATATTTATGGTGGTATCGTTAACTTAGAGAATGTTGAAACAAGAATTATTTTTGACTTAATGTTAGCAGCTAATGAATTTGAACTCGTGGAATTATCCAAAAAACTAGAAACTCTTCTTATCGAAATCAAAGCTCCTTGGTTACGAACACACTTTTCTTTAGTATACCATACTATTTTTAACAAACAAAACTTTAATTATTTAGAAAAATTTTGTAATGACATTGTAGCGAAGTATCCAAACCTTATTTTTGATAGTTCAGATTTTACATCTCTTTCAGAATCTGCTTTGGTATCTCTTCTCAAAAGAGATGATTTACAAATGGAAGAAACTAAAATTTGGGAATATACCATCAAATGGGGAANGAATTAGAAGACGTTATTCCGAATGAGAACAATGTCAAAGAAATTATCAAACCAAATATTTCTAATGAAATTTTTAATATTATTCTCAAGTAAGTTACAAGCTACATTAATGGAAAGTAGGCTCTACGTACATTTTGGAATACATTATAACTATTTCGCATCAAATATATATATATAATTATTAATTATTATTATTTAGATATATTTATGGTGGTATCGTTAACTTAGAGAATGTTGAAACAAGAATTATTTTTGACTTAATGTTAGCAGCTAATGAATTTGAACTCGTGGAATTATCCAAAAAACTAGAAACTCTTCTTATCGAAATCAAAGCTCCTTGGTTACGAACACACTTTTCTTTAGTATACCATACTATTTTTAACAAACAAAACTTTAATTATTTAGAAAAATTTTGTAATGACATTGTAGCGAAGTATCCAAACCTTATTTTTGATAGTTCAGATTTTACATCTCTTTCAGAATCTGCTTTGGTATCTCTTCTCAAAAGAGATGATTTACAAATGGAAGAAACTAAAATTTGGGAATATACCATCAAATGGGGAAATGCTCAGAATTCTACTCTACCTATGAACCTCGAAGAATGGTCTAAGGAGAATTTTTTAACTTTGAAAACTACTCTACAACAATGCTTACCATATATTAGATATTTCCACATTCCTGGCAAGGATATTTTGGACAAAATACAACCTTACAAGAAAATTGTTGATAAACAACTCTGGAAAGATTTGATGCAGTATTATTTAGATCCTGAACGACCAATGAAATCAGTTATTTTACCCGCAAGATCTATTCTGGTTCTAACTGATGGATCCGCTGAAACAACCAGAGGCCTTGGAAAACATATCACGGAAGCTCTTACCTTTGACGCTGATGATCATGGTCACCAAGAAAAAGCAGCAGCTCTAATTGTGGTGCGATCAAAAACCACATTCGAAAAAATTAAATCTATTATCATGACCCAAAAAGATGACGGATACTTTGAATTGAATGAAAATGTTATCAAAGAATTAGATGTTCCTAAAATACAAGTTATAACAACAGTACAAAAATATACCACTAATGGGAAATTAAAGAAACCTGAATCATCTTCATGGTGGTCAACAGCCCTGACTCTTTCCTATCTTAAGAATGCTGCTTCTCAACATGAAGGAGAATGGAAAGAAAAATATGACAAATCACAAAGATATCTTTCCGAACAAATCGGTGACGAGAAAGCCAAAAAACAATTAATAGACTGTACTGATAAATACGTTGTAGACAATATTATCAAGAAAGTTATTTTGGAGAAAAAGAAAACCGCTGTTATTGCAATCCAATCTGCTACAACACCCGAAACTATTGAGACTGTTACTTCTACTCAAAAGAAAGATGGTTCATTTGGTATCAGCGAAAAAATCACAGAGGAACTTGATGTTACTTCCCCCGATGACCTTATTACCTTGGCAAAAAACATTACCACTAATGATAAACTCAAATCCGTTGACTCCTCCGTGTGGAAGACTGCACTTATTCTTGGTTACCTTAATATAGCAGCACCTCAACACGAAAGTAGCTGGGGACATAAATATAGAAGAGCGCGAGAATATCTTCATAAAAAACTTAATAATCCCGAAGTAGAGGAAGAAATAATTAAGACATCAAATAAAGTAATAGTAGAAAAAACAACTAAAAAAATAAATAAATCGACTACTACACCCGAAATCATTAAAGAAGTTGTTTCAGTTCAAAAGAAAGATGGCCAAATTGAATTGAGCGAAGCTATCTGCAAAGAATTAGACATCTCCCCTACTAAAAATATAATAACCATAATCCAAACATATACCAAAAATGAAAAACTTAAAAAACCCGAATCAGCTTCATGGTGGTCCACTGCCATTAATCTTAGCTATCTCAAAAATGCAGCATCAGAATACGAAAATGAATGGAGAGATAAATACAATCAAGCCCGAGAATATCTTTCTTGGCAAATTGGTGATTTCGAGACAGAAAAGGAATTATTACAAGCTACAGACAAATATGTAATTGATAAAATAACACGTAATCTATTTAAAAACAATTGGTAAAACTTTAATAGGAATCGTCGCAGTTATTGGCACTGCTCTAACTGCCACTGTTTATACTCATTAAAAAAAAGAAGAACGCGAACATGAAGAAAAAAGAAATAAAGAAATAGGAACAAAAGAATACGAAAAAGAAAAGGAAATTGAACATGAGAAAAAGAAAAAAAAAAGTGGAAAGTACACAAGGATTTTTGCGGGTCTTACTAGTGAATTGACTAATATATAAATCAGCCGTTGGAAAACATATCGAGGAATTGACAATGAACAAAATTATCAATAAAAAGCAGCAGCTCGATCAGAAAAAACTAAGTCTATTATCACAACCAAAAAAGGTAATAGAAGCTTTGAATTGTAATTTTTCAAACGAGCAGAGGTGGATTCGACTGTATTTGCAACTTTTATAATTATCACTATGCCATCGTGACCTTCCGAATAATTTGGACATCCTTTAATGTGTAATAATACAATCAATAATATATATACGGAAACAAAGAATAGTTTTATTTTCTCATCAAAAAATGGTAATATACAAAACTCAATTCTTAGCCCCGAAAATACAGTTCTTTTAATTATGAAAAGGGGAAGCAAAAAAGTTATGGTCCTAATTTTGGAGGATGGTTTTGTATTACAAAAAGATGCAAAATGCTTTTATAATAATGATAATAGTAATTATGAAAAAGATATTTGAAAACTTCATAATTAGCAATATAGAAATCTCTCTAAGTCAAAAAGAAAACTGCTTAGGAATTTATTTTTTTAATATAATTTATATTTAGTTGTTTTTTTAAATTATTGATATCAAATTATTATTCTATTAATAATTAATATAACTTTTAATTGGTGTGTATAGTTAGACTAGTTTTGATATTATCTACCTTTATTTTTGTATAGGTTACGATGCTCTAAAGAAAAAAGAACAATTCAATTAATAAATATTTAAATATTTCAAAAAGAAATATTTTAAACGAGCCGTGCTTAATATTTAGCTATATATAAATTAATCAATTCAGAAAATTTTTCATAAAATTTATTTTATACAAATCTAAAAGACAATAAATTTCAACATCAATATTAACGAAAATGATCAACACAGCACAGTAAAATAACATCAAAATGATCTTCAAATGATAAATCTTTTAAAAAAAATGGTATTGAATTTTTTTGATAAATTATCACAAAATTTCACCGAACTACTTAATGATAAAGATGACTATAACGTAATCATTAAAGTTAAAAATGAGAAAACTTTTACTGCTCACTCTAACATATTGAAATGTCGATCACCCCGTTTTCGTAAAGAATTAGAAGACGTTATTCCGAATGAGAACAATGTCAAAGAAATTATCAAACCAAATATTTCTAATGAAATTTTTAATATTATTCTCAAGTAAGTTACAAGCTACATTATAACTATTTCGCATCAAAAAATTATATTTTAATTATTATTATTTATGTATTATTTAGATATATTTATGGTGGTATCGTTAACTTAGAGAATGTTGAAACAAGAATTATTTTTGACTTAATGTTAGCAGCTAATGAATTTGAACTCGTGGAATTATCCAAAAAACTAGAAACCCTTCTTATCGAAACCAAAGCTCCTTGGTTACGAACACACTTTTCTTTAGTATACCATATTGTTTTTGATAAACAAAACTTCAAAGATTTAGAAAATTTTTGTAATGACATTGTAGTAAAATATCCCAATCTTATTTTTGATAGTTCGGATTTTATATCTCTTTCAGAATCTGCTTTGGTATCTCTTCTCAAAAGAGATGATTTACAAATGGAAGAAACTAAAATTTGGGAATATACCATCAAATGGGGAATTGCTCAGAATTCTACTCTACCTATAAACCTCGAAGAATGGGTTAAAGAGAACTTTTTAACTTTGAAAACTACTCTACAACAATGTTTACCATATATTAGATATTTTCATATTTCNAACGTAATCATTAAAGTTAAAAATGAGAAAACTTTTACTGCTCACTCTAACATATTGAAATGTCGATCACCCCGTTTTCGTAAAGAATTAGAAGACGTTATTCCGAATGAGAACAATGTCAAAGAAATTATCAAACCAAATATTTCTAATGAAATTTTTAATATTATTCTCAAGTAAGTTACAAGCTACATTATAACTATTTCGCATCAAAAAATTATATTTTAATTATTATTATTTATGTATTATTTAGATATATTTATGGTGGTATCGTTAACTTAGAGAATGTTGAAACAAGAATTATTTTTGACTTAATGTTAGCAGCTAATGAATTTGAACTCGTGGAATTATCCAAAAAACTAGAAACCCTTCTTATCGAAACCAAAGCTCCTTGGTTACGAACACACTTTTCTTTAGTATACCATATTGTTTTTGATAAACAAAACTTCAAAGATTTAGAAAATTTTTGTAATGACATTGTAGTAAAATATCCCAATCTTATTTTTGATAGTTCGGATTTTATATCTCTTTCAGAATCTGCTTTGGTATCTCTTCTCAAAAGAGATGATTTACAAATGGAAGAAACTAAAATTTGGGAATATACCATCAAATGGGGAATTGCTCAGAATTCTACTCTACCTATAAACCTCGAAGAATGGGTTAAAGAGAACTTTTTAACTTTGAAAACTACTCTACAACAATGTTTACCATATATTAGATATTTTCATATTTCTGGCAAGGACATTTTGGATAAAGTAGAACCCTACAAGAAAATTCTTGATAAACAACTCTGGAAAGATTTGATGCAGTATAGTTTAGATCCTGAACGACCAACAAAATCAGTTATTTTACCTGCAAGATCTAATCCAGTTCCTGAATTGCCAGCTCGTACAAAGGAACCTTTTTCAACTATAATTTCTGATGAGCATGCAGCCGAAATTTCGTCCTGGATTGATCGTAACACTACTAATTATTCTTCAACAAATTATCCTTATGAATTTCAGTTAATTTTCCAAGCGAGCAGAGATGGATTTAATGTCCAAACCATTTGGAACATGTGCCATGGTCACGCTGGTACAGTGATAATTATAAAAGTTGCAAATACAGATGAAATTTTGGGTGGATACAATCCTTTAATGTGGGATAATACACATAATGGTGGTGTTTATATGAACACAAATGATAGTTTTATTTTCTCATTGAAAAATGGTAATATACAAAATTCAATTCTTAGCCGAGTAAAAAACCCCGCACATGCGGTTTATTATTATGGAAAAGAGTCGCAAAAAAGTTATGGTCCTAATTTTGGAGGCTGGTTTTGCATTACAGGTAATGAACAATGTTTATATAATAATGATAATGGTAATTATGAAAAAGATATTAGAGCAAACCTGAGAAATTTTGATATTGCTAATTATGAAGTTTTCAAAGTCAAAAAGAAAACTGCTTAGGAATTTATTTTTTAATGTTATTTGTAGTTTAGTCATATATAAATTAAAATCAGATAAATATAATGAGTCTTCGTGACGTGAAAGATTAATTCATTATAATTATTATTTATTTATCATCATACATACGTTATATTTTGATACAGAGGTCAAATATTTTTATAGAAAATCACGAGAGAAATATTAAATGAAATATAATTTCTTTATTTTCTTTATTTACAAGATGATTTTAAATAAATTAAAAGTTACATAGATATTAAAAAAAATTCATAAATATTAAATGAAATATAATTTCTTTATTTACAAGATGATTAAATAAATTAAAGTCACATGAATAAAAATTCATAAAAATTCATAAATATTAATACGTACTTCATTATATGGCAAAATTTGAACATATTTCAATAATTCTTTCATAACTTCAGGTTGATCATTATTACAATTATTATTATTATTATTATTATTATAATTATTATTTATACTTATCCCATCGTGACTAATACAAAGACGTTTCAATGTTCCTTTTTCTTTTGCAAATTTTAAAATGATTAAAAAATATTCATCCGCTTTTTGATATTTATCCAAATATTGATTTAATATTAAAGTTTTTAAAGGTGCTTGACAATGAGATAATAATGCATCTAATTGTTCAATGGTTAATATAAAATTAATTTCTAAATAATGTAAAAAAGATGTATGAATATTACCTAAATCCAATGTTCTAGGATTATGAATTCCAAATTTCATAATTGTAAGATATTGAAGTTCTTTTAATTCAAATATCATATTTTTAATAAAAGGTAAACTAAAATTATTTACACAAATGTCAAGGTGAATTAAACCTGAACATAAATTCGCTAAAATTTCAATAATATTTTTCGTCGCACTACTCAAATGTAATTGTTTAATACTTTGATTACTTTTCGTTGATTTTAAGATGGAAATTGTTACTTCGGGTCCAAAGTCACTATCCAAATATAAAATCTTTAAAGGAAATTTTGCATCCTCCAATGGTTGCCAATTTGAATAAGTTAAACAACAACATTGTATTATAAGTAGATTTTCTAATTTTTTACATTCAGCTAATCCAGTAAGTGGTAAATCATGAAAATGAACATTATGAAGTTCTAATAATGTTAATGATAAAGCTCGACTACTTAAATTATTAATTGCTTTTTCTATAATTTGTCTTCCCCCACTTTTTTCACGTAATTTAAAATTCGTTAAATGATTTAATCTTTCAATTAAAGATACCAAAGCATCCGCCATAATTTTATCCATAAAATTAACATCAATGTCTAAACATGTGATATTTGGAGAAATACGAGGAATTGCTTCCAAAAATTCCAATATATTCTTAAGTTTTGAACGATTAAATGAACCCACGAAAAATTTAATTTTTTGTAAATTCATTAAACCCGAATTATATTCGTTGGGTAATAAAATTTCCGGAAGAATTTGTCCATTAAAAGATAAGATTAAATTTTTAAGTGTTGGTTTATCTCCCATAAACATATTACAAAGGGATTTCATAATAGCCATAACCACATTAATTAAAATTTTATCTTCCGCCTTAAGTGTATTTCTAATAACATTAACTACATATTCTTCTAATAATTTGTAATCAAGAACTTTAAGAAATTCAACGTAATTAAATAAAGGTGATGAAGAGAAATTTGATAAATCTAAACCAAATTGTTCCAACAATAATTTATCATTTTTTTGTAGACAAGAAATATAAATTTTGATCAATGAACTAAATTTGTTATTATTTTTAGTCAAGTTCAAATTATGAAAAGGAGAAGACCATATAAAAGGTACGGTTAATCTACACCAATATCTATTTGTTAAAAGGCAACTAAATAGTTGATTGACATTTAGGTGAGAAAGAATTTGATCTAAAATTTCTTGGGGAAAAATTATTTCAATTTTTTGCATTGCTTCTGCTGAGCTGAGCTGATAAAGATTATATGATAAAGAAAAAAAAAAAGATTTTTTTTTTTATTTATTGATTTTTTGCATTTTTTTGCATTTCTTGCATTATTGCTTCTGATAAAGATTTTTTGATGATAAAAAAAACGAATTGATTTATTAATTAATTAATTTCACCACGTGAAGAAAAAGATAGTAGATAAGATAAATGATAAGCTGATAAAATATCTATTCCAAAAAAAGAAAAAACTTTTTTTTAAAAAAAAAAAAAAATCGAGTAAAAGTCCTTTCAAAGCAACGTACGTATGAAATTATATAAAATTATGGCAATTCTAGTTTTTACATTTAATCTAATTACAGTAATATAGTAATATCGTAAATTCTACTCTCACTTTCATTTCATTAAATAAATAAAAAATATTATCTTATACTATCTTGTATTAAAGCTTAATTTTGAAAAAATGGAAAATAATGGAGCAGAAATCAATGGATATCACTCAGATTCAGATATGTCAATTAGCGATTCTAATTCAGATGGTGGTGGTGGTGGTGGTGGTGGTGGTGGTGNAAAAAAAAAAGATTTTTTTTTTTATTTATTGATTTTTTGCATTTTTTTGCATTTCTTGCATTATTGCTTCTGATAAAGATTTTTTGATGATAAAAAAAACGAATTGATTTATTAATTAATTAATTTCACCACGTGAAGAAAAAGATAGTAGATAAGATAAATGATAAGCTGATAAAATATCTATTCCAAAAAAAGAAAAAACTTTTTTTTAAAAAAAAAAAAAAATCGAGTAAAAGTCCTTTCAAAGCAACGTACGTATGAAATTATATAAAATTATGGCAATTCTAGTTTTTACATTTAATCTAATTACAGTAATATAGTAATATCGTAAATTCTACTCTCACTTTCATTTCATTAAATAAATAAAAAATATTATCTTATACTATCTTGTATTAAAGCTTAATTTTGAAAAAATGGAAAATAATGGAGCAGAAATCAATGGATATCACTCAGATTCAGATATGTCAATTAGCGATTCTAATTCAGATGGTGGTGGTGGTGGTGGTGGTGGTGGTGGTGGTGGTGTCGGTGGTGGTGTCAGAGGAGTTGCTTCGATAAAAGAAATAAAAGAAAAAGTTAATGGATATCTTAACGACACCTACCATATTACTACTACTACTACTACTGCTACTACTACTACTACTACTAATAATAATAATAGTAATAAAAATGACATAAATGTCCTAAATGACATAACTGATATGATAACTGAAACAGCTGGTCCTTCCAATAATAATAGTAATAATCATCATAATCAGCATAATAATCATGATCATAATAAAAATGATAATAACAATAACAATAACAATAATAATAATAATAATAATAATAATAATAATAATGGTGATAATAATAATAATAATAATAATAATAATAATAGTAGTAATAATAATAATACTATTGGGAAGGTTCCAGGATTTGAAGATGATTATTTATCTGATTCATCTATAGAAAAAGATCTTAGAGCACCTTCACCTGCTCCAACTTATGTAGGTAAAGGTAAGCAGAGAGCTGATCCTGTTGACGAAGCTTTATACGATCGTCAACACTCAATGATTAATAATAATAATAATAATGATCAAGAGATAATTAATGATCAAGATATCCAACTTAATCAAGAGATAATTAATAATCAAGATATCCAAATTAATCAAGAGATAATTAATAATCAAGATATCCAACCTTCAAATCAAAATGAACAAAGTGAACAAAAAGATCCAAAAGATCCAAAAGATCTAATGATTCAAAATGATCCAAACGATCCAAATGATCAAATGGTTGAAGATATGGATTGTTCAGAAGATTTGTGTTTCAGTAATACTACCAACGAGATTATAATCAATAATAATAATGCAAAAGAAATTGTATTAAATAATAATAATACAAAAGAGATTATATTAAATAATAATAATACAAAAGAGATTATAGTAAATAGCAACGAAATTATATCCAAAAATAATGTAAATGAGATTACGATCAATAATAATAATAATATCAACGAGAACGATACAAAGGTACACGATAATATTACGACACCCAATATTAATACTTCAACCGAAATTACTACTACACCCGAAATTATTACACACGACGAAATTACCAAACAAGATAACATTATGGTACACGATATTATGGTACCATGTCCATTATCCAGTATTCAACTATATCTCATTAAAAGTATACTTACAGATGTTGAGTTGTCATATTATTTAGGACAAGTATCAATGAAAGAGAAACCTGATATTAAATCATCTCCTTTAATTATGGCAATTAATAATTGTCTTCAAATAATAAATAATGAATTTTTACAAAAAAATAATGAGGATCCTTTAACCAAGTTTAGTACTTCAGCAGCAAATTGTTGTGTTGGTAAATTAAGAATGTTGGAAATTTTATTAAAAAGGCTTAAACGATTTCCTATTAAAATTGGAATTGCGGTTTCAACTGATAAATCCATGGTAAAAATTCTGATCTGTTTTTTTTTTTTTATTTTATATATATATATATATTTTTTTTAAAAAAAAAAAAAAAATCTTATCTATTATTTATTTAGTTATTAAATTTAAATTTAATAATATATATATATATATATTTTACAGAATACTATAGTTTCTTTTATGACTCATATCAGACAACGATACGGAATTATTAATGAAAACTCATTTAAAGATAACTTAAGACATAAATCCTCATTCTGTTGGGTGTTTCCTATAAATTGTGATCCTGTTTTGATGGTAATTAAATTAATTAATTTATTTAATTTATTAATTTATTTAATTTACTAATTTATTTAATTTATTTATTTAATTTATTTTAATTTAATTATTTTAATTAATTAATTATTATTTTAATTAATTAATTAATTATAATTTTAATTAATTAATTAATTATAATTTTTAACAGCCTAAATTAGATGTTGTCATCGTTTATGATNCAGCAAATTGTTGTGTTGGTAAATTAAGAATGTTGGAAATTTTATTAAAAAGGCTTAAACGATTTCCTATTAAAATTGGAATTGCGGTTTCAACTGATAAATCCATGGTAAAAATTCTGATCTGTTTTTTTTTTTTTATTTTATATATATATATATATTTTTTTTAAAAAAAAAAAAAAAATCTTATCTATTATTTATTTAGTTATTAAATTTAAATTTAATAATATATATATATATATATTTTACAGAATACTATAGTTTCTTTTATGACTCATATCAGACAACGATACGGAATTATTAATGAAAACTCATTTAAAGATAACTTAAGACATAAATCCTCATTCTGTTGGGTGTTTCCTATAAATTGTGATCCTGTTTTGATGGTAATTAAATTAATTAATTTATTTAATTTATTAATTTATTTAATTTACTAATTTATTTAATTTATTTATTTAATTTATTTTAATTTAATTATTTTAATTAATTAATTATTATTTTAATTAATTAATTAATTATAATTTTAATTAATTAATTAATTATAATTTTTAACAGCCTAAATTAGATGTTGTCATCGTTTATGATTCATCATTCGAATCAAATAAGAAATTTCATTATCCAGTACATAATCCGAAAGTTACAATTCTTCGTTTAACCTCTGTAAATACTTTAGAAGAAATCTTAATTTACGGAATAATTAAGAAATATCATTATTTAAATATACTTGATTACAAAAGACTCTTAAAGATATTTTTTTATGGAATGAAATGCAAGAAAAGTGAAGTAACTATTGGAGTTCATTGGGAAAATAATGATCTTAAAGAGACTTGTGATAAAATTGTTGATTGTGCAGAATCTCAATTTAGCAGTCATAATGATAATAATCGTAATAATCACAATAATAATTATAATAATAAACATCGGAAGAATTGGAATAATTTAACATTTAATATGGAAAATAAAGTTGAAGAATGGTTCAAAGAGATTGGATACCATGAAGACATGTTAACTGATGATGTATCAGAAGTTTATAGAAATTTCAATATGAAAATTGATGATATTAATTTAGAGAATTTATCTCAATTAAAAGATTTAAACTTTAGATTATTAGACGTTGATAACGATCAAAATCAGGTTGATAATGATTCATTAATCTTGACTTCCGAAATTCAACAGAAGTTAAAACGTCAACCAGTAAGAATTATTCATTTATTTGAAAATTTTTCATAATTATTTAAATAGCTAAATTTATTATTATTATTATTATTATTATTATCATCATCATTATTATTATTATTACAGGAATTTGTTGATCCCGCTGATCCAAAGAGATTAAAACTTGGCAATAGTTCTGCGAATAATGAAGAATTGGCAGTAAGAAAACAATTTAAAGAATTTTTCTTTTTTTTTTTCTAGAAAAAAAAATTTTAATATTTTATTAATGTGTTCAAAAATGTGTCATTATTATTTCTAATTAATTTTTCTAATTCTATTTTTTTAATTAAATTTTTTTTTGATTAAATTTATTTATTATTACTATTATTGTTGTTATTATTATTTTTTCGGAATACATAGAAAACTAGGATGTCAGAATTGCAAAAATCAGTTGAAGTATTACAAAGACAACGAGATTCAATTAGTAAGGATTTAATGGATGTTCAAACTGAACGGAATAATTTGAAACAGGAAGTAGCAATATTACAAGAAGAATGTACCCGATTAAAAGAGAAATTAGTCAGATATGAAAATAATCAAGAATTATTTTGGTTAAAAGAAGAAAATTCAAGATTAAAAAAGAGTACCGCAACTTTAAAGGAAACTACAATAAAATTGAAACGACTCGAAAAAGATATAAAGACATTAAAATCGGATAATAATCTTTTGGGAGATTTAAATGCTCAACAATCGGAAGATATTGTAATGTTAAATAATTGTTCGGATGTATTAAATAATAAATTAAGTCAAATGCAAGAAAAACTTAGGATCAAGGATGAACAAATAGATATGATGATAAAAGAAAAAACATGTTTAACACATCTTAGCGTACAACAAACGCAAGAAATTGGACGATTGAAATCAGCCAATGATATTCAAACTCAAGAAATTAATGCATTAGGGAAACAATTGGAAGAATTTTCATTTAGGGAATTTCAATTCACACGACGGGAAGAATTATTTAAAGAACGGGAAAGAGAAATATTTTATCATCGAGAACAAAGAGATATGGAATATGAAAGGAATAGAACGTTAAGTGAAGAAGTTTCTAGATTAAGTCGACAATTATTAATACAACAACATCAACAACAAAATAACAATAACACTAATAATAACCCTAATAATAATAATAATAACAATAATAATAATAATAATAATAATAATAATAATAATATGACATTAACTCAACTTCAGAGTAATTTAAATTTCCGGAGTACATTCGGAAATGGAGCATCAGATATTATGGTGGGTTCATCATCGTTAACTAGAAATGGTGTTGGTGGTGTTGGTGGTGGCGGTGGTGGTAGTATGGTTCGATTTTCATCTGAAAATGAATTTCGATGTCATTTTCAGAATTGTAATTTTTCATTCAGTGCTCATACTCACACTCACACTCATCAAAGGAGGGATAATCATTATGATGATGGAGATGTGATTGTTCTCGATGATTAATTAACAATTGATTGATTGATGATTGATTGATTGATTGAGCAATCATAATCAAAAGTCATTCATTTTTATGTTTGTTTTCTTTATCTCTAATAATAATCATGATCACAATTCTAATAATTCTAATAATTCAAATTCTAATAATAATAATAATATTTGAATCATTTTCTTCTTCTAAATAATCTTTTGAATAATCTTTTGAATAATTCCGAATAATCTTTCCGAATAATCTTTCTGAATAATCTTTCTCTAAATAATCTAATATCTCTAATAGCAATTGGTTCTTTATTTTTTATTTTTATTTTTTTTTACGAAAAGTAATATAAGAATTACAATTTTTATATTATTATAATCGTAGAGTGAAATACTTTAGCGAAATATAATGGTATGAAATTTGATATAATTCTTTTTTTTCTTTATTTATAAAATATAGAAATATCAATGAGCCAATCGCTATTGATTCCTCTATGTTATATATATTACATATATATAAAAATGGGCATAAATCAATAAGCAATAATTTAATAATTTTGGCCTTAAATAATTAAATTATTATTATAAGGACAAAATTATTATAATTTTATCATATCAATATTCTTAATCATTCTTCTTACTTTATCATTCTTTTTTCTTTATCATTCTTTTTTATTATTCTTTTATTATTATTTTTTTTTGTCAGATAATTTTTTTTTTTTATAGCAAATAAAAATTTAAGGAAATCATGAACACAAAATAAATAACTTACTTGATGGTTGTTCATTATTTCCAGATTTATGATTTCAAATTTATAATAATTTCAAATTTATAATTCCAAAAATATAATTGTGATTATTCCAAATAATCCAAAATAATAATTATAAAAATTATAATCCAAATAATAATTCAACGAGGATTTTAAGGTTTGTGAAAAAAAAACAAAAAAATTAAAAATGAATGGATTGTGATGGTAAGTTTTTTTTTATATAATAATTTTCATTTGTTTAAATTGGTTTAAAAATGTAAATTATTAATAATAATAATGATGTTGATAATTTGAAAACAGAAATTTGGGTATGAATTGAGTTTTATTATTTATTTTATTATTATTTTTTATTTTTTAGTTATGGGCAAAGATTTAACAAACACACACATCGTCCAAAGATTTTATTTCTTGCTTATTACATATTTTTATAACATTCTAGGATCTCCTAATTATAAGTCTTACCACTTTAATAATACTCAAATCTGTATATAAATATATAAATAAGAGATGAGAGATGAGAGTGATACAGAAATCAATGGTATAAATGTGAGAATTTATATAGATTTAATTAAAAGGTGTTTGTATATAATACATTTGTGTACATTTGTAAATGCATAAATAAAAATGTAAACAAATAAATAAATAAAATTAAATAAAATTAAATAAAATTACTTTTAATATACTGTCATTCATACATATATACATATGATTTTTTTTATTAAACAATAAAAAATCGAAACGTTAAACACACATTCAAATAACATTTAAATAACATTCACTCATTTGTTATTTCTCTAACAATAATAATGTCCAACAAAAATATAATATAATATAATTCTACATGAAATAAAGAAATGCATTAAATAAATGCAATCTAAATTAAAAATATATATATATAAATATATTCTATATCCTATATAGAAAAAATCGAAAAATATACAATTAAAATGCAAATGATCAACAAATGCACAAAAAAAAACATTAAATAAGAGAAACAATAATTTTTTTAAAAAAAATCATTAATACTTTTGGCGATTTTGTACAAAGTCTGATGAAACAAAAAAGAATAACTAAAGAAATAATAATTTAAATAATTTAAATATTTAAATCTATTCTATAATTATGTTATTTTTGATGTGATGCTATCAATAGATGTCATCAAAAAATAAATATTGTTAAAATTCACCACGACGATTCTGCTGCTAAAAAATGTCATCCCCAAAATAAATATTAAAATATTATCAAAACATCATGAAGGAGTCATCAAAAAATAAAAACGTTCTTGAATATGTTAAATATTACAATATTATAAATCTCATCACAGTGATGTTGTTGGAAATGAAATGTCATCAATGTCATCCAAAATCGTTCAAAAATAAAAATAAAAAAAATCAAGAAAAGGGTAATTATTAGAAATAAAAAGTGTCCTTAAATATTAAAAATATTTCTTCTATAAATCCCACCAAAAAAGATGATGAGAATGGTTACGGTATGAAATCAATTCGCCCCACCTCTACTACTACCTATGATTTTAACACATTTTATATACTTCATCGCTGCTTTCTCAGCCCGAGGCCCGATGCTACACCACAACAAATCAAGGAAATTTAAAGGATTTTTTTCCTTAGAATAACTTGTGATCACCTCTAAATGCTCATCGCCGATCGACTTGAATGCCACGCGCGTGAGATTAGCGGTGCACGTTTCCATTAAGAACAGTCTTAATGATTCCGCAGAAAATTTCCAATTGGCAAATATTTTTAATTGATATAGGGTTTGTGGAACAATTATACCCATCGCTGGTAAGAAATGGTCCACTTCATATGTAAACTCTTTTGGTTCGACATCTGACTCGTTTAAGATCAAACATTCTAACTTTTTACAATTTCGTAATAAAGAATATAATTCGGGAATTTCCTTTCGTTGTATGGGTGCCTCAAAATAACGAACATTTGGGCAGTGTTCAGCAACGGCATTAATAACCTGAGGTAATTGTTGACAATTGTTATTATTTCTTCGCATTCGAATACTCCAATCCAACTTAAGTTCTTGAATGTTTTCCCCATTCATTGTAAACATTGAAATAAGAACTTGTGGTGGTGGTTTCGAATTATCAATTATTACTATACGAAGACGTGGGAAATGTGTGGATAATAATTCCATTAAGTCATCTTCACGGAATGCCATCCAATTTTTGAATCTTATACTCTCAAGATTTTTACATGCTGAAAGAACACTTAAATTTCCACCATTATCAACTAAATTCATATTGTTTAACAATGTTATGGAAATTAAAGAATTAGTAAATTCTTCACAGTTAAAGGCTTCGTCTACTAGTGGCCACCTTTTTTTTACAACTAGGCGTTTTAACTTTTTCTGAACTTTAAATAATTTCATTATTTCTTCATCATTTCCCCAAGAACATTCTATATTTAATTGTACGAGATTCGTACAAACCTCCGAGGCAAACATTAAGTTTTCAGGAATGCAATCGTCACATTCCAAATAATTAAGTTTACTTAAGCGAGGATGAGTAAGTTCCTCCTCATGTTCTTCTAATTGTAAAAATTCGCCGTTGCGATGAGATACGGCTGATATTCCGATACCCTCAAGATCCCGAGCTTGATCCAAAAACAAATCAATTAGCAATTTAAGGAGGGTTTCTGGGGGGTTCAATTGGATATCGGGCACTACACCACCTTCTGATAAGACGAAAGCACCAAGTCTTTGGACTTCGCACCATTTCTGAACGGCGTGAAAAAGTGAATAATAATCAAAGCGTCTTAAATATTTGACGTAATTAAACAACGGAGGCTTAAGCGCATGGGGAGGGAAATTAGGAGTTAATTCATTGACCCATTCCTTAGTTCCGAGGTCCAAGCAACCTAAGTAAACAGGAATGAGTCGGTATTGTCCATTATTAAGTGAATCAAGGAATGGGTATCTCCACAAGAGAGGTGTCGCGATACGACACCAATCGCGATTGACTAAAACGCATGTATGCAACGAGGAGTAATCAGTTTCAAGAAAATGAATTATTGGAGTTAGTAACTCCGATAGCGTGAAGACGGTGGGAGTCTTTCCCATAACTTTATGTTTCGATTTCTTTTTTGTTGTGAAGGATTTGCTATAAAAAAATAAAAAAAAAAATAAGATTAAAAAATGAGCTTAAAAAAAAAATAAATAATAATAATAAAGGTTAAGGTTAAAAAAAATAATAATAAAGGTTAAAAAATAATAATAAAGGTTAAAATGAAGGTTAAAAAAAATGATGAAGGTTTTGTTTCCGAGTTTAGTAAATATGAGGCGTATTTTAAAGAATTCATGGTAACTCTAAAAAAAACCGGTTATTTACCAGGTAATAAACTCGATATGATCATCATGCATCTTGAATCGTAAATTGCAAGACGGAATTTTAAATTAGGGATCGGGATAATTTTGATTTTAGGGAATGCAAAAATCCAAAACCGAAAATTTCAGAAATACAAAAATTTGAAAATATCAAAAATATTTCCAAGAAATTGGGATTTTTTTTTTTTATAGCATTATATACAGCAGCAATGTGCATTTATTTATATAATTAATAATTATTTAAAGCCACATCAGGTGATGGGTATTTGCTTGCTGATGATTAAGCTTCCTTCCAGTAAAGGTAAACGAAAGAAAAATATTTGAGCACTTAGAATAAACTTTCAACAAGCTTCAAAAACTCTAATTCTTGCCTGGAACGAGATTATTATTTATAAAATGTAAATAAACGCATTTATAAAATGTAAATACACGTGAAGATAAGATTTAAATAAAAATTTAGATCATCCGCTGCGGCTACCAGAATTTTTTTTTTTTGGCTACCAGAATTTATTTAAGCAAATAACGCAAAAATTGTGCGGTAAGGCAAGGGATCTTTTAATTGGTTCATTACAGTAAAGTTGTGTAGTATTTCAAATACATATACGTATAATGCTATTTATTAAGTTTTTGAAGATTTTGTTATATATCCGTGATTAATTTTATTACAGTTCACGTTTTAATCAAGAATGTCTTGTATCACTTTGATATGATAAATTCTTAATTTATTAATACAATTACTATGGTAAATGGGCCATTATAATGAAATTGTGCATTTCACGGTTATGTAATATGGGAAAAAAATATATAAGATTTTTCTTTAGAAAGAAACACTATTAAATATTAAATAAACAGAAAATAACTTCAAAAACAACTTAATAAATAATATTAAAGAATAAATTCCTAAGCAGTTTTCTTTTTGACTTTGAAAACTTCATAATTAACAATATTGAAATTTCTTAAGTTTGCATTTTCGGGGGGGGGGGGTTTACTCGGTTAAGAATTGAATTTTGAATATTACCATTTTTCAATGAGAAAATAAAACTATTATTTGTGTTCATCCATTTATCATTATTATTTGTATTATCCTACATTAAAGGATTGTATCCACCCAAAATTTCATCTGTACTTAAAACTTTTGTAATTATCACTGTACCAGAGTGACCATGGCACTTGTTCCAAAAAGTTTGAGTATCAAATCCACCTCTGTTCGCTTGGAAAATTAACTGAAATCCATAAGGATAATCTGTTGAAGAATAATTAGTAGTGTTACGATCAATCCNAAAATATATAAGATTTTTCTTTAGAAAGAAACACTATTAAATATTAAATAAACAGAAAATAACTTCAAAAACAACTTAATAAATAATATTAAAGAATAAATTCCTAAGCAGTTTTCTTTTTGACTTTGAAAACTTCATAATTAACAATATTGAAATTTCTTAAGTTTGCATTTTCGGGGGGGGGGGGTTTACTCGGTTAAGAATTGAATTTTGAATATTACCATTTTTCAATGAGAAAATAAAACTATTATTTGTGTTCATCCATTTATCATTATTATTTGTATTATCCTACATTAAAGGATTGTATCCACCCAAAATTTCATCTGTACTTAAAACTTTTGTAATTATCACTGTACCAGAGTGACCATGGCACTTGTTCCAAAAAGTTTGAGTATCAAATCCACCTCTGTTCGCTTGGAAAATTAACTGAAATCCATAAGGATAATCTGTTGAAGAATAATTAGTAGTGTTACGATCAATCCAAGAAGAAATTGCTCATCAGAAATTATAGTCGAAAAAGATTCATTTATACGAGCACAAAACTGTTCTTGCTGGTAAAATAACTGATTTTATTGGTCGTTCGGGATCTAAGTTATACTGTATCAAATCTTTCCAGAGTTGTTTATCAAGAATTTTTTTGTAAGGTTCTACTTTGTCCAAAATATCCTTGCTAGAGATATGAATATATGGTAAGCATTGTTGTAAAGTAGTTTTCAAAGTTAAAAAGTTCTCTTTAATCCATTCTTCGAGATTTATAGTTAGAGTAGAATTCTGAGAAATTCCCCAATTTATAGAATATTCCCAGATTTTAGTTTCTTCTATTTGTAAATCATCTCTTTTGAGGAGATCAAGGCAGATTCTTGAAGAGATGAAAAATTTTCAGATTCAAAAATGAGATTTGGATACTTGACTACAATATCATTACAAAAATTTCTAAATCTTTAAAGTTTTGTTTGTTAAAAATAGTATGGTATACTAAAGAAAAATGTGTTCTTAACCAAGAAGCTTTGGTTTCAATAAGATGAGTTTCTAATTTCTTGGATAATTCCTCGAGTTCAAATTCATTAGCTGCTAACATTAAGTCAAAAATAATTCTTGTTTCAACATTCTCTAAGTTACCAATACCACCATAAATATATCTACATAATACATAAATTAAATAATAATAATTAATGATTTAATTTTATATAAAAGTTATTTTATATAAATAGTTATAATGTAACATACTTGAGAATAATATCCAAAATTTCATCGGAAATATTTGGTTTGATAAAAAAAAATTGTCTTTCCTGTATGTACAAAATTGGTTCGATCGTCACTGCTTTACTTTAATTTTACTGTGTATTCTTTATTTCATTAATATTAGCGTTGATTCATATTTTGATTTAAATTCGATTTCTTGTATTCTTTTAGATTTTATATAAAATTTTCAAAAATTAATATTTATTCAATTTATCTGTTTAATTTATATATATGAAATTAATTTATTAATTAATTTATTAATTGAATTGCTTTGTTTCATCTTTTTAACCTATATAAAAATAAATATCCAACTAAAATATACATTAATTATTAATGGAATAATAATTTGATATCGATAATTTCAAAAACAACCAAATATAAATTACATTAAAAAAAAATCCTAATTATTGACTTTGAAAATTTCATAATTAACAATATCGAAATCTCTCAGTCTTGCTCTAATATCTTTTTCATAATTACCACCACCATCATAAAAACCTTTTGAATCATTTTTAATACAAAAATGGCCTCCAAAATTAGGACCATACTTTGTTTGCCTCTCCTTTTCATAATTATAAACTGCATTTACGGGTTTTTTTACTCGGCTAAGAATTGAATTTTGTATCTTACCATTTTTCAATGAGAAAATAAAACTATTTTTTGTGTTCATATAGGTACCATTGGTTGTTTTATCCCACATTAAAGGATTATATCCACCCAAAATTTCATCTGTATTTGCAACTTTTATAATTATCACTGTACCAGTGTGGCCATGGCACATGTTCCAAATAGTTTGAGTATCAAATCCATCTCTATTTGCTCGTAAAATCAACTGAAATTCATAAGGATAATTTCTTGAAGAATAATTAGTAGTGTTACGATCAATCCAGGAGGAAATTTCGGCTGCATGCTCATCAGAAATTATAGTTGAAAAAATAAATCTTCGAGGTAAAATAACTGATTTAATTGGTTGGTCGGGATCTAAATTATACTGAACCAAATCTTTCCAGAGTTGTTTATCAAGAATTTTCTTGTAAGGTTGTATTTTACCTAAAATATCCTTGCCAGAAATATAAAAATATCTAATATATGGTAAGCATTGTTGTAAAGTAGTTTTCAAAGTTAAAAAATTATCTTTAGTCCATTCTTTAAGGTTTATTGGTAAAGTAGGATTCTGAGCAATTCCCCAATTGATGGTATATTCCCAGATTTTAGCTTCTTCTATTCGTAAATCATCTCTTTTGAGAAGAGATGCCAAGGCAGATTCTGGAAGAGATTCAAAATCTGAGCTATCAAAAATAAGATTTGGATCCTTTACCACAATATTATTACAAAAATTTTCTAAATCTTTAAAGTTTTGTTTGTTAAAAATAGTATGGTATACTAAAGAAAAATGTGTTCTTAACCAAGAAGCTTTGGTTTTAATAAGATGAGTTTCTAATTTTTTGGACAATTCCTCGAGTTCAAATTCATTAGCTGCTAACATTAAGTCAAAAATAATTCTTGTTTCAACATTCTCTAAGTTAACAATACCACCATAAATATATCTACATAATACATAAATTAAATAATAATAATTAATGATTTAATTTTATATAAATAGTTATTTTATAAACATACTTGAGAATAATATCCAAAATTTCATCGGAAATATTTGGTTTGATAATTGTTTTGATATTGTTCTCATTCGGAATAATGTTTTCTAATTCTTTATGAAAACAGGGTGATCGATACTTCAATATGTTAGAGTGAGCAGTAAAAGTTTTCTCATCTTTAACTTCAATGATTACATTGTAATCATTTTTATCATTAAGAAGGAGTTCAGTGAAATTTTGTGATAATTTATCAAAAAATTTTAATGACATTATTTTATGTATTTTGTAAAAGATTAAATACATCTTTTTATTCTCATCGATGTTATTATGTACAAATTTGGGTAGGACAATTTTACGTATAAGTTATTTCATAATGAACATTTAGAATACAAAACAGCCTCCAAAACCAGAACCATAACCTGTTTTCATAATTATAAACCGCACATTCGGGTTTTTTTACTCGGCTGAGAATCGAGTTTTGTATATTACCATTTTTCAACGTTTTCATCCCACATTAAATTGTATCCACCCAAAATTTCATCTGTGTTTGCAACTTTTATAATTATCACTGTACCAGCGTGACTATGATGTTCCAAATAGTTTGAGTATCGAATCCCTCTCTGTTCGTTTGGAAAATTAACTGAAGAATAATTAGTAGTGTTACGATCAATCCAATCGGAAATTTCGGCTGTTGAAAAAGTAAATCTTCGAGGTAAAATAACTGATTTAATTGGTTGGTCGGGATCTAAGTCATACTGAACTAAATCTTTCCAGAGTTGTTTATCAAAGAATTTTCTTGTAAAGGCTAGTTATTCATATCAGTAATACGAAGCAGATCGTCCACCAATGTATCAGTTTTAGACTCCACTGGGAATAATCTTAACATCATGCATTTTATCAAGGAACATTATTCGAAACATTATCAAACTTGTCAACGACAAAATCTCTTTTTGTAACATCACAGCGGCAGATTTCGGGGAGATATTCAGAACTATGACTGTACGATATGTAAATTAATTGTTGTTTTAATTAAGACAAAGACAAAACATACCGTTACCCTTGGTGGCAGGGATAACATCCTCGAAAGAAGCTGGCTGAAATTCACTCTCAGTAGAACTCTGATACCGATCTGAGTGGAAAGTGGCTTAGGAAAGAAAAAGACTGTAGATCGAGAAACCTTACGACCTGAATAACATAAAAAATCGATCGTGCTATTTTTATTGGACAGCACACCTTTTTAATAAGATGTAACAAAAATTTGATCTTTGGAGATAAAATGACTGATTTTGTTGATTGATCAGGAGATATAAAATACTGTTTTATCCAAAATATTATTACCAGGAATATGAAATATCTAGGTTAAAAAATTTTCATTAGTCCATTCTTCGAGGTTTATAGTTAGAGTAGAATCTGAGTAATCCACCACTGGTATATTCCCAGATTTTAGCTTCTATTTTATGTCCAGGTCTCATTAGCCTTTGAACTTCAATATCTTAAAGTTATGAAATTTGGAATTCATAATTCTAGAACATTGGATTTAGGTAATATTCATACATCTTTTTTACATTATTTAGAAATTAATTTTATATTAACCATTGAACAATTAGATGCATTATTATCTCATTGTCAAGCACCTTTAAAAACTTTAATATTAAATCAATATTTGGATAAATATCAAAAAACGGATGAATATTTTTTAATCATTTTAAAATTTGCAAAAGAAAAAGGAACATTGAAAACGTCTTTGTATTTGTCACGGTGGGATAAATAATAATAATTATAGTAATAATAATAATCAACCTAGAATTGTTCAAATTTTGCCATATGAATGTGACTTTAATCATCTTGTAATAAAGAATTATATTTCTTATGAATTTTTTTATATATCTGTGACTTTTAATTTATTTAAAATCATCTTGTAAAGTATCAAAATATAACATATGTATGAATGGTAAATAAATAATAATTATAATGAATTAATCTTTCACGTCATGAATTAACAATATCGAAATTTCTCGGGTTTGCTCTAATATCTTTTTCATAATTACCATTACCATTATTATAAATACATTTTGCATTATTTGTAATGCAAAACCAGCCTCCAAAATTAGGACCATAACTTTTTTGCAAACCTTATAACAATAAACTGCATTTTCGGGGGGGGGGGGGTTTTACTCGGCTAAAAATTGAATTTTGTATCTTACCATTTTTCAATGAGAAAATAAAACTATTGTTTGTGTTCACCATTGGTTGTTTTATCCCACATTAAAGGATTGTATCCACCCAAAATTTCATCTGTACTTACAACTTTTATAATTATCACTGCACCGGCAAATGTTCCAAAATCAAATCGCTTGGAAAATTAACTGAAATTCATAAGGATAATCTGTTGAAGAATAATTAATAGTGTTACGATCAGTCCAGGAGGAAATTTCGCATCAGAAATTATTCCTTCACACGAGCAGGCAATTCGAGTACTTTTACTAAAGTAGATNTGACTTTAATCATCTTGTAATAAAGAATTATATTTCTTATGAATTTTTTTATATATCTGTGACTTTTAATTTATTTAAAATCATCTTGTAAAGTATCAAAATATAACATATGTATGAATGGTAAATAAATAATAATTATAATGAATTAATCTTTCACGTCATGAATTAACAATATCGAAATTTCTCGGGTTTGCTCTAATATCTTTTTCATAATTACCATTACCATTATTATAAATACATTTTGCATTATTTGTAATGCAAAACCAGCCTCCAAAATTAGGACCATAACTTTTTTGCAAACCTTATAACAATAAACTGCATTTTCGGGGGGGGGGGGGTTTTACTCGGCTAAAAATTGAATTTTGTATCTTACCATTTTTCAATGAGAAAATAAAACTATTGTTTGTGTTCACCATTGGTTGTTTTATCCCACATTAAAGGATTGTATCCACCCAAAATTTCATCTGTACTTACAACTTTTATAATTATCACTGCACCGGCAAATGTTCCAAAATCAAATCGCTTGGAAAATTAACTGAAATTCATAAGGATAATCTGTTGAAGAATAATTAATAGTGTTACGATCAGTCCAGGAGGAAATTTCGCATCAGAAATTATTCCTTCACACGAGCAGGCAATTCGAGTACTTTTACTAAAGTAGATCTTGGAGGTAAAATAACTGACTTAATTGGTTGATTGGAATCTTAAGTTATAAAGTTGTATTTTCTTATAAGGTTTTATTTTACCCAAAATATCCTTGCCAGAAAATCTAATATATGGTAAGCATTGTTGTCGAGTAGTTTTCAAAGTTAAAAATTCTCTTTAATCCATTATTCAAGGTTTATTGGCAAGGTGGGATTCTGAGAAATTCCTCAATTAATGGTATATTCCCAGATTTTATCATCTCATGCAAAATCTGAGCTATCAAAAATAAGTTTTGGATACTTTGCTACGATATCATTACAAAAATTTTCTAAATTTTCAAAGTTCTGTATGGAATACTAAAGAAAAGAATTCAGTAAGTCAAAAAATAACATATATCTACATAATACAAATACATAAATTAAATAAATAATAATTTTATATATTTTTTATATAAAATTTTATTGATTTCAATTCATTTGAATGAGCAGTAAAAGTTTCTCATTTTAACTTCAATGCAATAATTATATTGTGTCATCTTTATCATTAAGGAGTGAGTTCATTTTTTTTAAGTTTCACCTATTTTTTACCCTTAGAAAATTTATATTATTAAGGTATCTCGTAAACTATGAGGTAACATACATATGACCATCATTTTAAAACTTGAAAAAATCAGTCATTTAGAGCGAAACATTTTCTCTTGTTGAGAATACAGGAAAATGAAAAAAATAAAATAAAATAAAATAATTATATAAATATCGGTGAAAACTTTCAAGACGGGAAGAGTAATTACATGGCGTGATTCCTTTTGATAAACGGGATGCAAAAATAAAAGAAAATAAGTGCGAAAGAAAAGTTGACTACAGATTATTTTTTTAAATTATTTGGTTTTAGAATAATAGTTTACTTTTTGTTCGAAATTATAAGGTTTCATTATTAATTGTGCCAACTGTTGAATTACGTTAGACATCCGAACCTGTTTACATTTACATTCAATATTTCTAAATATGGATTAGTCAAACATTTATATTATATTTATATATTTATAGCCTTCCTATAAAAATCACCAAAAAAAATTTTTAATATTTTTTCTTTAAAAACATGAAAATGAAATACAATCAAATAAATTTATTTGTTGCTCTTACTTTATCTATTACTAGTATTCATACATTTATTTTATTGGCCGTTTCCGCCGAGCCTGATAACACTCAAACCAACTATTCTACGTCATGTTCCGCAGGGCTTCAGAGTCTTTATACCGATATTGAATTGAATCTATGTTTCCCTATTTATAATGTTAGTCAAGCTCTTTCATCAAATAATACCGACCCAGAATTTTATAGACCCACTTTAGATAACCTTTGTAAATATACAAAATGTACAGAAAAAGTAATTACTGAAAAAAGAAAAACTTTTCAATCAGCTTGTCAAGAAGATATAAAAGAAAAAAACCCAAATATTATTAGTATAGAAAATCTGTTACTTCTTTATTCCCCATCAGTGGATTCCTCTTGTTTCAAGAATACCACAAATGGTTATTGTCTTTTAGAACTTTGGTATAGTGAAATTAAATATAATACAACAAAAAGTTCACCAGGATTTAATCCTCAAGATGGAATTATTCCAATGACTTCCCTACCTAAAGAAAGTTTATGTACAGATTGTAATAGAAAGATAGCTAATGCTTTCGTGAAATACCTAAATGAAAATCCGGAAATTGATGCAAATTTAACATCATGGGATCCACAAGATTTAAACAAGACTTTGACTAGTAAATGTGATGATTCATTTATCGGTAAGGAATTTTTCATCATCATAAATTATTAGTGAATTTTTTATCATCAAACAAATAAATTTTGACTATAATTTTCTCTCTCTAAATCTTTTTTTTTTTATTCGTAGACAAACAAACTCCTACAAGTACTCCTTCTAGTACGAATTCTCCTTCCAGTAATGGAGCGATATCATCATTTAATTACTCATTTTATTCATTTACGTACATGATAATTTTTATGAGTTCCATTTTGGTTGTCCTCTTAAAATAATAATAATAATAATAATTTATTTAGACGTAGACGTAAAGTTTTCATGTTTTATTTCATATTTTAATTGTTGTAATACATTACGTATATTATTGTAATCCAATTTACCAAATTTGCCAAATTTGGTCATCAAATAAAAAGATAAAATAAAATAAAATAAAATAAAAATAAAATCAAATCAAATTACGTAATAAAATAATACAAGGGAATCTACACGTGACAGAAAATGACACAAATGACACAAAGATATCCCACATTTTTAAAAATAACTATATAAGAATCACCAATTTGGAATAATTGATTCTTCATCGACTGTACTTTACAGGATCTGTATATAGTCAGTCACCCGTCTTCGTTTTCCAACGTAGACACACAATTTCCACTGGATGATGATTTGTAGTGCACCTTTCGTAAAGGGAAGTGTGGACGTTTATTGAAGGGTAGAAAATTATTTGGCTTCGGTCGGGTGGTTTTTTATTTTTCGGTATGCCCCAGTTGATGATCTTGCTAATTCCCTTATTCCGAGGGGTTAGTGAGAAAGGATGCACAGTCTGACAGTTCACAAAAAAAAAATTATAAGAGGGGGGGTTGAAATAAATTTCATTTATTTTATTATTTATTTTTTTTTTTAATTTATTTATTTAAATTTATTTGTTCTATTAATTTATTATTGTACATAATATATTATTTTTTAATTCTTTTATTGTTTTTCGTTAACATAAAAAATAATTATATATATAACATTATTAAATTTCTTTTTTTTTTTTTTAATTGAAATTATTTAAATTTTAATCTATTGATGTAAAAAAATATTTCTCTAATTTCTTCTAATTATCCAATTATTAAAAAATAAGATGAAATAAATATATTATAAATTAATAATATTTATCATTGTTTTTGATTAATGTTCTTCACTTGTTAGAATTGTTCTTTCTTCTTCGTCAGTATATTTCCCTTGAGGTTTTCGAGAACGCATATCATCTTCATCCTCACTGTCACCAAAATGATCAATATCTTCTGAACGATAAGGAGTTTCTATTACAATTTCATCCCTATAAATATAAAAAATAAATTAAAAATTTAAAATAAATTAAATTAAATTAAATTAATAAATTATTATTAAATTCAAAAAATCAAATCTTACATTTCGTTGCTTCCCAAATCTTTCAATTGTTCATGATGATGTTTTCTACGTCTTATAAATCTTCCACGGANAATAATTATATATATAACATTATTAAATTTCTTTTTTTTTTTTTTAATTGAAATTATTTAAATTTTAATCTATTGATGTAAAAAAATATTTCTCTAATTTCTTCTAATTATCCAATTATTAAAAAATAAGATGAAATAAATATATTATAAATTAATAATATTTATCATTGTTTTTGATTAATGTTCTTCACTTGTTAGAATTGTTCTTTCTTCTTCGTCAGTATATTTCCCTTGAGGTTTTCGAGAACGCATATCATCTTCATCCTCACTGTCACCAAAATGATCAATATCTTCTGAACGATAAGGAGTTTCTATTACAATTTCATCCCTATAAATATAAAAAATAAATTAAAAATTTAAAATAAATTAAATTAAATTAAATTAATAAATTATTATTAAATTCAAAAAATCAAATCTTACATTTCGTTGCTTCCCAAATCTTTCAATTGTTCATGATGATGTTTTCTACGTCTTATAAATCTTCCACGGAAAACAAATGCTCCCAATCCAATAACACCAAATATAACGATTATAAGAGTAGCAGTACCTCTGTAAATAAATATAATAAACAAATATAAATAAATAAATATTGTGTAAAAAAAAATAAAAATAAAAAAATAATAATAATAAATTTAGATTTCTTACGCATTATAATATTTATCCCAAATTTCGTCATCAGCTGTATGATTTTTATCGGTGGTATCATTCTTAATTTAATATAATTTATATGAATATTAGAAATATAAGAAATGTAAGAAATAGATACAAAATAAAAGCAATAATATAAGAAATAATAATTACCTGATATCCAACACTTGATGGAAATTTAGAAATATTTTGATAAGCAAGTCCAATGAATCGATACATCATATCGGCACTAACTACCGGTACATCATATGGAACCATATGACTAGAATTATATACTAACACATAAGTCAAATTTCGTTCTGATATAATATAACCTGCTTGAGTATAATTGACGAACCAAGGTGTCGATGTAAGATTCTGTAAATATATAATGAGTGTGTGTGGTATGTGTGATGATATGATATAAAATACAAAGAAATTTAATAAAATTAATAAAATTTATAAAATATTATAAAATTAATAAAACTAATAAAATTAATAAAATCAATTGAAATAACCTTAAATCCCTTGGCTCCATTCCATGTCAAATTTGAAATCATATCTTCAGTACCCATATGATTACAAATTAAATCTTGATCACCACTAGAAATTCAATAAAACCATCTCATAAATATAATTAAATTATAATAATTAAAAATGAATATATTGAATGTAATTAAATTAATTTACCTGTATAACAAGACTTCAATTTGTTCTAATATATCAGGGAGTAACTATAAATATATATATATATAATTGAAAATTTAACATTAAAAAGGAATAAGAAATTATAAGAAATAATAAAAAAAAAAAATTTTTTCTTACGGTAACAGCTGGAGGACTAGTATCACCAGTAAATCCTCGACCAACACCGGAACTACATTCAACCCATCCAATTTGTTGGGAAGTTGCATGAATTGCTGAAACTACATCCTTTCTCTAAAAAAAATCATTTATGATAATATTAAAATTATTTAATTTATTATAAAATAAATAATAAAATCAAAATAAATTATTATATTTTACTCGTAAATATTCAGCAATAGTAGTAAGTTCATAAGGCCATGATATTCCACAAGAAGGAAAAGAATCGGAATGATCTCGAATATCATATTGATTTAAACATGTTGTAGTTGATCCATTACTTATTATATAAATAAATCAATGATATAAATAATATAAATAAATAAATAAATGATATAAATAAATGATATAAATAAATAAATAATATAAAATAAATAATGCAAATACGTTTGACGTGAATTTTCTAAAACTGTTTCCAAGATTAATTCACACAAATCTTGATGAATAGTAAGTTTTGCTTTCAAAGCAACCATACATGCATCCAGTTGTTTCTTAGCAAGTTTCTACAAATAATTATAAATAAATAATAAATAAATAAACAAATAAATATAAAATATAAATACTAAATACTAAAATGAAAACAAAACAAAACAAAACAAAATAAATAAATACCTTGGAATCTCCAGATATTAAATTATGTTCAACTGAATATGTGTAATAAGCATTATACTAGAAAATTTTTTGATATATGAATATAAACATCACTGGATTAAGTTACTGAATTAAGTTGAATGTTGACTTAAGTTTAGGAATAAAAAAAAAATAAAAAATAAAAATAAGAAAAATGAAAATGAAAGATAAATTTAAAATTATTTTCTCACCTGCGAAATGGGATCTATCCATCCATTACCAATAGCAACACCTCGAAGATTATACTATTCAATGAAAATAGTCCAATGAAAATAAGTATTTTTATTTATTTTCACTTATTTTCAATTTATTCACTTATTTTAGTATACCTTTGATTCATTCTCAGTGGTATTAGCAGTATTACGATCTAGAATGGCCTTAGCTATATAAGGAATATATGTTCCTGCAAAACTTTCACCAGCAATATACATCTAAAAAACAATAAAGTCAATTAAATTAATTAAATTGAATTATTAAATTGAATTGAATTATTAAATCAAATTGAATTATTAAATTAAATTGAATTATTAAATTAAATTAAATTATTAAATTAAATTAATTAAATCAATTAAGATTTGTTTAATAACTTACATCATCTTTGGAAAATTCGGGAAAAACTTTGAAAAATTCATCAAGGAAAAGTAAAAATTCTGTGGGAACCTATAAAATTTTTTTTAATTATTATAAAATAAAAAAAAATAAAAAAAAAATGAATATATAATTATACCAATTATAATGGAATAATAAATAATAATATACCTGTGTAACATTAGTTAAATAACTATTACTATTTGCAAAACTAAAACCAGTGCCAATAGGTTGATCCACTATTAAACGAAAAATAAACGAAAAATAAAATAAAATAAAATAAAATCAATAAAAAAAATAAATAAACAAAAAATATTGAAATTAACACGCGCAATTCAAGTCAACAACGTGAATTCAGGTTTATTACCATATAATACATTAGCATACTCGCTCCAGGATCCATCAATTAAACTTAATGTCTCATTATTTGTGTTTATTCTCCAAGGTCCTGTTTCAAGAAATAATCCATCCATACTATTTTTTTAAAAATTATTATTATTATTATTATTATTATTATCTTATCGATCGAATTGATTATCGAATTTGATTAACTTACCTTGAACTATTAATTAATTATTGATCACAAAAAATATAAATATATATTAAAATACACACATATATAGAAATTACATTTTATTTAAATCAAGTAATATCGACTTACCATCCAGGACCTTTTATTAATATTAAAAAAAAAAAAAATTATTTAGATATTTATTATTTTATTATAATTATTTAGATATTCAATACATTATTTAAATATTTATTATTAAAAATTTTAACATACCACCATTGAGCCATATAATCTTTAATTGAACATATATAATTTTTAATATTAATATTTTAATCAATAAATATTTTAATATTTTAATCAATAATATTTTAATATGAACTTACAAATTTAGAATTATCAGCAATATGACGGTTATGTATTAACCAAAAGAATATATTGGCATTTGCAGTTGCGTTAATTGTAATATGACTAATTAAAAAAAAATATTATTCCCCAAGAANATTATTATTATTATTATTATCTTATCGATCGAATTGATTATCGAATTTGATTAACTTACCTTGAACTATTAATTAATTATTGATCACAAAAAATATAAATATATATTAAAATACACACATATATAGAAATTACATTTTATTTAAATCAAGTAATATCGACTTACCATCCAGGACCTTTTATTAATATTAAAAAAAAAAAAAATTATTTAGATATTTATTATTTTATTATAATTATTTAGATATTCAATACATTATTTAAATATTTATTATTAAAAATTTTAACATACCACCATTGAGCCATATAATCTTTAATTGAACATATATAATTTTTAATATTAATATTTTAATCAATAAATATTTTAATATTTTAATCAATAATATTTTAATATGAACTTACAAATTTAGAATTATCAGCAATATGACGGTTATGTATTAACCAAAAGAATATATTGGCATTTGCAGTTGCGTTAATTGTAATATGACTAATTAAAAAAAAATATTATTCCCCAAGAAAAATTTTTAGGATAATTTATGTTGAAAGTAAAAAATAATAATAATAATAATAATAAAAATGATAATAAAAAAATAATAATTGATTATTGATTCAAATAATAATTAAAATTAAAATCATTTCTAAATAAAAAACTAACCCTGCGTGAGCTTTAACATGTGCATCTTTAGCAAGTCCGGGTAAATTTTCTATAAAATAATCGGCAGCTATAAAAATGATTTATGAAAAAAAAAAAAGTTTGAAGTTTTGATTGACAAAAGAAGTCAGTTAAAGTTCAGGATTTAAATAATAATAATATTTTATTCCCTTTCAGATATATATGTTAACGACACTAACCACTACTCGCGTATATTATTTCAGCAATAGTTGTAATAATAAGTCCTAATGATAAAGCTATATGTTTTAAAATAAACTTCATCCTTTATTATTTTATCTTCTTTTATCTTCTTTTATTTTTTTTCTCTGTCCTTTATTTTTTTTTTATTATCTTCTTTATCTTTATCTTTTTTTATTATCTTTTTCTTTATCTTTTTCTTTATCTTTTTATTATCTCTTTTTTTTTTATTATCCTTTTTTATCGTTTACCAGTAAAGAAGAAAGAATTGACAATGACAATATCATTGGATAAAAATTTTGAAATATATAAAAAAAAAAAATTTTATTTTATTATATTATTATATTATTTATTATTAAGATGAAATATTAAATACATGAACATAAGTAGTATTAGGACATCAAGTGTGTATGCAGTTAATTTCCCACAATAATTCTAATACTAATTAAGTAAATGTTTTATTTTCATGACTAAATATGAGCCTCTTAACTAATGACAGGAATCTTTTTGGCCGAGCCNATGTTAACGACACTAACCACTACTCGCGTATATTATTTCAGCAATAGTTGTAATAATAAGTCCTAATGATAAAGCTATATGTTTTAAAATAAACTTCATCCTTTATTATTTTATCTTCTTTTATCTTCTTTTATTTTTTTTCTCTGTCCTTTATTTTTTTTTTATTATCTTCTTTATCTTTATCTTTTTTTATTATCTTTTTCTTTATCTTTTTCTTTATCTTTTTATTATCTCTTTTTTTTTTATTATCCTTTTTTATCGTTTACCAGTAAAGAAGAAAGAATTGACAATGACAATATCATTGGATAAAAATTTTGAAATATATAAAAAAAAAAAATTTTATTTTATTATATTATTATATTATTTATTATTAAGATGAAATATTAAATACATGAACATAAGTAGTATTAGGACATCAAGTGTGTATGCAGTTAATTTCCCACAATAATTCTAATACTAATTAAGTAAATGTTTTATTTTCATGACTAAATATGAGCCTCTTAACTAATGACAGGAATCTTTTTGGCCGAGCCACTACTGAAAGCATCGAAGCCTGTGAGGCTTAGGATAATTATTAGTGGTTTGGGAGAAATTATTGATTGGGGCTTACTATTATTATTACTATTATTATTATTATTATTATATTATTATTATTATATTATTACTATATTATTATTATTATATTATTATTATATTATTATTATTATTATTATTATTATTATTATTATTATTATTATTATATTATTATTATTATTATTATTATTATTATTATTATTATTAGATTATTATTATTATTAGATTATTATTGTATATTGAATTTTTATTATATTAAAAACGTGACATCAAAAATAAGATCTAAATGCTCTAATGTAAAATGAGAAAAGGCAATTATAAAGAAACAACAGGTTACCTATTTTTATTTCTATTCATTTTTATTCTCATTTTCATTCTCATTCTTTTCATTCTCATTCTTTTCATTCTTTTCATTCTCATTCTTTTCATTCTTTTCATTCTCATTCTTTTCATTCCGTTCATTTTGTTCTCCCCGTTCATTCTGCTCGTTTTGTTCTCCCGGCTCATTCTGCTCTTTATCTTTATCCTCAAAAATACTTTCAATATTATATTTTTTTAATTTTTTATAATCCGGTAAAACGCTCATACCACATATGTTCTATTAAATGTATATGAAAATATACGTGAATAAAGTTTTAATAATTTTAATAATTTTAATAATTTTAATAATTTAATAATTTAATAATTAAAAATAAATGAATAAATAAATAAATAATAAATAAAAATTTACCTTAAATATTTCAACAATAATTACTAGGTCCGGATCATCAAGATTAACAATATGATCATCCCCAACTAATCGAGCTATCGTAGTGATTAATTTCATTCTTTCAATATTTTTATTATTTCGAATATTCGGAATAACAGCATACTTATTAATGTTTAAAATATTTTTTAAAGGAGGATGAAATAGAGATATGATATGATAAATAGAGATATAGTAAATAGAGATATATAATAAATAATAATAAAAAAAAATAATAAAAATAATAAAATAATAATAATAATAATAATAAATCTAAAGACCTTGACTTTTTTTTGTTGATCTGGTGGTGCATGAAAATGAGGTTTTAAAATCTCTTCGGCTAATTTATTGATATCATTCATATTCGCATAACAAGTTTTTGTAATTGGAACAAGTCGTTTACAAAATCTTAATATATAATTAATTTGTAAATTATATTGTAAATTAATTAATTTGTAGTAACCAAACAAGAAAGTAATAATAATGTATATTATTTACCTTGTCTTTTTCTTTTTCGAAATGCTTAAATCAGTTAAAATATGATGAATTAAATTAACCGGATCAACGGGTGAACTTGTCTTGATAAACACAACTTGATAATTTGATAAAAATTTATTATTTAAAAAAAATAAAATAAAATCTTTAATAATAAAAAATAAAATAAAATATAATATAATATAATATAATATAATATAATATAATATAATATACCACAATGTGTTCCAGTCTGAATTGAAGCAAATCGATGCGAAGTATGAGATTTTCTCATTTGAGCTAATTCTTTTTCAATAGAAGTTTCAACATCTTCATTCTTATTATCTGATTCTTCTTCTTCTTCATTAATAACGACATCTGTTGAATCTTCTGATTTATAAATCTCTTCACTGTACTATTATTACCAATTCACCAGAAATTATTATTATTATTATTATCATCATCGTCATTATTATTATTGTAAAATTATGATAAAAATAAATATATATATATGTATGATTATGTTTGATATGTTTAGTTACCGCATTAAAAAGATCATAACATTCTCTCACACAAAATGCTTCTTTAGATTTCGCACAACTAACAAAAACTCCTGTAATATTTGAATCGAGTGTGCTTACTTTCTTGTGATATTGTTTATCTAAAATAATAAAAAAAATTAAATTAAATTTTTAAAAAAAAGATCAAAGTTAAATTAAAAAAAAAATCAGGTTAACCCTTATGCTTTTTAACATTTCTTTCATCGCCAATGATACTATTAGAACGTTTTCGAGAATTCGACATAATGAAAAATTTCCAAATAAATGAATGAATAAATGAATGAATGAATGGATGAATGAATGATTAAAATAATGATTAAGGTTGTTATTATTAAAGTTATTCAGATTGTCTCACACCATATTAAGAAAATCAAGAAAATCAATTAATAATGTAATAGTTATATTAGTTAATTATAGCTAATCTGATTTTTAATAGCAGTTAATGCATTCTGTTAAATGCAAGTTTAATTGTGAATTACAAATATCGGTAATACGATTTTTTTAACTTTTTAGTCCGACGTGCATAAAAAACAATTACATTTTTTATATTACTTCGACAAAACTAAATTTTTTTATTATTTTTTTTTTTTTTAACGATCTAAAAAATTGTTTATGGTGATTTAATAAAAAAAACAACTTAATTTTTTCAATTTACCTTTCCTTCCCTTTTCATATCACCATTACTATCACCACCACCAACTTCACCTTTTTTTATTCTTTCCTTATTCTTTTATGCTAGACAATCTTTATATTTCCCAACGGGCAGCTAATGCCATTATAGCGGACGTTGCTCCTTACCGCATCTCATCTGAAGCTTTATTGGCCGTAAATACTTTCCTTGATGAATTTTTATATTATTTAATAGATTCTGCTAGGTCTCTTGACTTGGTACGAATAAAATTAGCCATAGGTCAAGTTTTACCCACCAGTTTAGGTAAAAATGCTGTTCAGGAAGCTGAACTGGAACTAAAAACTTATTGGGAAAGTGGTAATTCGGACCATACTCAAGAAAGGACTATAGAAATAAATCCTTTCCCTTTACAAAAAGTTTTTGAACAATTTCGTATAAAATGTCAATACTTTAGTACCTTAGGTGAACGCGCTTCCGATGATCGAGAACGTAATTCGGTACCGGATTTATATAGTGCGGAGGGCATTCATATTGCTCCAAGTTTGGCTATATATTTAACAGCAGTATTAGAGTATGTAGGAGAGTATATACTTATCTTGGTTGCTAAAACTTCGGAAAGACAGGGTGCGGAAGTAGCAAAAGANTTGGTGATTTAATAAAAAAAACAACTTAATTTTTTCAATTTACCTTTCCTTCCCTTTTCATATCACCATTACTATCACCACCACCAACTTCACCTTTTTTTATTCTTTCCTTATTCTTTTATGCTAGACAATCTTTATATTTCCCAACGGGCAGCTAATGCCATTATAGCGGACGTTGCTCCTTACCGCATCTCATCTGAAGCTTTATTGGCCGTAAATACTTTCCTTGATGAATTTTTATATTATTTAATAGATTCTGCTAGGTCTCTTGACTTGGTACGAATAAAATTAGCCATAGGTCAAGTTTTACCCACCAGTTTAGGTAAAAATGCTGTTCAGGAAGCTGAACTGGAACTAAAAACTTATTGGGAAAGTGGTAATTCGGACCATACTCAAGAAAGGACTATAGAAATAAATCCTTTCCCTTTACAAAAAGTTTTTGAACAATTTCGTATAAAATGTCAATACTTTAGTACCTTAGGTGAACGCGCTTCCGATGATCGAGAACGTAATTCGGTACCGGATTTATATAGTGCGGAGGGCATTCATATTGCTCCAAGTTTGGCTATATATTTAACAGCAGTATTAGAGTATGTAGGAGAGTATATACTTATCTTGGTTGCTAAAACTTCGGAAAGACAGGGTGCGGAAGTAGCAAAAGATAGAGAAGTATATATCGCATTGATCGAAGATGCACAAATATTTCCATTATTTCGTAAAACAAATTTAAAATTAAAGTTAGAGGTAATAATAAATTAAATAAATAATCTTATATAAATTTATAAATTCTTTATTTTTACATTTAATTATTAATCTTATTTTTTAATACTTTTCAATTCATTTTCCTTTTTTCTTTTTTTTTTTTTATTACATTTAATAAAGTCACAAATTGATGATTATACTCCTCAAAAGATACATACGGGAGAAAGTCTCAAGTCTCCAATATCTAAAAATTTTTCTTCACCAATCTCATCACCAATTTCAACAACACATGCCTCTTCCGATTCTTTGAAATCTCCTCGATTACGATCTCCCATTTCACCAATTGGAAATGGAAATGAGAATGGGAGACTTAGGAATACTTCTGCTTCACCTACTTCTCCAATTAAATCATCCATTGATAGAAATAGTAGAAGTAGTGGAAATAGTTCAGAATATAAAATGCGTTCAACGAAAAGTACGCAAAGTTTACAAAGTCAGGGAGACGGGGAAACAGACATGAGAAGTGTATCTAGTATGGTAGGTCAATATTACGTCAATAATAATATTATTTTATTCATCCACATTATGAATTACTAAAATTACTAATCATATTAATTATATTATTAGGAAGATAATCTTGAANAAATTAAAGTTAGAGGTAATAATAAATTAAATAAATAATCTTATATAAATTTATAAATTCTTTATTTTTACATTTAATTATTAATCTTATTTTTTAATACTTTTCAATTCATTTTCCTTTTTTCTTTTTTTTTTTTTATTACATTTAATAAAGTCACAAATTGATGATTATACTCCTCAAAAGATACATACGGGAGAAAGTCTCAAGTCTCCAATATCTAAAAATTTTTCTTCACCAATCTCATCACCAATTTCAACAACACATGCCTCTTCCGATTCTTTGAAATCTCCTCGATTACGATCTCCCATTTCACCAATTGGAAATGGAAATGAGAATGGGAGACTTAGGAATACTTCTGCTTCACCTACTTCTCCAATTAAATCATCCATTGATAGAAATAGTAGAAGTAGTGGAAATAGTTCAGAATATAAAATGCGTTCAACGAAAAGTACGCAAAGTTTACAAAGTCAGGGAGACGGGGAAACAGACATGAGAAGTGTATCTAGTATGGTAGGTCAATATTACGTCAATAATAATATTATTTTATTCATCCACATTATGAATTACTAAAATTACTAATCATATTAATTATATTATTAGGAAGATAATCTTGAAAAAATGAGAAGCTTTGAAAATTTGATCTCAAGTAATCAGACAATGAAAGTTTCTTTGACTCCAAATCGATTAATTACAATTGAGGTAATAATTAATGTATTTTTATTTATATTTATATTTATATTTATATTTATATTTTTATTTTTATTATATTTATATTTATATTTTTATTATATTTATACTTATATTTTTATTTATTATATTACATTTCATTTATTATATTTATTTAGACACATAAAAGACCTCCAAAACTTGCTCCTCGTGAACCGGTGGCTCGTGAACGAATTGTTACACCCAATTCATCTAATAAAGTCGAAGAAGAGGATGAGGATGATGAATTATTTATGAGACGTAGACCTAAAAAGAAAGAAGAAAATTTATATGAATTCCTTAAAAATACTAGTCCAGATGATATTTTAAGTGATGGAAGGATTAAGAAAAAAGATTCAAAAGTTGACCTATTTCAAAGACGTGGAAAAGCAATTGATAAATTAGATAAGGTTTCGGAACATTCCGCCACCACGAGCGCTACGTCATCTCCTTCTTCTCCAGGAAATGCACCACGTTATAAACCTCTGATTCCATCTTCATCACCTTACGCATTATATAACGCTTCAATCTCTCAAACTTTATCCGCAAAATCATACGAAGATCAATTTGGATATAATTCTGCTCCTTTACAAACATCTAAAACTGCACCAGGTTCATTACATCATAGTAAATCTATGGATCAAGCACAATCTACATATTATAATCAATCAAAAGGTAGTAAAAGTACTGGTAATCTTCTTAATCCTCCTACAAAAAATAAATTAAAACCTCAACCATTAGAATTAGATGATGATGATGATGACGATTTATTATATCCCGAAGGGCAAAAACGAACTAAACGACGACATGCGGCACAAGATTTAATAGATTTTTTAAATACTACTCCACCCTCCGAACAAACAGAATTTCCTCAATCTGTTAAAAAAGATATTTTTTCACCTGAAATTGTAAAGAAAAAAGAAAAAAAATTTAAAAAATTATTTTTCAGATCAAGGAAAACATCAATCAATGAAGATACTATGGTTCAAAAACAACAACTTAATAATAATAATGTTTCATTCAAGAATAATAATTATAATAATAATAATAATAATAATAATAATATATCTGCAAATTTACAAGGATCAAATAAACAAGTTCGTTATGTTAAGATAGAAATTCCTCAAATTCCATCTAAAGAGGAAGGAAATCAAGAACAAATTATATTTGATCAAGTTGAACAATCAAGACATGCTCGTCATATATCTAGAACGAGTTTATCAAGTTCCACCCGTAATTCAACACAAACACCAATCCGATCAACCTTTGCGGTTAACAATAATAATAATAATAATAATAATAATAACAACAAAAATAATATTAATGATAATATTAGTAATAATAATGTTAATAGTAATAATATTAATAATAATAATAATCATAATAATCATAATAATAGTATTGTCAATGGTAATGGTATAAAAGAAAATTCACAATTACCTCCTTTAAAAGAAGATGCCTCTAGCGTTTCTAATAATAATAATAATAGTAGTGACCCAGTTCCCACCAGTTTATTGTCCGAGCAGAAAAATAAACAAAGAAAAGAATTAACTCGACAACAATCAATATCATTAACGAACAAAGACAAATCAAAACTTGATCATAAAGAATCCTCAGTACAGCCATCACCAGCACCAACAAATTCAACAAATTTACCGAATTCCACAGCAAACTCAACAAATTTATTGAATTCTGCAACAAATTCAACAAATTTACCAAATTCCGCAGCAAATTCAACAAATTTAAAGAGTTCGGCACAATCTACAAATTCAACGAATTTAACGAATCCAGAAAATTCGGCAAATTTAAAGAATTCATCAAATTTGACGAATTTAAAGAGTTCAGCAAATTCAACAAATTTAACAAATTCAACAAATTTAAAGAATTCAGTAAATTCGACAAATTCAACAAATGTAAAGAGTTCAGCAAATTCGACAAATTTAAAGAATTCGGAAAATTCAGTAAATTTAAAGAGTTCGGCACAATCTACAAAATCGACAAATTCAGCAAGTTTAACAAATTCAATAGATTTAAAGAATTCAACAAATTCGGCAAATTTGAAGAATTCACCAAATTTGACGAATTTAAAGAGTTTACCAAATTCAACAAATTTAAAGAATTCCGCAAATTTAACAAATCTAAAAGCAAATTTAAAGAATCCAGCATATTCAAAGAGTTCAACAAATATAACAAATTTAAAGTATTCGGCAAATTTAACCAATTTAAAGAGTTCAACAAATTTAACAAATTTAAAAGCAAATTTAAAGAGTTCAACGAATCCAACACATTTAAGAGGTTCAACAAATTCAATAAATTTAAAGTATACGGCAAATTTAAAGAGTTCGGCAAATTCCACAAATCTAAAGAATTCGTCAGGTTTAACGAATTTAAAGAATTCACCAAATTCTGCGAATTTAACATCATCACAAAATAATCAAGAAAATAAGGAAATTATTGAAAATAAAGAAAATAAAGAAAATAAGGAAATCATTGAAAATATTGAAAGTGAAGAAATTATTGAAGTTATTGAAAATAAAGAAATTATTGAAAATGAAAATATTGAAAATATCGAAAAAACGGTTAAGATTGATCATTTTATGGAAGATATGATCATTGCCGAATTAGAACTTGTTGAAAAAGAATATGAAGCTAATACACAACAACAAATTACTATTGATAAATGTATAGAGAAGGAAGAAGCGGAAGAAATGAAAGAAGTGAAAGAAATGGAAGAAGCAGAAGTAGAAGAAATAAAAGAAATGGAAGAAAGAGAGGAATCATTTGTAGTCGAATGGTTATTAGGAACCAAACTTACATTCAAAGAGATTAGGATATTAGCTCAAGAATCCGAAGAATATTATAATGTAGAAAGTTCTGATGATGATGATAAATTTGTCGAAGCTGATGATGATGATAATGATAAATTTGTCGAAGCTGATGATGAAATTTATAATTAAATCCGTTCCAGTCCAGTGATACTTAATTATTATTAACGAAAGTTGTATATCTTTAATTGATGAGATAGTATCAAATTTCGTTTAAAATTTTATTTAGCTATAAATTAACTATGAATTATTATTATTATTTTTATTATTAAATATTATCATTATTATCATTATCATCATCATTATTATTATTATTATTATTATTTCATTCCTTGTAGAATACATAAATAATTTTTTTTGAATTTTGGCGAAAATAACATCAATTTTTTATGTTTTATTCCTGGGAGATATTTATTAGAATAGTTTTGGTCTTAATCATTATTATTTTTTTTATAATCTTTGTATAACATTAAATTTGCATTCATTTTTCACACAGAGTTATTCATTTGCTATTTATTGGCTAAATAATAAAATTACATCATCATATTATATATGTATAATTATAATAAAATTTGAATTATTTATTGTTTTGTGAAATTACAGAAAAATAAATAAATAATTTTTTGTTTTATGTAGTAGGTACATTTGTAAATGATTAATGATTCTCTCTCCTTTACTACTATTACATGTACTATTACATATTTACTAATACATTTACTAATACATTTACTATTTACATCTACATAATAATAAAAAATGAAGAAATAATTGAATTTTATTTCTTTAATAAAGATGATCCATTCATATCCTTGGGAATTTCAAGTCCCATAACATCTAAAATTGTAGGTGCTACATCACAAAGTGCTCCTTCAGTTGGCAAATCTTTGAATGAATATTTATCCGAGGTCATTATAAAAGGTACTATCAATATATTAAGTAAGCATAATGAATAAACATTAATAAATATATATTAAAATAAGGATATTAAAATAAGGATATAAATAACAATTAAAAACAATAATTAAAGCAACAATTAAAAACAATTAATTAATTACCAGGATTACAAGTATGAGCTGTGTGAGGATTTCCTTGATCATCTTTCATTTGTTCGGCATTTCCATGATCCGAAGTAATAAAAAGAATATATCCATTCTCTTTACATGCATTATAAACAATTCCAATCGCTTTATCGGTTGCTTCGATGGCTTTCACCGCTGCATCAAATATTCCGGTATGTCCCACCATATCAGGATTAGCAAAATTACACATGACGAAAGGAAAATTTCCACTACTTATTTCTTCGGCAACTTTTTCGGCCACTTCTATTGCTGACATTTCAGGTTTAAGATCATATGTTGCAACTTTTGGTGATTGAATTAAATCTCGATGCTCTTGATCGAATTGTACCTCTACACCACCATTAAAGAAGAAAGTTACGTGGGCGTATTTCTCAGTTTCTAAAAATAATATATATATAAGTGCGAGTGTGAATGTGAGTGAATGTTAATGAATGAAATTGCGAATGGGTGAAAGTAGGTGTGTGAAAATAAGAGTATACCCGCAACGTGACATTGTGGTATCTTGTTTTTCGCGAGCCATTCTGCCAGGACATTGTCCATGGCTTGAGGAGGGAACGCGACTGGAAATGGGAACTCGGTTTTGTATCTAGTCATCGTCGTTATACTCTAATAATAATAATAATAACAATAATAATAATAATAACAATAATTGATCAAATAATATCTTGCATCAATTTTAATCAATTCTAATCAAATTCCCAATCAAATTCCCAATCAATTTTAAATCAATTTCAATTGATAAATTAGATTATTATTATTACGTACAATATTTTTTGGAATTTCAATATCAAAAGGAGGAGGAGAAATACCAAAAGTTTGAACAATTTCGCGCATACGATCAGATCGGTAATTGAAAAAGAATAAAGTATCACCCTCTATAAATAAATAACATTTAGATCGACCCTATATTTATTGAATTTATGTAAAGAAAAATTTTTATTCATTCACCTTTAATTAAACCTTCTTCTGAAACTATAATTGGTTTTAAAAATTCATCGGTTTCATCATTAGAAAAACGTTCATGAATTGTCTAATATATATATATATATATATATGCAAAATACAGTATTTGATTAAAATATATTTAAAAATAAAATAGAAATAAAAATTAAAAATTATATTCTTACATTTAATGGATCTTGAGATTTCTCTCCTATACCAAGTGTCAAAGCATCCACAGCAATTTTTATTCTTTCCCATCTTTTATCTCGATCCATTGCATAATATCTACCCGTGATGGTAGAAACTTGACCATAATTAAAATCGTCAATAGCTTTTTGTAGTTGTTCAAGATACTTATCGGAAGAACGAGGATTGGTATCCCGACCATCCGCAAAAAAATGAACAAAAGCCTTTGGAATTTCAAAATTCTTAGCAGTTTCAAGTAAATGAATCAAGTGATTGATGTGACTATGAACACCACCATCCGAAACCTATTAATTAATTAATTATTTGTTTGTTTATTCTAAATTACATAAATTTACATTCTAAATTATAATTTCCAATTCTATCTTTATATATATATAATTAAAAATTATGATTAGATTATTACCAGCCCGAGAAAATGAATCCTTCCGTTAGTTTCTTTGGCGTGGTTAAAACATTTTGCAATGTTTTCAAATTCACCAAATTCTTTATTTTTAACTGCCAAGTTTATTCTTACAATGTCCTATATAAATTATTATTATTATTATATATATATTAGATATTTTACATATTGATATATTGATATATATTAAGAAACAATAAATTATGATAACTTTGTTTAATTATTACTTGATATACAATTCGCCCAGCCCCAATATTCAAGTGACCAACTTCAGAATTACCCATAAGTCCCTCGGGCAATCCAACAGCTAGACCATGTGCTTTTAAAATAGTATAAGGGAATTCCTTTTCGAAGTTGCTCATTACTGGAGTTTTTGCATGACGAATCGCATCAACTTGGGGATTTTCATTCTTTGAAATTCCCCAACCATCCAAGCAGATAAGACAAGTTTTTTCCTTCATTTTTATTTTATTTTTAAGAAAATTATTATTTTTTCCGACAAAATCGAATTAATCGCATTAATCAATTAAAATTCGAATGTCGTACATTTCATCATAAAACGTAATCTTTCTACTGATAACAACAATTGCATTTAAAAGGGAAACTTTTTTTTAATAAAATTATTTTATTCTTTGTATATTACATATGATCAAAATATTAATACATTATTATTATTATTTAATTAATTAATTATTATTATTTTTTTGGGGGGGTTTATAATTAAACGCTACATGTTTTACATTTGAAAGGCGAAGTTAAATTATTATTTGAACTTAAATCGCATTTTACGTATGATCTTTCGCATACATTATCCGGAACTGTGCCTTCTAGTTGATTTCCTGAAAGTTCCCTATTTTTTATTTATTTTTTTTTTTTAAAAAAAAAAGAAAGAATAAAATTGAATATTAATATGTGTATATAATCTTGATTATAAAAATAATAATAATAAAATAATAAAATAATGATAAAAATAATAAATAATACTTACAGTGAATCCAATTCCAATAATCCAAGATTTGCAGGAATTTCTCCTTGGAATTGATTCTTAGATAATATTCTATAAATAAATAAATAAATAAATAAGTAAATAAATAATTAAATGAGTATAAATTGTTGGAAGATAAATAATTGACTTACAATTTTTGTAATGATTTAAATTTCATTAATGAATCTGGAATGGATCCTGTCAATGAATTACTACTAAGATTTCTGAAAAATAATATTATTATTATTAGATAATAATCAATATATATATATATATTAATTAATTAATTAATGTAAAAGATAACTTACAATTCTTGAAGATTTTCTTGAAATGCATTACTATTAAGGAGAAGATCCGGGATACTTGAAATTTTTTGTCCTGAATATGTTCTTTAATGAAAATAAATAAATAATAAATTAATAAATAAATTAATTATAAATATATAAAAATAAAAAAGTAATGAATAAATAATTAATTAATTAATTACATACAAACTAGTTAACGAAAGATTACTCAAAGATTGAGGGAAATTTATTATATTTGGACTTGACGCGATTGTTCTAAAAATAATGATCAGATCATTAAAGTAGTTAAAAAAAAAAAAAAAAAAAAAAAAAAAAAAACAATTATGAAATAAATAAAAAAAACTTACAAAGTTTTTAATGATTTCATATTGCCAAAAGCATCCGGTAGAGAAGTAGATATATTGGTCGAAGAAATTTTAAATTCAACTAAATTTGAAAGTTTAAAAATTTCGATGGGAATGAATCCGTCTGGAAATGTTCCGTTTCCAGTTATTACTCTATTATAAATATGAAATTAAATAAAATAATTGAATTAAATAAATATGAAATTAAATAAAATAATTGAATTAAATAAATATGAAATTAAATAAAATAATTGAATTAAATAAANCCATAAGTCCCTCGGGCAATCCAACAGCTAGACCATGTGCTTTTAAAATAGTATAAGGGAATTCCTTTTCGAAGTTGCTCATTACTGGAGTTTTTGCATGACGAATCGCATCAACTTGGGGATTTTCATTCTTTGAAATTCCCCAACCATCCAAGCAGATAAGACAAGTTTTTTCCTTCATTTTTATTTTATTTTTAAGAAAATTATTATTTTTTCCGACAAAATCGAATTAATCGCATTAATCAATTAAAATTCGAATGTCGTACATTTCATCATAAAACGTAATCTTTCTACTGATAACAACAATTGCATTTAAAAGGGAAACTTTTTTTTAATAAAATTATTTTATTCTTTGTATATTACATATGATCAAAATATTAATACATTATTATTATTATTTAATTAATTAATTATTATTATTTTTTTGGGGGGGTTTATAATTAAACGCTACATGTTTTACATTTGAAAGGCGAAGTTAAATTATTATTTGAACTTAAATCGCATTTTACGTATGATCTTTCGCATACATTATCCGGAACTGTGCCTTCTAGTTGATTTCCTGAAAGTTCCCTATTTTTTATTTATTTTTTTTTTTTAAAAAAAAAAGAAAGAATAAAATTGAATATTAATATGTGTATATAATCTTGATTATAAAAATAATAATAATAAAATAATAAAATAATGATAAAAATAATAAATAATACTTACAGTGAATCCAATTCCAATAATCCAAGATTTGCAGGAATTTCTCCTTGGAATTGATTCTTAGATAATATTCTATAAATAAATAAATAAATAAATAAGTAAATAAATAATTAAATGAGTATAAATTGTTGGAAGATAAATAATTGACTTACAATTTTTGTAATGATTTAAATTTCATTAATGAATCTGGAATGGATCCTGTCAATGAATTACTACTAAGATTTCTGAAAAATAATATTATTATTATTAGATAATAATCAATATATATATATATATTAATTAATTAATTAATGTAAAAGATAACTTACAATTCTTGAAGATTTTCTTGAAATGCATTACTATTAAGGAGAAGATCCGGGATACTTGAAATTTTTTGTCCTGAATATGTTCTTTAATGAAAATAAATAAATAATAAATTAATAAATAAATTAATTATAAATATATAAAAATAAAAAAGTAATGAATAAATAATTAATTAATTAATTACATACAAACTAGTTAACGAAAGATTACTCAAAGATTGAGGGAAATTTATTATATTTGGACTTGACGCGATTGTTCTAAAAATAATGATCAGATCATTAAAGTAGTTAAAAAAAAAAAAAAAAAAAAAAAAAAAAAAACAATTATGAAATAAATAAAAAAAACTTACAAAGTTTTTAATGATTTCATATTGCCAAAAGCATCCGGTAGAGAAGTAGATATATTGGTCGAAGAAATTTTAAATTCAACTAAATTTGAAAGTTTAAAAATTTCGATGGGAATGAATCCGTCTGGAAATGTTCCGTTTCCAGTTATTACTCTATTATAAATATGAAATTAAATAAAATAATTGAATTAAATAAATATGAAATTAAATAAAATAATTGAATTAAATAAATATGAAATTAAATAAAATAATTGAATTAAATAAACAAAATTGAATTAAAATATAATTTCTTACAAGCTTTGTAAAGTGGTAAGTCTACCTATCAAACTTGGTACAACAAGTAAAGGATAAGGAAATGCCAAATTTCTATTTAAAAAAAAAATTAATTATTAAATAATATTAAGGCGTAATAATAATATTATTATTATTAATTTTAATAGTTTTTAAATTCGCGCGCGCGTAACAAATATTATTAATTAAATTAAAAAAAAGGATACAATCCAATTATATTTCCACCTTCGCATTTAACATTAGACCAAGAACAAAAATCAATATCGCTCATCCATCTCAATTGTTTTTCCAAATAAGTTTGATTACCCGAATTTCTCCAAATACTTTTTAATACACAAAATGAACTAACATTATAAAATACATTTGGATCATCTAAACAAGTATCGCAGGAAAAATCTTTGGGGTTATTATTTGCAGCAGATAATAACGTTAAACATACTATTGATTTTATTTTATAGTCCTGTGGGGTCAAAGTTACTGAGCCATTATTACTACTAGTATTGTTATTATTATTGTCATTATTATTTGTTATTCCATCATTTTCATCATTTTTATTATTATCACTAGTAAAAAATGAAATATCCAATATTATCAAATTCGCAAGTAAAAATATGATAAATATGATTAATAGAATTATCAAACAACATTTTCCTCGTTCACTCTTATTGGTTGTATTCTTTTTACTATTATAGGTCACGTTAGGATTTCCATTGTTATGTTGGGGGAGTCCTTCATTTTTTCTTCGAAAGATAGAAAAAAATCCTCTTATAATATTTCCAAAAACCATTTTTAGTTTATTATTATTATTATTATTATTATTATTATTATTATTATTATTATTATTATTATTATTATTATTATTATTGTTAACCGCAAAGGTTGATCGGATTGGTGTTTGTGTTGAATTACGGGTGGAACTTGATAAACTCGTTCTAGATATATGACGAGCATGTCTTGATTGTTCAACTTGATCAAATATAATTTGTTCTTGATTTCCTTCCTCTTTAGATGGAATTTGAGGAATTTCTATCTTAACATAACGAACTTGTTTATTTGATCCTTGTAAATTTGCAGATATATTATTATTATTATTATTATTATTATTATCACTACCTATATTCTTATTTACGTTTAACTTTTTGCTCTTATTATTATTGTCGCTCTTATTACTGTCGTTGCTGTTATTACTATTATAACTGTTGTTGCTGTTATAAATGTTGTTGCTGTTATAACTGTTGTTGCTGTTATAACTGTTGTTGCTACTATAAATATTGTTGATCTTTGAATTTTTTTCGCTTTTGCCTTTAAATTTCTTAGTATGTTTTGTCTTAGGGTCAACGAAGACAATATTTGATTGTTCTTCAATTGTTAAAGGATCTGAAGGATATCTTGGACTAAAAACTGGTATTCCGTTATCGTCAGCGAATCCTACTTCACCAATATTACTTTTAATTCGAAGATTATTATTCGAATTATAACTTGTCCTTAAAGTTTTGACGTTCTTAAATTTAGCTTCTTCGTTATCGTTATTGTAGTTATCGTTGTAATCGTATTCTCCGGAATAGTCGTTATAATCTTCTTCTTCTTCTTCTTCGCTATTACTATTATTACTATTATTAATACTAATAACTGATGAAAAAGCAGTTGCTGAATCTGTTGATTCAATTCGTTGATGTTGTTGTTGATAATATGCTATAGATGGACGATTTGCTACGCGTCGATTATATGTTGGCGAAGTAATATTATTATTATTAATATTATTGATTATGTTGTTGCTGTTGTTGTTGTTGTTGTTACTGTTGTTGTTACTGCTGTTGTGGTTGTTATTATTATTATTAAAGTAATAAGAGAGATGATTCTCTTGAGTTGCAACGGGTGTATTTGGTGAAGAAGAAAAAGAAGTAGTTCTCGCAGAAGAATTATACATGCGTTTATTTAATTTTTAGAACAGAACAGATGGAACGAAAGTATTTTAGACAAATATGATAAATATTAACTGTGAAAGAATAAATAATATTAATAACCGTTAAAGAATAAATAATATTAACTGGTAATATTATTAACCGAAGATAGTAATAATTATAATAAATAATGATAAATAATAAATTAATAAAGTAGTATCAAACTACTTAAAGGTGTGTTAAATGTTTTGGATAAAAGAAAAACCAGCTTTCTTTACTTTCTACTTCTATTACTTCCTCTTCATATATATAGAAAAAAAAAAAAGAGAGTTGGCTAACTTCACAACGCATTAACATTGTTTGATCTTTTTATAAAAAAAATCATGATTTTCTTGATTATTATATATTTCTATTACAAATAATTATGATAATGAATTCATTATTTATTGTTATATATAAATTCTATTGTATAAATATATCACACCGCAATGTACATAAACGGGTATATAAACGGATATATATAACGTATATATAACAAGGGGAGACCTTTATACAAAGAACAATACTAGGTTTTTTGATGATAATAGAACTAAAGAATTCATTTCCCATTAATCTGGTAACTAAATTCCTGGATACATAAAAAAAAATAATATAAAGTACATAAAAAGACATAAAAGACATAAAAGACATAAATAAATAAATGATTTACCAAAACAACGAATATATTTAAACAATACCCATAACAAGAAAGAAATCATTTGTTGGATATAAACAATGATGTGTAATGATAATAATAATAATTATTATTATTATCATCATCATTTAATTAAATGAATTAAATGTCAATTCGCGCAATTCGTTTCTCCTTGAAACTCTTTTTTTGAATTTTGAAACAAATTGATTTTATCGTTTTATTGGGTAGAACTATATTTATAAAGTTAAATTTCAACCTAATACATTTCCTTTGCATCTTTGCTTTACCTTTTATGGGAATTGTTTAATCCATAAGTTTGGAGTTGGACGCAGATTTGGTGGTACACTGCGTAAAAAAAAAACAATCGACTATTCGACTTTTTCGACTTTTTCGACTTTTTTGTTAAAATTTATTATTTATAACGATAGAAGATGATAACTAATGATTTAATCAAATTTTATTTAAAAAAAAAAAAAAAACCTTATTCTTATTATTACAGTGAAACAATGTATATTCTTTGTTATTTTAAATTTTATTGTTGTCCATTCTAGGAAAGTTGTTGTATTCTAGTAAAGTGGTTGTTGTATTCTAGTGTTGTATTCCGGTGTTGTATTCTAGTATTGTATTCTGGTGTTGGATTCTAGTGTTGTATTCCGGTGTTGTATTCTAGTATTGTATTCTGGTGTTGGATTCTAGTGTTGTATTCTAGTAAGGTGGTTGCGATCTTTTGATCTTTTGATCTTTTTGATCTTTGATTAGCTCAATTCCATAATTGATTTTATTCAATGTACTAACAGATGCTAACAGACGCATATAGATACTAACAGATTAGTCGCCAATAACATTCGAATTTTTTTTTTTATTAACCCTTAATCACTTTAATCACTTTATTAAATTTTTGTTAAAAATTACCATTAAAACAAAATATTAATATATTTAATAAATATCTCGGTAACATTAATCTATTGCCCGTCACATTATTATTGGGATAAATGTTTCATCTCCAGGATTATTTTAGCCAAAAAAAGGTCTTCGGAAGGAATAACCGATTCTTATAACACTCGTGTTTTTAGTGTAATTGTTATTTTTAGTTCTGTTTCAATTATTGCTAAAAATTATTATTTCTTCAAAAATAGTCACTAAAATTATTATTCTTACTAATTAAAGTTACAATGTAAATTTGTGTATAAATTTATCAGATTGTGTAATCTACCGAAACACGCTTTTGTGCTAATATAATGAGATGGAAACTTGGTTTCTTCTCAAATTTTGTTCCTCCTCAAATTTTGGTTCCCCTCTTAATCAAAATCAAATTACCATTTTATTTTTTTATTATTATAAAATTCTATTTTTTAAAAGCAATTGAATTATGAAAAAGTCAATGAAAAAATTAATTGAATATCGGGATCGATTAATAAATAATAAATAAATTATCACGTTATTGTAGATTTATGAAATCCGCAAGTCTCTTTTTAGATCATCACACGAACATAATATTTCTGCACTTGCAATTAATAAAAAATAGGTATGCAGAAATAAATATATTTTTTTATTTTTAGTGCATTTCTTACAAAGCTGTCAAACTGTTACAAGTGAGTTCCACCAAATATACTTCTAGAGGGAATGGATATACGTTACATTTTCTTTCTTTCTAAAAATAACTTTCATGTACATTAAACTGAACATACGAGTAGCACAAAATACTTGCAACCAAAAAGAAATTAAATGACATTCTGTTTTTTTTTTGAAACTTTCGTTTTCATTTTTCAAATAAAAAAAATCTTTTCCTCAATTTATTACCGCAGTATTTCAAAAGAAGTTTTTTTATATTCTCGTCTTTAAAGTTTTAACAACTTGTTCATAGCAATATACACAATAAATTCAATATATACAATAAACTAAATAACTAAATAAACTCGACTCAATATAAAATAGTCTAGTCTCATAAAGGAAGATCTATCGTAACATCTAGCAAGTACAAAAAACTTTTACTTCTACTACTTTTATTCAAATAAATGTCAAACCACATTATTACCACTTCGGTATGTAATTATATTATTATTTATTACTGCGCGCAGCGAACTTGATATTTGGAAGTAATTTCGAAATATCTTTATTATTGAACCAGGAAAATCAAATCAAATCAAATTTTATTTTAAAAAAAAATTTTTACTAATGAATTCATATATAAATAATAATAATTAATATTAATATAATAATTTTTAGTACCCTCAGTCAAACGTGGTTTACGTGAATCAACAACCGCCCCCTCCAACAAACGTTGTGGTCGTTCGAAACAATCCACCACCACCACCAGTTACTACTGTTATTTATCAACAACCACAACCGATTCAACGAACAGTAATTTATCAACAACCTGCTCCACCTCCAATTCAAACTGTAGTATATACACCACCTCCACCGACGACTGTTGTATATAACTCTGCTCCTGCCACACAAGTTTATACTTCATACGGTGGAGTCGTAACTAAGAGATATTTATAGTGGCGTTTACCTGTTTAACTAGAAAATTTCTAATTTCTAGTGTGATCCCGTGAATTATCCGAATTATTCTTTTATTTTTATTTTTTTTTCCTCTTTAATTTTTGTTTCTATACATAACAGTCATTACATACAGTACATACAGTACATAATAGTACATATATATATATATATATAGCAAATGTAGCACATTAAGTACATATTTATAATATATTATAGATTTAATCCAATGTTTTATAATTTATATATCTCTATTTATTTTTTGTAAATCAAAAGAGGAATGTACTTTTTTTTTTTTTGTCATAATAAATAAAAGAATAACAAATTTTAAATTTTAAATGAATAAATTAGTTAAGACAAATAACATTTTACAAAATTTAATAATAAATCAAATTATTATTGTTAGCCAGCAAATTATCTTTGAAGATGATAAAATAAAGAAGAAATATTTTATTACATGCATATATGTGTGTGTATATATATATATATACCTATCTATCTATCTATCCATCTATCTATTGTATATAATTAAATAATTAAATACACATATTAAAAAAAATAATATAAATAAATATCTATATATATATATTTTAGAATAAAATAATTCTTTACATATATGAAAAAATATAATTCTAAAAAAAAAAGAAATTGAAAAATGAAAAAAAAAGGTTAAATGTTCTCATTCTTTATAAGTGATTAATAATAATAATAATAATAATAATAATAATAATAATAATAAAGTGATATTCTATAACTTTTACTGGATTGTAATTCCTTCCCTTTATCCTTTCTGTATAGTATAATTATTATAATTAGTATGACCTGTACTAACAGATGGAGGTATTAAACTAATTAATGGAACTGGATTATGAGATTTTTGTGATGAACGATGATTAAAGTTATTATTATTATTATTATTATTATTATTATTATTATTATTATTATTATTATTATTATTATTATTATTATTATTATTAAGATTATTAAGATTATTAAAGTTATTATTATTGTTTGATGATGAACGTGAATGATTATATCCACCATTATGACCATTATGACCGTTATTTTGACTATAATTACTATATCCACCACTACTCAAGTTACTATTCATACTACTATTACTTTTCTTTGTTTTTAATCCGGTTGGTGTAGTTGGTCGTGATGATGATGATGATGATGATGACGTTGAACTTCGTTTTGATGATGGCGAATGTATTGATAATAGAGAATTTGTTGTTGATGGATTATCATTGTCATTAGTACATTGAATTAATGGTATTGGTGGTGGTCTGTTCTTACTATTTTTGGTGTTGGTGTTTTTAGATGGGGGAAGTGTTGAATTTCTTTTTGATGGTGATACTAATAATGAAGAGGAAGAGGAAGAAGAATTGTCACATTGAATTAATGGGATTGGTGGTCGAGAATTATTATTATTATTATTATTATTATTATTATTATTATTTTTAGTTGGTGGAAGTGTTGAATTTCGTTTTGATAATAGAGAAGAAGAAGAATAATTATCACATTCAATTAATGGGGCTGATGGACGTCGATTATTTTTAGGTGATGGAAGTGTTGATATTCGTTTTGATGATGATGATGGTAAGAAAGAATTATCACATTCAATTAATGGTGTAGATGGTCGAGAATTATTATTTTTGGAAGGCGGAAGTGTTGATATTCGTTTTGATGATAAGAAAGAATTATCACATTCAATTAATGGTGTGGATGGTCGAGAATTATTATTTTTGGCTGGTGGAAGTGTTGAACTTCGCTTCGAAGAAGAATGTGCTGATAATAGAGAATCATTAGTATATTGAAATTGTGGAAGTGTTGAACTTCGTTTCGATGATGAAGAAGAAGATGAATGATGAGTTGATAGTAAAGAATCATTAGTATATTGAAATGGTGAAGATGGTCGTGAATTATTTTTATGTGGTGGAAGTGTTGAATTTCGTTTCGATGGTGAGAGAGAATTTGATGGATGATCATCATTCCATTGAATTAATGGTGTTGATGGTCGAGAATTATTATTATTATTTTTAGTTAGTGGAAATGTTGAACTTCGTTTTGATGACGATGATGATGAATGTATTGATAGTAGAGAATTTGAAGAATGATCATCAGTATATTGAATTAATGGTGTTGATGGTGTTGATCTCGAATTTTGTTGTTGTTGTTGTTGTTGTTGCGAAGAAGTTTTTCGATTATTATTATTATTTTTATTACTTTTAGATCGAATATTATTTAATGAATTATTATTATTATTACTTTTTGATGATGAATTATTATAACCATTAGAAGCAACGGATGATAAACTGGGTGAACTATGATGACCTTTTTGATTTTCCGCTTCCTTTTTACAATTCACTCCACAATAATCAACTTTCTTTCCATTAGCCAATGTTAATCTTGGATTACTACCACAATAACGACAATTACTTTTTTCAACCATTCCACGTGAAAATGCTGTTTTTCTACAATTCTCTGAACAAAATTTATTAATAGGTTCTAATGTTTTCTTATCTGTTTTAAGTGGTTTAATTTTACACACATCGCAGAATATAAAATATCCCATTATTATATTTTTAATTGTAATTTTATTATATCCGTGTATTTATTGTATATTGTATATTGTATATTGTATATTGATATGAGTTTTTTGAGAAAAAAAATTTAGATTTTATAACACAACAAAAACAAAAGGGCAAGATAAAAGCGCAAAAAAAAAACAGGAAGGTAAAAACAAGAGCGCAAAAACAAGAGTGCAAGACAAGAGCGCAAGACAATAGGACAATACAAGAGATATTATTAAAAAAAAAAAAAGGAGACGTGAATAAAAAAAGTGAATACGAAGACAAAAAAGTAATGGAAAAAAAAACAATTATATATCATATAACTGAAAATATGTGTTTAAATATAAATTATATAATAGAAGGTACTTGGCGCATACATACACACATATATATATATCACACATATATTACATTTATATATAATTGCGCGTAGATTTATGTAGTGTAAAAAATGAGAGCAAATGAAGTTAGGTTTTTCCTCGTTGAAATTTTGAAAGTGGTAAATATTATAAATATTAGAATTTGTGTTGTGATAGTCTCGTTTGAACAACGATGAAATGTATTAATATAATGTTGTCTAGCATTTATTACAAACATTTTTTTTTTCATTTCGTCAAACCATTTCTACATATTTGATTATTTTTATTATTTTTATTATTTATTTATATTATTTATTTACATCGTTTTTTTATCTCTCATTTGTTTTTATTTTATTTTATTTTTTTTTTTAAATAAGATAAAATAAATAAATGAATGACATCTCGAATTATTTTTATTGTTTTTCACAATGTGCGTTAAACAAAACCAAAAAGGTCGTGTACTCCAAAAAATGCATTATTTACATTGGAATTTCCTTCAGAAACAAAAAAAGATTTTTTTTCTACGCTTAACCCTTTTCTAAGCTTAATCTATTTTAGGATAGGATTTTAATTTGTAATAATTTTTGTTTGTTATGCATAATGCAATACTTTTTCCAACTTTGGGATTTTTAATAGAATCTTCTAATTTTAACTAATTTTGATTAACTTATAGACTTTTAATTTTACCAAAATAATGAATACACTTTTGTCCTTATTGAGTATATAGAATGAACAAGAATTACAGAGTGCGTGGATTTTTTTGGTAATAAAAATTCATTTGTTCATTATTCATTTTATTATTATTATTATTCTTCATTCCAAACACTTTCCTAACTCTTATAACGTTTCCAATGTTTGTATGAAATAATATCAAAGCGAGCGTTTTTTTTTTTTATAATGCATAATGCATCAGGGAGGTTTTTGTTACAGTATTTGACTTGCTTTGATTTGGAATCTTTATCCGTAGATAATTTTTTTTTATATCTATTTTTTTTTTACTGAATATATCAATATATCACGCACGCACAATGCAATATTAGAAAAAAAAAGGTTTATTAAAAGTGATCGTCGCGATCAGCATTTTTTCGTGAGTGCATTACATATTCTAATAACAAAAAAATATAGCTTATAGGGAATTAAATTTTCTAATACAAATTTGTGTTGCTTTGCATGTATTTTAATCTTGAAAGAGGTATAAACTGAAATTAGCACTCTTTATATGATTAACTGTTAAAGAATTACAAAAAAAAAATCCATTAATCACTTTTACGCGCTCCAACCTTATTAAGGATCCATGCTTTACCAATTGAAGTTCGGATACACTTATAAAATGAAATACACAAAACGAATTTTCATCTCTTCGATTATTTGATAATTTTGAAATGAGTGTTGATTTATCCAATTATTATTTGGAGAAAGAATGAATACAGGATCAAAATCTTCAACCTTATTAAGTTGTTTTCATACTTTTCAATATTTTCATTGGAGGCTTGTGGAAAGATAGCCTTAAGAGCTTCTCGAGTCGATAGGAATATTCTAGAAATAATGTGGGAAAAGGGTTAGTTAACTACTTGTTCATGTGTTTCCTTTATCATTTTCTGATGGAATTGCTACGTGAAATTATCAGGCACGTGAAATCTATTTTTCTGATTTATCTGATTTAGATATCGTTAATATTTTTTACCTTTGTTACTATGAAAAAAAAGGATGGATCTGAATACAAGATATTATCAATAAGACAAGCAGTTGATGGAATGAAATTTAATGGAATTTTCGAAATTAATTTACGTGACTGTCATCAGTTTCCCATTTTAGCAAAAGTTCTTGTAAAATGAAAGTGTATGTACTTCTTTTAGCCTGGAGCATTATTTATTAATTTAATTTCGTAATTATTTTTAGAGATCAACGAACAGATCCAAAATGTATTTATAATATAAAGTTTTCCTGGTGACTTATGATATCCCACTCACTGTACATAAACATATGATGTAGACTCTACTCCTAACCTTTTGAAAGAATTAAACATTTTTAGTCTATTTTAATCAGTCCAATAAATAATAAATAAATAATCCAATCGAATAATCAATAATCAACACTACTTAATGTTACCGTTTATAATTAGGGTGGTTCTTTCAACTGAATAAAAAAAAATAATAATAATTTCTTCACATGAATTTATTTTTGCCGAACCCTAACATTACATATATGGGTATCATTAATCTTTGTAATCATTTATTTATTTATGCATATGGAATAAAAGACTGGCTTTATATGTACGTGATTATATATAGTAACTAGATTAATCTCAAAATTAAGCTGATCAAAAATTTAAGGAAGTATTAAATATGACCAAAAATATACAAATCGATATTACTTGTATACTTCCAAAAGTAACTATTAGATTCTAACGTGCATGCATTAAAGTATATTTTATCTCTTTAATCGCCAGATAAGCAAAATTGCTATTCAAATATTATATGAATATTAGAACCGAATTTTTTTTTTTTAAGAAAAAAATAAACTTAGATTTGGTTGGAAAAAAAACAAACCTCATTATCGTAATCATGGTTTTCTTCAACGAAACTAATAATCGGTAACAATAAAAAATTTCAATAATTGTAACCAACAATCGATTTTATTCATCATCTGAAGGATTCCTGTTGGCAGTTCTTTTTGGATAACTTATCTTGTCTTTTTTTTCATATCAAAATTGAATAAGAATCTCGTACAGAAAGAAGATACCAATAATCTGTCATTACGCGGCGGCGATGTGTTGTATAGAACGAAAGAGAGGCATATTTCTGTGATCAATGTAATCGATGATAATCACTAGCCAAGTATTAAGAAGAAAGAACTCTTCCAGAATCATTAGCGCAAACTACGACAAGATACATCCATCAACAGCAGATGAATATAACTCCTCTTCCAGAAATCACCAGAATAATCCATCAATCCAGAGAATAATCGATACAAACTCTCAAATCAACAATACCAGGACCAATTCGATAATCGAATCAACATCCATCTAGTGAATCAATCAATGATCGAAATTTAGAGTATACATTTCCAACTCGTCAGAATCCGTTCAATAATTGTCGATTTGTTCATCAATCAATTTGTTTTGTATAGAGATTGTTCGAAACATCTTTTAACCCACTCACTGAGTTTCGTATTCATTTTGATTACCAGTTTCATCTCTTTGAGTTTATTCTGAGTTGATACTACTATTTCACGCAGATTATATCAGCCAATGATAGTTCGAAATCAAAGAAAGAAATGTCCGGAAACAAGATTACACGATGAATAAGCTCTTCAAGAACAAGAATCGAATTAAGAATCGCAGCCCGACGACCGATCTAAATCCTCCAGACTGACAATCTAGACCTTGCTTCGATTTGACATCCATAGATATCCTGACTTCTTGACATCCTGACATTTGGTTCTTGTGTTTCGACATGTATACTCGCCGATTTTGGTCTAAGGTCCCCTTGGAATTTGATTCTTCGTCTGAAGGATTTAGTTTCCTCTTTCTTGAGGTAGATGAAGCGGGATGGCTCTTATTCCCCTTCGCTCTTCTTGCTTCTCCTACGTGGTTGGACCTCAGCTAATTCCCCTTCTACAATCTTTATCCATTCATCGCAGTCACCTTCAACCTGATAATCAATAAAGCCATTCCACTCTCTTCGTACTACATCAGATTTATTAACCATTATGACATGTCCATTGCGATCATGTACGGCTCTTGCAAATTTTTTAATGAGGGTCTTCACCCCGGGAATCTTTAATGAAGTACCCATTATCAAGAGGCAGTCGGCACGAGATTGGTCATGTGCAGAAAGTTGACTAATCTCAACTCCATTAGGGTGCTCGTCTCCATAGAGAAGCACCATTGGAATGAGCTTCCCGACTGGATGTGGCCGCCTTCCTTGTTTAACTCGGTTCTCCTCTAATAGATGAAACATATATTAAAATATAATTTATCATATTTTATTATATACTTCACACATCCAGTGCGAAGTCAATAAAATAATGTAATGTATTAATTTTATTCTTAATTTTATTTCATGACTTTTTGGTGCTTTTTACCTTGGTTTTCACAATTCGGACACAATGGTGCTTCCCCACTTTTAAAGATTCCACAGTATTCAGTTGTGAATGGGTACTCCTTGGTGCAACGACAGCACTTGAGGCGAGACATGGTTCCATGCAGTTGCACCACCTGAGTCGCGCATTTGCTGACCTTTTCAATTTTCCAGTCGGCATTTAACCCGATTCTCTGTTCCAAATCATCAATATTCTGGGTGTATATTCGGGTTAACTTGTTCATTTCGGCAAACTTCTTTAAGAACACGTGAGTTGGCGTGGGGACGGCGCTCCCTATTAATTCCTTAAGAGTGCCCATAAAAATGTTAAATGCCTTAAGAGCCTCATTGCTCTTAATGAGTTCACTATCGAAAAGGTCTTTTCCTGTATAAATTATCCCGGGAAACTGCTTCTTGACCATTTCGTATAGGCCCCCGTCTTTACTTCGGAAATCCTATATAAAGAAAAAAAGTTTCCCCAAAAAACTTAAATACAGTGTATACTTTAAAAAACGCGTTAAACCATAAAATTCATATTGAATTTCTTATAAAATACCGGAATTCCGCCACTAACTGAGATCCCGGCACCAGTAATTATAACGCATTTCTTAGACTTAGTGATATGTCTAGCAACTTCTTTAAGTTCTAGACTTACGTTCTCTTGTAATAGAAGTTTTTTAACATCCATATTGGAAAAAACAAAAGTAATAAAAGCTGTTGTTTCTTGGGTTCTTTTGTTAACGCACGAAAGAATAATCGCGGTTTGAGTTGTTTACGACTGACAGTCACACATTTAAATATTAACCAATCAAATTATTGGCTACACTCAACCACCAGTAAATAGACTTTTCATCAATTGTATTAAAATAAATTAATTCACACGAATCAATCTACATTTATTAACAAATATTTGTCTTTTAATTTACAACTAAAATTTCCTTATTACTAAAAATTAAGTTAAATATTAATCTAAACGTTAATTTAAATGCAAATATTAAACTGATACACGACCGGGAGAAGAATCAATTTCACAACTCTTTATAACTCCCAATATTAAATTTAACCATTCTTCTTGTTCTTGTTCAAGTTCAGCTTCTGGATGGTCGATTTTATATTTAAGAATTTTATTCTGTTAAAAAAAAAAATTTAATGTTGAAAAAAAAAGTTTTCAAAATGAATAACAATGATTTGTAAAAATTTTCAAATACATACCAATTGCTCTCTTAAATATTTTAATAGTGTTGCAGTCTTGGCGAAACATTGTAATTTTATCCATTTATCGATTGTCAAAAGTTTGATTTCATGCTTGAAATTAAAAAGAAAATAAATAAATTAATTAAGTTTTAACAATTACAAATATCAAAAAAAAAATAATAAATAAAATCCTTTTAATTTTACATACCTTCACTTCAGTTTCTCTTCCAAATAATACTAAATCCACAACTTCCACTAAGCTAGTATCTCTAACATATAATTTTTTAGTTTGTATCATTGTGTTATATACAAACCAATCTTTGTTTGGTTTCTTTGCATTCTGAAGAGGATAATTTATCGAAGATGGATGTATATAAACAGCTTTTTGATCACGATTTATAAATTGGTTCATTTGTATGTCGCGATGTATTACTTTGGGGTATAATCCTGCAACTATGGCAGCATTAATAATTGGAGTAAAGGTTGAATTTACATTATAAGATTCTGGAACGATACATAACGAGCGTTTATAACTACTTCTATAAAATAAAAATAAAAATAATAAAATTTTTGTAAATAATTATAATTATAAATAAAAAAGCATTCTTCTTTGTAACAAAGATTATATGTTACTTGCCTGCTTAATTCCACTTTCATTCTATCATTAATATGTACAAATCCAATATTTACCAATAAAGATAAATATTGTTTTTTCAAATCGTCAATCATTCGTAAATTTTGATCACTCAGAAAATTCTTTTGACAAAATTCTCCCATTATTGGAGAAGATTTCCCATAATTTGATTTCCACTCACAATATGCTTTATACATTGTTAATAAGTCAGAATTATGATTTTCGAATTTCTTCCTTGCTGCATTGAATTCCGATTCTCTTCCAAAAGGTGTAATAAATGGACTCTTATAACTTAATATAGCAGCTATCGTTAATATTGGATCGAGACAACGAAATATGGATCCAAATAATAACATTTTCCCTATGTGTACGTCAACTGGGATATGTGAAAGGTGGATTCCGAGAGGTGTAAGTTGTTGTTCGGGTGTAAGAGCTTGAACCTTAAAATTTTATATTTTTTATTAAATATAGTTGATAATTGATATAATTTTTGCAAAAAAAAAGATAATAAATATAATTACCTCTTGCAAAGATGAAATAGCATCTTCAATCGCTTGTGGTGTTGGAGGGTCTATTGCCATCCCTAATACATCACTAATATCACCCATTCCACATATTTTAATCTTGAGACATAATTCTTGTAAAGGTAATCTTAATATTTCTGGGGGTTCATAATCTAACATCTTTTTTTAAAATAATAATTGATTTTTTTTTATAAATTAATAGTAGATAAAAACAGACAGACAAATAGAAGAGTTGTAATCACATTATAGTCATGTTTCCATTTTGTGAACAAATGAAAACATATTCCTTCTCGAATTCTACCAGCTCTACCTCGACGTTGACGAGCATTCGCTTTTGCCACAAATGTTTCTTCTAAAGTAGTAATTCTTTTCTGCTTATTATATCTGCAAATAATAATAATAATTTTCATAACATAATTAAAAGATAATTAATAACAAAAATTATTAATAATAATATTTATATAATATTTATTTATATAATATTTATTTATATAATATTTATTTATATAATATTTATTTATATAATATTTATTTATATAATATTTATTTATATAATATTTACCTAACCAAATTTACTTTTCCAGTATCAATAACTATCGTCACATCGGAAATCGTAATTCCAGTTTCTGCAATATTTGTAGCCAAAACAATTTTCCTTACACCTTCCGGTGGAATTTCGAATACTCTTCCTTGATTCTCCGAAGATATTAAAGAATGTAATGGAAACACCAAGAAGCGTGTTTCATCTTCGAAATGTCTATCACACGTTAATAAATCATATAATTTTATAATTTCGGGCATACCAGGTAAGAATATTAATATTGCTCCGTCAGGAGGAACTTCAGTATTCAAACTTTTATTATCTTTTGATATACAAATATATCTGAGGAGACTTAAAATAAGATCATAATTTATTTTGTCATGATCGATACTTCTCAAGACTAAACGAGTACGTTGTGAATATGATGAAAGTAATTCTTCATCAGGAAATTCAAAATCATCATTCATGTCACGATCTTCTTCTAATTCATAATTAAGTTTTTGCGAACTATCACCTCTCCCTATGGTTATCGTCCCTTCATCTAATTTTGCGTGCATGTGCGTGTTAGAAAATAATAAAATGATAAAATAATAATAACTAAATTCTTAGTCAATCAATACCTTTTATTTTCCTATAAATCTTTCTTGCATATTCATCACCTTCATTGATCATATATTCTAAATATAAAATAAAATATAAACATAAAAATTTAAGATATTCATACAAGAAAAGAAAAATAATATAAATATGTAAAACCTGTTTCCTCTACAACATCTTCAAGATATTTGATTGCTACAGGGAATGTACGCCCGGGAACTTCAACAAGAGGGCATCCACTAAAATGCGATGATAATTTCTTTGCTTCAATTGTTGCACTCATTAAAATTACTCTAAAAATGTTATATTAAATATATTATATTAAGAAATTATATATATATTAATATATCAAAACCCTAAAATAAAATGAACTAACTTTAAGTCATGTCGTTTTTGTAATAGATTTTTAAGAATTATCAATAAGAAATCAATTTCAAGTGTTCTCTCATGAACTTCATCAACAATTACGTGACTAACACCATTTAACAATCCATCACCCTCAAGTCTTCGAAGCAATATACCCTAAAAATATTAAATTACGAAAACCAAGGTTAGAGACCCATATAATAAATTTCATATATATCAAAATTAATATAAAAAATATTCTTACATTTGTACAAAATGTCATTACATTAGAACGTGATATACGCGACTCTAATCGAATCTGATAACCAACCAAAGATTTTGTTGAACCAGTAGTTCCTGGTGCATCTCCCACTTTCATTTTTTTTTAAAAAAAACAATGGATTTTTTTAACATTATATTTTTTTTTACTTATAAAATATAATAAGTATTTCTAATTCTTACTTTCAAGTGAGACGCGATGAGCTATTGAAATTGCTGAAATTCTTCTTGGCTACAACATTGAAATACATTAGTTAAATATCAATAATTTCAATTTCAATAACGTCTTTAATTTCTTTAAATTCATCTACCTGAGTACATAAGATATTACAATGATCCCCGAGTTCATTCATAATCATATGTTCGGCAATGAACTGTGGTACTTGTGTACTTTTACCACTGTAATATTATTACAAGTGAAAATGTTCAGAGAATCGATACAGAAAACGATTTTTAATAAAAATATTTAAAAATATTAAAAATATCCACCATCCAGTTTCTCCAGAGACAATAACAACTTGATTTTTATTTAATTCTTTCAACAATTCTTCTCGATAGGAATACATCGGTAGTTTTTTACGTACATTCTTAAATAGTGGTTATTGTCAATAATGAATAAGAAAAAAAAAATTAAAAAAAAATTAAATATTTACTAGTAAATCCTTATAAGGCTTGTTTAATTGTCTATTTTCAAATGCTTTTTTAATAGCTTTTCCTTCATCAGAGATTTTAATATCTTTAGAAATTGGCACAAATTTAGTAGGCATCATATTCGATTCTTGCGAAACCGTATCACCTTTCGTGACTTCTTGAATCTTCTATAAAAAAAAAGATTACTTGATTAATATAAATATGTATATATATATATATATATATATACATTTTAAAAAAATAATCAACAATATTTACCATTACTTCTTTAACTTTATTATCAACAATAGATAATAAAAACTTCATTCGCTCTTCTTCTGTTGCAATCGTGTTTTTATTAGCAGCTATATTCTAATATATTTTTAAAAACAATAAATTATTATATTTGAAACAATAAAAAATAAATAAAAATGTCAGAAGAATGTTATATACTTTAGTCTGAATTAATTCTTTCCATAAATCACTATATGAAGGTGGTAATGCCATATATAAAGGAAGGTTTGTCAATTCAAATAATGCTAATGTCTATTAGTAAATAATAATAATAAAAATTAGATGAAATTTAAATCTTTTTAAAAAAAAAATCATTTAGTGATAACTTACAGAAACATAATCTTTAGCTTCTTCAAATGTACGACATCCTTCACCTTTCATAATAAAAGTATTTAATTTTCCATTACTCCAAGAAATAATTACTTTTGCTTTCATAATAGAATTTCCACCAATTGTTGGTTCTTTGCTAAAGGTAACAAGTGCTTTAGAATCTATCTTCCGACAGAATTCTTGCAACATATCTTTAGGCAATTGACCGGTCCAAGAAGGAGGAACTGGCATATCTCGAAGAGCGCAAGAAGTACTATTCGTTGTATCTGTTGTTTCCACTTCCATTGAATTTACATTATTATTATCATCAGAAGTAGAAATTGGAATATCTAATAATCCACCAAATAAATCTCCATCTTCTTCATCTTTAATTGAAAAACCAAGAAAATTCTCATGATCATCAATATCATCTTTATCTTCCTTTTTCTCAATTTCCTCTTCCTCCTCGTCATCAGAGTCTAAATCAAATTCTTTAAAATCATTTTTTTTTATTTTTTTTTTGTATATATTATCAGCGGTCTTTTTACTAAATAAATAATTTTGCTCAATTAATTTGATTTGTGAATTAAGTTGATTGATTTGATTTAATATTAAATCACATTTAGTTTTGTTGTCTTTTTTAGACTTTTCTAATTTTTTCAAAATTGTTGATTTCCCCATCAATTCATATTTCAATACTGCATATTTCATGTTAGGATCATTTTCTTCCTCAGAATCAGAATTCTAAAATAAATAAATTTAATAACTAAGTGAAAATAAAATAAAATAAAATAACAAATTGAATATAAAAAAAAAAAAATATCACATACAATATTTTCAAGTGCATTTAATGTTAATGATTTTAATTTTTCATCTAGTATTGCAGATTTTGTAGATTTTGTAGATCGAGGAACATCTCTATTTGGGATATTAGTCTATAAGCGATAAAATTTATTTGATTATTTTGCCTTATTGTTAAATTATAGTTTTTCAATTATTACCTTTTGAATTGACAAATTTTGAGTTGGTGGTTCAGTCTTTCCTACTGGTGGCTGCCAAGAAGAAGAACTTGTACGAACAAAAGTTATATCAGTTTCTGAAAAAAAGTAAAAGAAAAAAAATTTAGTATTACCAAAAAAAAAGATAAAATTATTTTAAAATTATTTAAACATTCATTAAAATTACCATCTTCATGGTATAATTTATCTGCAAAACCAATGGGTAAGGATTCAGAAGAGACATTGATACATAACTTAATTAAAAATATTTATTAATAAAATAGATTAATAAATATTATTAAATAACTTTGAGAAATAAAATTAAATAAAATTAAATAAAAAAAATAAAAAATAAATTAATAAATTACAATATATAAAATATTAAAATATTAAAATATTAAAAATACCCAATCCAAGGCAGATTGTAGTTCCAAACTACAAATTTTCCTTATACATGTTTCAACATCACGTTTTAAAAATCCAAGTCGCTTCAAAATTAAATATATAATATCCAATTTTACGAGAACTTGCTCTCGATCCGCTTTACCATCGATTTTATCATTTACTAATGTAAAAAAAAAAATTGATAAAAAATTCTTTAATTTGAAAACTTTTTAAATTTTAAAAAATTGCTGACCTTGTTCTTGATATCCAATTTTTTTAATATGTTTAATAACTGCTTGCTCAATATTAACATCAAGTTTCAAGACGGGTAACTTATCAACCCTATTCTTTGTCTTTTCTGTTTCTTCAAAATAAGCTTCAACTTTAATTGAATTTAAGTCACGTAATTTTTCAATATATCTTTGCGACTCGATATCTTCGGATATAATAGTTGAATCCGTTACTATTTTTGTGGAAGTATTCTCCGAATCAATTTTTGCTTTTTTTGGATTTTCTTTATCAAGGAGTTCGTTTGGGGTTACGTCTTTTGCTTTAGATGGAGTACTTGTGGTTGCAAAACCACGAACAGAATTTGTCGCCTTTTTCTTTTTTCCCATATTATTATTTTGAATTTTTATAGAAAGAGTTGATCTTCAATTAAATGTTTTCAACAATGATTTTCCTTGTTTTACACTTTTTTCCTTCATTTTACTTTATTCTATTTATTTTCACTATCCAACAGCAAAGTGAGATATGATCGGGAACGCATACAAATGTTTAATATTAATATATTTTCAGTTGAAGGCGAAAAGAAAAATAATGAAAGATCAATATTTGCATCATAAACACAAGTTCAGAACTTATTTTAAATATTGCTAAGCAAGAAAAGAAGAGATCATGAATGATAGATACTTTAAGCAGAATATTAATAAAATGAATGTAATATAGCTAATGTCATTGCAACAACTAGTAAACATTATGTTGGAAAGATTCTTATTTTCTATTATACAGTATATATGGCAAAGAAATAGATTAACTTGTTGACTTTATGTCACTGTTCTAATTTTCAATTCAGGTAAAAAATTAATGAAGGAGAACTTCAAAATAAATAAATTTGCCTTTTTGAAGGAAAATATTCAAGAATCCACAAAAAGTAAAAGTAAATTAAAAATTATTGATCACAATAACTTTTAATTATACAATATGGATTCAATGGAAGGGAAGAACATGTACTGTACTTCCAAAAAAAATAATAAATTGTATTTATAATAAATAAGAATATTTGATATTAATTAACTTGAAAAATTATGGTTGTAATGGATTTTTTTCTATTATTCCCAATAAGTAAGTTATTAAATTGAATAAAACAATTTTTATTTCATATAATCAAGCAAGAATTTGGAATAATTTATTTAATATTATTTAGATTAGATAAAAAAGACAATAAAGATAATAAAATGACAAATGTGAATTATATGGTAGAAATAGAAACTAAAACTACATACAAAAAAGAAAATATTAATTCTGATATTATTTTTGGGATAACACTAATTGAAAGAGATGCAAATATGAAATTGACAATAGTCAATTCATTAAATTTATACTGCATTTGCACTAAATACAACTAAAGGTTTTCAAAAATTTCAAGATTATGCAGTATTTAAAAATTTTCAGTACATTGATTCTTTATATTGGGCTTAGTCTAATGCCGAATATTGTATGATCATAACACTCTGAAGTCAGAGAAAATTGTATAGATCTTATTGTAATTCATTATTCAAGTTCAAAATTGCATTTTGCGTGTGCGTGTAATGAGATGAGATAAAAATATTATAAATTATATGATATTTTGATACTACCAGATAATCGCTCTGTTTTCTCAAAAAATGGCTCCAAAATTTTTCATTGATCCTTCTTAATAATAAAGATGACTACATGAAGTCAAAAAGTCAAAATGAAAAAACTTTTACAGAGCGCTTTAATGTATTAAAGTTTCGTTCACCTTACTTCCTTAAATGAGAACAATATCAAAACAATCACTAAACCAAATATTTCTGATGAAATTTTTTGATATTATTCTCAAGTTACAGTATAATTATTTTATGTATATTGAAAAAAAATAAATAAAATTATTGATTGTTAATTTTTAATTTGGATATACTAACTTAAAGTTATTTTCTAAAAATTAGATGTCCTGCTTATTGAAATCAAAAGTTCTTGGTTAAGAGCACATTTTCCTTTAGTATACAATACTATATTTGATAAACAACTTTAAATATTTAGAAATTTTTGTAATGAAATTGTAGCAAAATATCCAAATATCATTTTTGAAGAAAATTTTATATCTCTTTCAGAATCTGCCTTTGTGTTTCTTCTCAAAAGAGATGATTTGTAAGCTAAAATCTGGGAAAATACCATCAATTGGGGAATTACTCAGAATTAAACTTTGCCTAAAAACCTTGAAAATGGATTAAAGAGATTTTTTTAACTTTGAAAACTACTTTACAACAATACTTACCACATATTAGATATTTTAACATTTCAGGCAAGGATATTTTGGGTAAAATACAACCTCATCTGCAAGATCTATTCGGGTTTCATAATTGCCTGCTCGTATAAAAAAAACTTTTTCAATTATAAATCTCTGATGAGCATGCAGCCGAAATTTCTTCCTGTAGAGATGGATTTGATGTCCAAACTATTTGGAACATGGTATAGTGATAATTATTATACACAATCCTTTAATTATAATTTTATTTTCTCATTGAAAAATGGTAATATACAAAATTCGATTCTTAGATGAAAAGGGACCCTGAATATGCAGTTTAAAGAGTCTTAGGTCCTAATTTTGGATATTACAAGTACTTATCTAGCGAAAATCATTGTCCCACCGAAATTAGTGAAACTTAAGATGAACATAAATTGTGCCCCAACGATAACTAAAAGAAATATTTGCTTTTTTTTTTACCAAATTTACAAAAAAAAAATGGCATTAAAATTTTTTGATAAATTATCACAAAATTTCACTGATCTCCTTCTTAATGATAAAGATGACTACAATGTAATCATTGAAGGCAAAAATGAGAAAACTTTTACAGCGCACTCTAATGTATTAAAGTTTCGTTCAACTTACTTTCGTAAAGAATTAGAAAACATTATTCCGAATGAGGATAATATCAAGACGATTACTAAACCAAATATTTCTGATGAAATTTTGGATATTATTCTTAAGTAAGTTACAGTATAACTATTTTATATATATATATAAAAAGAAAGAAAGAAAATTATTAATTATTACCATTAAATTTATATTATTTAGATATATTTATGGTGGGATTGTTAATTTAGAGAATGTTGAAAATAGATTTATTTTTGACTTAATGTTAGCAGTTAATGAATTCGAACTTGAGGAATTATCTAAAAAATTAGAAGCCCTTCTTATCAAAGATAAATCTTCTTGGTTACGAACACATTTTTCTTTAGTATACCATACTGTTTTTGATAAACAAAACTTCAAAGATTTAGAAAATTTTTGTAATGATATTGTAGCAAAGTATCCAAATCTTATTTTTGATAGTTCGGATTTTACATCTCTTCCAGAATCTGCCTTGGTATCTCTCCTAAAAAGAGATGATTTGCAAATGGAAGAAACTAAAATATGGGAATATACCATCAATTGGGGAATTTCTCAGAATTCCATTTTGCCCACAAACCTTGAAGAATGGATTAAAGATAATTTTTTGACTTTGAAAACTACTCTACAACAATGCTTACCATATATTAGATATTTTCATCTTTCTGGCAAGGATATTTCGGGTAAAATACAACCTTACAAGAAAATTCTTGATAAACAACTCTGGAAAGATTTGATTCAGTATAACTTAGATCCCGACCAACCAATTAAATCTGTTATTTTACCTCCAAGATCTATTTTAGTACCCGAATTGCCTGCTCGTACAAAGGAACCTTTTTCAGCTATAATTTCTGATGAGCATGCAGCCGAAATTTCTTCATGGATTGATCGTAACACTACTAATTATTCTTCAACAAATTATCCTTATGAATTTCAGTTAATTTTCCAAGCGAGCAGAGATGGAATTGATACTCAAACTATTTGGAACAAGTGCCATGGTCACGCTGGTACAGTGATAATTATAAAAGTTGCAAATGTAGATGAAATTTTGGGTGGATACAATCCTTTAATGTGGGATAATACAAATAATGATATTGGGAAATGGATGAACACAAACAATAGTTTTATTTTCTCATTGAAAAATGGTAATACACAAAATTCAATTCTTAGCCGAGTAACAAACCCCTTATATGCGGTTTATAATTACGAAAAAGGGTTGCAAAAAAGTTATGGTCCTAATTTCGGAAACCAGCTTTATATTACGAGTAATTCAAAATGTTGTTATTCCGTTAATGGTTATTATGAAAAAAATATTAGAGTAAAACCGGAAACGTTCGATATTGTTGATTGTGAAGTTTTTAAAGTAAAAAAAAAAACTACTTAGAAATTTATTTTTTTTCATATTGATCTATTTTTTTGCCATATATTTATTTTTAGATTAATAAAAAATAATTTTAGATATAACATACTTTTCAAAACTGTGTAATCATAGATTGACCATAACTTTGTCGGATGTCGTCATTCTCAAAGGTTGTCCGCCTTTTGAGAACCAGACATCCTGCTATCCAGTGGACACCTTTATGACTGGTTTTAATTTCTTCTAAATTGCTCAAGCTTTTCTCCTCCATTATCACATATATATATGTGTTACCCAAATAATTTGGGATTTTGTGATTTGTATTTGGACGTTAGCTATATTATCACACATATGTATAAACATTTTACATATACTTCTTGCAGTATTCCAAAGTTCTGCAGTTTTGGCATTCCTTTAAGACATATGTGGTTTTTTCTCTTCAAACCAAAGATAACATTTAGAATAGCCTAGAAAAATAATTAAATAAATAAACTCATCAAAAAATATTACAAATATGTATAATAAAGATTATTTTTGAAATTTGGTAACTAATTTAATGACACACCTACATCTCAACTTAAGAAAAGTTGTTTAATAAGTCTTCAGAGGCATGTCCACAAGAAGGTGAAAAATATGTACAATAACCGAGAAATCCAGTTATTCATTATTTGGCAACAATTTTAACTTTGTTTTTTGTTTTCCAATATTGCTTTCTAATTTCATATGTCGCACCCTGTGATCCAAATTTGGCGGTATTGGAAATCTTTATTTGCTCAAATCAGGTGACATTTTAAGAAGTAGCATTTTATACATGTCGTCAAAACTAATTTGACCTTCTCAACTCTTAAAATTTCAATTTTTAATTGCGTCTGACTCAACTAATTGCGTCAATCACTAAGTAAAAATCAAAATTTGTCTTGACTCAACTCCAATTTTTCTCAATTTTAATTGCGTCTGACTCAATTCAATAGTTTTGACGACATGTATATAGCATTTCATTACTCTTCTGTTTTCTTTTACTTCTACATATCAGAAAATTTTTAAAACAGAATATTTTGCAATATTTCGTTTTGAAAGTTTTTAAAAGTCTCTGGAAATTTCAAAGTACAACTGTGAACTTGTGGAAACAAATCTCTGGAGTTTTGAAGTATTTCAAAATATTACAGCCAGCATAAACTTGTGGAGATCTACATTTTTGAAAATATTATGGTCATAACCCTCCACTTGTTTATGGTTGTAGTATTGAAAACCTTCAGAATGAAATATTACAAAATACTCCATTTTGAAAAAATTTCCTGATGAAGCTACAAATATATCACAGTAACCTGGGTCAAGTCCAATAAGCTACTTTCCTACCAGATCTGTTATACTCTAATAATCAACTCCTTCACATACCCGCAGGTTGGATGAGAAAAAACAGGCAATTTTTTTAACAAGGAATATTGACAAATAGATAAGAACAGTTTGTTTTGTGAATAACTTATAAACAGGCTGTAAATAGGTGAACATGTTTTAATTCTTTTATATGTATAATCTAAATTAATAACCATATTTATTTATTTTAAAGACTTTGCCTCAATTCATATTCATTTTTTAAATGTTGTATCAAATGATTAAAAATTGGTAAAATTTTTGACTCAAATTGCATCTGCCTATTTGCAAATATTCTTGCCTGCTTTTGGCTATTTTATTTACAAATAATCCTTGTCTATCTATTTTTGCCTATTCATGAATCATCCTATTTGTGAATATTCCTAGCCATACTTCCAAAAAATTGCATATTTACTTCATTCAACTTGTGAAGACTGGGCATTGTAGGAGTTACAGAAAGAATTCTCGGTACTCAAGAAGATGCTTGGAATAATCCGGCATTTGGTCTTGAATTTGCAGAATCGCAGAATAAAGGAACCTATGTAACAAATGTGATAGTTTCCATGATTCATGCTTCATTAAAAAATCTTCCATGTGGTGGGTCCTCATTTATTAGTACTTCGGAAAGGCAGAGTACTGCTAGCACCGATAGAAAGGGAATGGGGCATATGGGACGATGGCCTGACATTATATTTGTAATAAATTTTCAAGAGAGAGTTTATGAGCTTATGTACTCTGTTTCCGTTTATTCTGTACAGAACGAAAAAAAATTGATGACAAAGTGAAGTTATGAAGCAAATGATGGTATGTACTGGACCCTCAAAGGACTTAAACCGGATAAAGATGAATTTGAAATTATCAGAATACAAATAACAGGGAGTTTGTTTCATCTAAATGTTCTGATTAGGGATAAAAAGTTCGACAGTGTCTTCTGATAAAGATGATAATTAGATTTTTTATGTACCTTCGCTATACTGTATTTTATTAATAAAGCTGGCCGGGTGGCTGATTTCGTGTAATTAATTGTGTCCCTGGATAAACTCTGAAAGTTCTGAATCTTTACAAACCGAAATCGATGGATTAGATTCGAAGTTGATGGATGAGATTACTGAACTTAAAGAGTTAAAACAGGATATAGATGAACTTAAAAAAGAACTAGAATCTAAGAAAAATCGTAAATTTCAGGAGAAATGCATTCTAATAACTCAAATATTGTTTGGCGAGGAGCCAATAATTGAGTACCGTCCTTCTTTTCTGAACGGGTTAGAACTTGATGCCTTCTTTCAGAAATACCAAATTGCATTAGAGGTACAGGGACTCAACATCGGCTCCATAGCACTAGATGTCAGGATGTTGTAAATCGTGATCAGCGGAATTTTCCTACTTGAGGCATGGTATGATGAAAAACCAGAAATAATTATCCCCGAAAGAATACAAAAAATTAAGTGCTTCGTTAATCAAGCATCCCAAATTTTTGGTCTATAACCAATTCATAATATATAAAACCTAATATCTAAATTGCAGACAAGTGTTTAATATATAACTCATAATTTTTTCGTTACATTAACATCTGTTAACTTTAATATACGATTTTCACTTCAGTATAAAATACGTAGGACCCGAAGCCTTCGCATTTTACTTGCAAAGTTGTCTGAATTTCTATTTTTTCGCTTGCCAGTTAATAATCATTTGTCCACATATTCAACAATTAAAATTGGCAATTTTTTAATGAATTTCATACACATTGTAAAATAACTTGGTATGGTAAAACTTTATTGATTTGCGTTAGGTTACATTTCACAATACTGTATATAAAAAAGTGCAAAACCTCGGAGTGCCGCAAGTCAATATAAAAACTCTATTCTTGATTTCGAATAATCATCAAAATTATTATTTTTTGATGTACAAATACAGAATAAAAGAATAAAAAAGATTATGCATTATTTTGTTGACTTAAAACTAATTGTTGAACTTGATACAAATCAATAATAAAATTAACAGGCGCAGTTTCAATTGCAAGAGGATTAGGAACATTTGGTATGTACCCATCTGCAGGTGGAAGTGGAAGTACTGGATCCCAAAAGACTTGTGCAATTGGGATATTGACTTGATATTCAGGGAGGTTGGGTGCATTACAGGTAGTAGGAGTTTGTTTTTTTCGAATAAGGGTTCCAAACTGCCACTAAAAGTATTTAAAAGTTGTAGATTATTTAACTATTAAAAATATAAATTACAGACTTGCTTCATACCTCACGGTACCTCGCTACCCCCTGTTGCCATAACCTAGCCGTCATAGATCTATGGTATTGCCCGAGACCATTTTTTCTATCCCTTTTTCTATGTAATTTAATTCCTAATACATATCGTACATAAACTTGATTCATCCATAGCCGGCACTTGTCATTCCAATCTTTAGTGGACTGACCGTTGCCTACTCACAAACGATTCGCGTATGTGGCTGACCCTGCATTGAAAATATTAACTTTAGAAAATCAAATGACAAATATGTTCATGCATCAAAAATAAAAATACATTTTTGTCTCCCGGAGGAGGGCCCGGATATGGAACACGAGGTTGTTGGACATGATTTTCATTTGGATATACCGTAACATCTGCCGCAATTAATTCGTTAGTTTCAGAAGGACTGAAATGAACTAAGGAAAAGTATGTTAAAAGAATTCACATACACTCATCAATACCAACGACTATTGGATTAATAATGACACCACCATTGGCAACCTTAAAATAGTCTTGCAACAACAAAGCAACTAAACCATGTTCGCGATTGCTCATATCAATTATAAATACGTCGCCGTTATCTCTTCGTTGATATTTATATCCAGAAGACTCTCGACGTTCAAGGAATTTATTATATTTTTTTATCGTTATATTTGAGCCGATTTTATAAGGTAAACTGACAATCCATCCATACAAGTCAACACTAGTCAGATATTGAAGTATTTTAAGTGTTTTACATTTGACACTCACTTACCTGTCCTCGTTTAACGGCTGCTCCGGAAAATGAGGACGGTTTGGAAGTAATATGTTCAGAAATTTCTTCATTACTGGAGGATTCGAAATCAAAATAATCTACGAGTTAATTATCATAGGATTAATATGATGTATTACTAAAATTCTCACAATCAAGTGACAAATTCAGATGGTTTTGCACGAGTAAAGCCAAAAATATCACGTTCAAGTTTTCATAATCTTTGATCGATCGTAGCAAGGATTGTATTAGAAATTGATGTGTGAGGTGTTTCGGATTAAAAATAATAAAATTGCAAGGAAAGCATATACATTTTCCCCAGCAATTGTATATAGAATCTCCATATAATTAGCGGATCACGCAATAAAAAAATATCACATCATTTTTAATTAATTGAAACTGTATGGTTAAAAGTCACGTGCATATATAATCCGGATTATAGGATTTACATCATAACACTACACAAAATTTTCATAGAAAACAAAATTATTTTACTTAAAACCTGAAATTTTTTAACTACTCAGATAAATTCTTTGATTAAAAATATACAGAACTGGATATTTTTTTTACTTCTATATATAGAATAGATTCTGCATAAATCTCAAAAAGACGAAATATCTCAAAATCCAAAATTAATTTTGGAAACATGTATATTGATGATGCAAATACACATAAATCAGACATCCTATTTGTGAAAATTCATAAATCAGAAATTCCTATTCATAAATCAGAAAAAATTAACTGCTTATATTTAATAAATCTTAACAAATTTTTCTATTAATCAAAATTTCATTCATGATAAAACCGTTCTATTTTTTTCCATTTGACCAGTATACTAATAAAAATGAAAATTTGTCTTAACTCAACTTTAATTTTTCTTGATTTTAATTGTATTTAACTCAATTCAATAATTTTGATGACATGTATAATTCAATCTATATATAATTACAATTAAAAATACTTATTGTAATTATTTGTAAGAAATATAACTAATTACAACTAATTACATGAAAAATAAATTATATTATATGTTGTAACATTTTTTTTAGATATCATTAATTACAATATTCTCATATAAATCTTTTAGTAACTCTCCAATAATTTCAATATAATTTAATTTACAATAAAATTTAAATAAAAAATACATTTATATCCTCTTTCGTCAATTGTTATTTCAATTTTTAAAATTTGTTTGCATTAATAATAACTTACATACAAAACAGTTTATATATGTTGAATTATTTACTTTATTTTTCCTTTACAAAAATTATAATCAAACTTGAATTTTTTTAAAATTTATTAATTATAAATTTCATTCTATTAATATTTATTTAATTTCTTTCACATCAGTAAATTTTTTTAAATGTAAACCTTCAAAGTATTTCACTCTGATAACCTTTGAATACCTTCAACATAAATATAATATTTACAAAAGTTATTGGTACTGAAAACCTTTATTTTTATTAATAAAACATAATACTGCAAAGGTTATTAATATTGATAACCTTCAATAACCTTCATTTCATCATAATAAACGTAATATTTGCGAAAGTTATTAGTCTGATAACCTTCAATAACCTTTGAAAACAAAATTATTACAATAATATTCATTATAAAAAATTTCCTGATGCAGTTTATTAGGATAAATTAAATAATTTAATGAAAAAATAAAACTTTAATAAGTATTATGCATTATAAATCTTTTTTCTTCAGGTAAAAAATTCATTCTATTTCTATTTAATTTATCATTTAATATTGCACTATAATTGATATTATTGTCAAAAGTAAAAATAATAATGGCATTAGAATACAATATTTCAAAAATAGAAATTGTATAATTTATAATTTAATCAAGAAAATAATTTAAAGTTTATTAATTTTCTTTGTTTTTTTCTAGTTTTAAAAATTTTTGCATCTTTAATAAAATTATTGAATTATTGTTTTAGTTAATTTAAAATAACTAATAAAAACTCATTAATTATAATCAATTTTTCTTGTCTTTTTTTTTTGTAAAAAAAGTTTATCAATAAAATTAGTCAATTATTATTGGCATAAAATAAATATTCATTATATATAATTAAAATATAAAGTTACTTATTTTGATCCAAGTTTAATACATTAGTAAATTTTTTTAAACGTAAACCTTTAAAGTATTTCACTCTGATAACCTTCAAATACTTCTAATATAAATATAATATTTATAAAGATTATCATCAGAAAACTTTTCAGGGTGTAAATTTACAAAAATTTACAGAATCTACAGAAATTTATACCTAAAAAATCAATTTTTTTAGGCATAAATTTCTGTAAGTCCTGTAAATTTCTATAAATTTACACCCCGAAAAGTTTTCTGATGCATTAATATCGAAAACTTTCATTTTTATTAATAAAACGTATACTATGAAGGTTATTAATATTGATAACCTTCAATAACCTTCATTTCATCATAATAAATGTAATATTTATGATCTGATAATTTTCAATAATTTTTGAAAACAAAATTATTACAATAACCTTTGTTATAAAAAATTTCCTGATATAATATTTTATTTATATTTTTACTATTATAAGATAGTATTAATTTTTCAAAACTTTCTATTTTTTTAAAAAACTCTTTTTTGTAATTTATAATATTTTATCTTTTGTAATAATTAAAGTAAATATCTTTTTTTTTAAATTGAAATTTAAATTCAAGTTTTCATAATCAAATAAGAGTGGAAGGCTCAATTGATATAAAGACTGGCTCAATAATTGTACCTTTGGCTAATTAATTTTGCGCCAACTAAATTCTGACTAAATTCTGACTCAAAGGCTAATTAAATTGTGCTGACTAAATTCTGGCTTAAAAGCTAATTAATTTTTTTCTGACTAAATTCAGGCGCAATTTTGGTCACATGACAAAAGGTTGATCAAATAAAATTATTAATTAATTTTATCAATATTAATATTTTAATATATTTTAATGCTATAAAAAAGTGAAGTGTTTTATTATTTTTCTTATATATATATTATGCAGATTACTTCACCTTACTTATCTCGAAAAATTTTTAATGACAACTATATATATTAAGATAGTACATGTATATCCACTATGTAAATACAAAACACTAATTTTCCTTTATCTTAGACGATGCAGAACATCGAATCTCCGATTCCCCATCTTGTGTCATCTTCTCCAGCTTTTTCCGATAATATTGTTTTATTTTTTGGTGTTTTTTAGTATAAATATCACAAGCGTCATATTTAAAAAAATTAACTTACTATAATCTTTGCAAAGAACACGCCTAAGAGAATTCCAGTGAACTTGACACCCTTCAATTTCATATTCCTCGTCATATACTTCTTCTCCATCAAAGAGACAAATCATTATATCTGTGCTAAATTTTTTAATAATATATATATTATATAAACTGTAAAATTTAATAAAGAAATTAATGCTATACACACGTTATCAAAATGTAATCGCTTATATTCACTATTCCAGAATACAATTAAAATGGATTTGCTTGCGTTCAAGAAAAAAAATCTGTTCAAATTTTGTCTAAGTTAAAAATATGTCAACCTGGACTATACTTGCACGCAAAATTATTTTGGGATCCCGAAATTGCAATTTTGAGAAAAAAAGTCGAAATAGTTTTTCATAGAAGACAAAATTATTTTACTTAAAACCCGAAATTTTTTGACCACCCAGATTTATTCTTTGATTGAAGATACATATAACTGGATATTTTTTTTATTTCCATATATAGAATGCCCTATAAGAAATACGCATACTTAAAATGTACTTAAAATATACCTAAAATATACTTAAAATTAAGTGTATTTTAAGAATATTTTAGGTATATTTTACTAATAAAACAAGTATATATTAAGTATTAAAGGGTAATAAAATGTTATATACTTAAAATACACTTAAAAACTTAAAATACACTTAAAATACACTTAAAATTTCTTAAAACACACTTAAAATTTCTTAAAATATACTTAAAATCTCTTAAAATATACTTAAAATCTACTCAAAATCTACTCAAAACAGGTAATGGTAAGTATATTTTAAGTATATTTTAAGTATGTGACAATTTTTATTCAAATTTATAGATAATAGTAAAACTATGATGTTTTAAGTATATTTTAAGTATATTCCAAGTACTTGTTACTAGTCAAATAAGAGTAAAACTATAATATTTTAAGTATATATCACTAGTCAAATAAGAACAAGTTAAGTATAATTTAATTATTTTTAAGTATTTATCAGGTTATTTTTAAGTATATTTTAAAGTATTTATTAAGTATTTATTAATATTTAATACATATTTTTTTAATATTATAATAAAATAAATAAATTAAAGTTCAAAAGATATATATAAAACAAGTTAAAACTCAAGAAATAAATTACCTTAAATAATGTTTATATATTCTAAAATAAAAAGAAATAAATTAAAAACTAAAGAAATAAATTAAAACTCATGAAATAAATTAAAATTTATAAAATAATTACCTCAAATAATATTTATACATTCTGAAATAGAAAGAAATAAATAAAATAAAGTTAAAACTTATTAAATAAAATAAAAATAAAGTTAATAATTGTTAATAATTAAAACTCAAGAAATAAATTAAATTAAATTAAAGTTATGAAATAATTACATTCAAGTAGCATATATATTCATATCTATTTTAAATAAAACAAATTAAAACTCAAGAAATAAAGTTAAAGCTTAAGAAATATAGATGTGAGACTTTAAATCATAATAACTTGATGAATATCGATGTTAAAAAATTAAAAAATATACTACATCGTAGCCAAGAACCAGGGCTTTTTATCTGTATTAGAAATATCATAGTAAAAAATCGCTTCCCGTTGCGTAAATCGCGAGTGAAGTCAAATAAAAAATTATGTACTATAAAATTAAAGTTCAAAAAATAAATAAAAGCTTATGAAATAAATTAAAACTTATGACATTAAGTTATATATTCTAAAAAATAAACTCATGTAAATATTATTAATCTTAAAATAAATAAAGTTTTAAAAAAAAATTTCAAATTACCTTAAATAAATAGTTATAATTAATTAAAAACTTAAGATTCTACTAAAGTCAAGAAAACTTTGAACATAACTTATAAAGAAAACTTTGAACATAACTTATAATTATATTATAATAAAAAAATAAACAAAGTAAATAAAATAAATAAAACTTGAGATTACCTTAAAATAAAGTTTAAATAGTAAATAAAACTTGAGATTACTTTAAAATAAATAAAGTTTAAAGATTATTTTAAAGTTTAAAAAAACTTTAAAAAAATAAAACTCAAAATTATATAACGAGTAAACATAAAGTTTAAATAAATATACAATTAAAAAAAACAAAATCATATATATATCATCAAAAAAAAATAGATCTGCAAAAATTAACCAATGATACTCAATTATATAAAAATATATTTTAAAAATATTTTAAGGTTATTGACATTTAAAATTTTTAAAATATTTGTTATAATTAGAGATGATGGTGAAACTACCTAATTTCACCAATGACACTGGTGTAACTGGTGCACCAAAGGTGCAACTTGAAGATAATTTATGCACCTGGTGAAAAAAATAATATTGGTGATATATATAATAATGGTGAAACTGATGATATTGGTGAAATGTGGTGAAATTAGTGATGAAACTGGAGAAACAGTTTCACCAATAGTTTATAAAAATTTTGATTTATAGAAAATATAAATAATAAAATAACAGGATCCAAACAAACTATATATATGTGATAAAAGATCTACAAGATTTTGATTAATTCTATGCAAATGTTTTTTATATTAACTCTATGCAAAGTTTTATGAGATATCAAAAATTCAGCAAATAAAATTATGACTTATAATTAAAGTAATTAATTTAGATAATCATTTTGCAACGTTACGCAATATAGTGTTACATATTTTAACTGTTAATGTTATGTGATATAATATTTATTATTTATTTTATAACAATATAAAAAAATAAAATCAGAAATAATTCACAATCGTTGCTACTTATAAAACTTTTTATTTTAATAAGTAAATGT
>PQFF01000379.1:349945-361439 GCA_003547095.1 Diversispora epigaea
TATTTCGAAAACTTACAAAAAAATATAATACTTTTATTTTTGTCTATTTACTATAGTGTCTTTCGAATATTTTTAAAGATAAATAAAAAATAATAATATCAAAGAAATAATAGTGATAATAATAGTAACAAAAAATAATCTTTTTATTTTTCAAAATTTGTATTATTTTAAATTTTTTTGTAAAAAAAATAAATAAAAATATAAATAAAAATATAATATAATTTTAAAAAGTTACGAAAATAAATGTAAACTTGCGAAATATTATGAAAAGTTTCAAAATTTTGTGTGAAATATTGTGAAAATATTATAAAATTTTGCGAAATTTTACAAAAATTTTTGTAAAATATTGTGAAAATCTTGCGAAACCTTGCGAAATCTTGCGAAATTTTTGCAAAATATTGCGAAAATATTACGAAATATTGCAAAAATATTGCGAAATATTGCGAAATATTGTGAAAATTTTTTGTGAAAATTTTCGAAGGTGTTGGAAATTTGCGGAAATTTACGAAGTGAAAATTTGCGCAAATTTTTGCTTATTAAAATTTCCTGATGTTTATAACTTGTAAACATTTTTTAAAAATTAAATTTTTTGAAATTTTAAGATACTTTTAACTGTTCTTTTTCATTATACTTATATATTTTTTTAATTTTATTTTTTTTCCTTTTTACAACAATAAGAAAATTATTCAAATGTTTCGCTTTTCTATATCAATAAATGTCATAATAAATAAGAATTATTTTTTATTTTCACTATATTTCGTAATATAACAAGAAAATAAAGACATATCACTAGTTATAATTTATGGTAAATAAAAATATTCCTTTATTTTGTATTAAATAATTATATTTCATAATATAATTTATGGTAAATAAGATACAATAAATTGATATTTTATTTTTGTTATATTTCGTGATATAACAAGAAAATAAAGACATTATCACTTGTTATAATTTATGCTAAATAAGAATATATTTTTGCAATATTTCGTGATATAATAGAAAATAAAGATAAAGATTATAATCTTTTTTGGACAATAAATGCGCATTGATATACTTGATATAACTAACCTTACAAAATATAATGTAAATCCGATATAATGAAGATCAATATCTCATTCTCCTCTAGGGGTATAATATTGAAATGTTTTCGACACTTTACACTTTGTGAAAATAATAATAACTAATACATTCTTTTAAATATACAATCCTTCATAATGTTTTTTTATCATTTAACTTCATACATCGCATATTATTCTATTTTTTCTATTTTTTTACTGTTTTTCGTTGATTTTTCATACCAAAATTCTTTTCGATATTTCGTATCTCTACGTTTAAATTCAAATAAGTATATTTGAGATTATTTTTACTAGTACTTAATATTAATAATGAAATTCTATATATATCTTTACGTTATAATGCACTTTCGTAATAATATGAAAAAAATAATATTAATAAATGAGAATTCAAATTTGGCTTAAGAGAATCATGCCCAACTACAAGAAACGTTTTTCTCATAGAACTACTCCAACTATCGCAACTGCTCCAACTACTGCGACTTCTCCAACTACCGTAACTACCCCAATTATCGCAACCGCCTCAACTACTGCAACTTCTCCAACTTCTACTTCAATAACAGCTACTCAAACTGCTTTAATTCCAAGCTCAAGATCTAGATCTATTCGAAATCGTGAAGTTATAGGCAGTAACGATCAAATTATAGCAAAAATATATCATAAAATCATTGATCTTGAGAAAAAAATTAATCTTGTAATTAAAAACCAAGACTCTATCAAAATTGACATTAAAAAAGTAGATGCTGATATTAGTTTCAACATAAAAGATAAAGATTTTAATGAAGTAATTTTTATTTCTAAATGTTTTCGAAAGATTACTATTATAATTATATTCTATAACTAATAACTTTTTATATAGTGAATTATTGCTAACTTCGCGAAGAAACTTTTCCAAACTTGTATCTACCCTACACCAAAGGAATTCCGAGAATCCGCAGAAAAATATGTCCGAGAGACATTTCCGGAATTCTACAGATCGTTGGAAACAAAAAGATAGATGTCTTTTTTTGAAAAAACAATTAGAAAATCTGTAATAAAAGTCTTTCTTTAAAATACATATTAAATTAAATTTAGATCTGTAATTAATTAAAATGAAAATATTTAATAGATGATCGAAAAGCTTCGAAGTATCCAGGGGGACTGAGTGTAAAAATAAAAACTGTCATACATGAAGTTTTCTCATTGTCATCAATCAATAGTACGAAGTTCGAGGAAGTTTCTGAATGGAAGAAATTGCCGGCCGTAAAAGAATGTTANTAATTCCAAGCTCAAGATCTAGATCTATTCGAAATCGTGAAGTTATAGGCAGTAACGATCAAATTATAGCAAAAATATATCATAAAATCATTGATCTTGAGAAAAAAATTAATCTTGTAATTAAAAACCAAGACTCTATCAAAATTGACATTAAAAAAGTAGATGCTGATATTAGTTTCAACATAAAAGATAAAGATTTTAATGAAGTAATTTTTATTTCTAAATGTTTTCGAAAGATTACTATTATAATTATATTCTATAACTAATAACTTTTTATATAGTGAATTATTGCTAACTTCGCGAAGAAACTTTTCCAAACTTGTATCTACCCTACACCAAAGGAATTCCGAGAATCCGCAGAAAAATATGTCCGAGAGACATTTCCGGAATTCTACAGATCGTTGGAAACAAAAAGATAGATGTCTTTTTTTGAAAAAACAATTAGAAAATCTGTAATAAAAGTCTTTCTTTAAAATACATATTAAATTAAATTTAGATCTGTAATTAATTAAAATGAAAATATTTAATAGATGATCGAAAAGCTTCGAAGTATCCAGGGGGACTGAGTGTAAAAATAAAAACTGTCATACATGAAGTTTTCTCATTGTCATCAATCAATAGTACGAAGTTCGAGGAAGTTTCTGAATGGAAGAAATTGCCGGCCGTAAAAGAATGTTATAAAAATATTTTCAAGCCCATTGATGAAAAAGATCCCGAAACAACTTATATGAGTTGTATAATTGATAAAGTGTGGGCGAATCATGCGACGTTCTGAACGTTCACGTAGCATGGGCGATCGCGATTACTCAAATAATTCCTAACCCTAATAATTGTTACGTAAAGATAACTGAGGATATTATTAAGGAAAAATATGAAGAAAATTTAGTAAGTATTTTCTTTAATAATATTTTTTCTTTAAATTCCCATTACTAAGTTTTCTAACAAATTTTATAGCTTAAATTAAACAATAAAAAAGAGTTTTGTAACTCTTTGGACGAATCTGAAAACGAGTCGCCACCACTGTCACCATCATTAGCACCAAGAAATGAATCACGTAAAAACAAAAAGTCTAGAATCGAAAAGGAGATTACCTTTTTACCTCTCGAAAAAATGCGAGAAAATATAGAAATACTTGCGATAAAAAATATGAAAAAAAGATCATATGAAAATGAAGATGAAGAAAATAATAATGAAGAAAATAATTCGGAACTATCCGAAAATTAAAAGTATTATTGCAAATAATATAAATAATATTCAGTGCATCTTAATATAAAAAAAATATTTGTAGTAAAATTTAATAATAAAATAATATTACTTGAAAACATATGGGCTGATTCGAAAAGTACCTTAATTTTTATAAAAGGTTTCCAATTTTTAAGTACCCCTGTATTTTTTTATTGTCGATTTTTATTGGTTATATAATTAAATCTTAGATTATATAAAAAATAATATCTGTGAAACAGATTTTTATAGTGACGCATACATATGACGTGTGACTTATTATTATCTGATTAATTAAAAAAATAATTTTTATTTTATTTTTTATTACTTCAGTGTAAAGAATATTTTTTTAATATATAAAATATTTTTCCTTCTACTTCTTCTCCTTTTTTTTCCTCTTCTCCTTCATTAAATTACCTTCTCTCTTTAAAAATCATAAATAAAAATTATCAAAATCACCAAAATTAACAATCACTATATCATTAATGTTAAAATCACCATCTTAAAAAGAGAAAAGTAAGAGCAAAAAAGAAAAAACAAAAAGAAAATAAAAAAATAAAAGTGAAGAACAAAGAAAAAGGTTGAGAAAAAGGAAGGAAAAAGAAAATTACCAAAATCGTATATCGCCATGTTGCCGATGCCAAAATAATCAAAATTTCTAAAATCTCTATTTTAAAAGAAGAAAAGAATGAAATGAAGAGAAATAAACAAGAAAAAAACAAAGAAATAAAAGTAAGGAACAAAAGAAAAGGTTAAGAAAAAGAAGAAAAAATTAAATCACCAAAATCGTGTATTGTCATGTTGTTGATATCAAAATAGCTAAAATCTTAAGAAAAAAGTGAAACGAAAAAGAATAAACAAAAAGAAAACGAAGAAATAAAAGGTAAGAAACAAAAGAAAAGAAAATAAAAAAAAAACTGTTAAAATGGCAATTTCAATAATTTTGACTTGACAATTTTATAATAAATGATTTTAAAAAAAATAGAAAAGGAAAAAAGAATTGAGAAAGAAAAGAGAAAAGGACAAAAAAATAAAAAATGAAATTTTGGATGTTTAAATGAAAAAAAAAAAAAAAGAAGAGAAAGAAAGTAAAATAATAAAAAAAAAAGTATAGAGAAGAGAAAATAGAATGTTATACTAAACAAAAAGAAAGAAAAGAAAAAGTAGAATATAAAAAAATAAAAATGTGAAAGGTAATTCTCTTGTTTTTAAAAACTTAACATTTTGTCTTTAAGTATAATAAATAAAAAAATTATTATTTTAATTATTTTATTAATTATAAAATTATAAAATTATAGAATTACAGAATTATTAATGAAGATTGTTTAAAGGTTACACTATACGTGTTGCCCAAATCCCAAATAATTTGGGATTTGGGATGCCAAAATGCACAAATTACTAGTATTTGGAATTTGGGATTTGGGATTTCGACAAAAAATACTAATTATAATTTGAGATTTGGGATTTGGGATTTTGGCATTTGGGATTTCGGCATTTGGATTTTGAATTTGGACAGCAGGTATAGGTTACACTTACTATAACTATACTTGCACGCTAAATTATTTTGGGGCCCCGAAATTGCAATTTTGAAGAAAAAAGTCGAAATAGTTTTTCATAGAAGACAAAATTATTTTACTTAAAACCCAAAATTTTTTGACCACCCAGATTTATTCTTTGATTGAAGATACACATAACTAGGTACTTTTTTTACTTTCATATATAGAATAGATTCTGCATAAATCTCAAAAAGTCGAAATACCTCAAAAATCCAAAATCAATTTTGGAACATGTATAACTATAACATCAAAAACTTGAATTAAAACTAATTAGTATAAATTTCATTCTTTTTTTAATAAATCATTAAGTATCATAATAAGCCTTATTAATATAAAGAAAAAATCTTAATTTCAATCTTTATACATATTTTATATTCAATCTTTGCATTATAAAAAGTTTTATTTGACATTATTTTGCAGATGTGTTAAATTAAACTCTATCAATACCTAAAATTAAAAATATTTTTTTAATATTTTTTTGATATTAAAATTAAATTGAAATTATATTACTGTAATATTTTTTATTTTTTTAAAAAATTATTTTTATTTATTTTATATGTAAAATTTCAATTTTCAAAAGTTAATTTCTCTATAACCACTAATCCAATTGTTATGAAATTTGGTATACTTGTTCTCCTTAGGAAGGACAATCAACTCTATGATCATTTTTGTTGTGACTATTCTGTATAAAATTTTATTTACAATTGAAATTTTATTAAGCGACAATTCACCATATTGATTACTCATTTTCAAAAAATTGGTATTATTAATTTGATATCAAACAGCTCTCAAAAATTCTCCAAATCTCAAAGATTAAAATAAGTATAAAAACTATTATTCTAAAATCAATCGTCTGTGCTATAGAATTTTTTAAAAACAAAATTTCAGGTGTTGTATTTCTTTTATGGGTTACTGTATTATCAGATACACAATTGATATTTTTAGTCCTAACCTTTGTGTATCCGATATTTGTATCTAATATATACTCAAAAAATATTTTTGTATATTGACTAATTTTTAACATTATATATTTGATATTTTTATCAATCTTACAAATTTATTTTTTATTTTTATAAGTTTTATTAAGATTATTAACCAACAATACAATAATTGGAATTAAATTTCAAACTTGAATTTATACTTTACCATTAGTTATTAAGATTTCTTCGACGTTGATTAATATCATTATTATCATTAGTATACTCCATGGTTTGGAATTTTCGAGGCTTTGTAAAAGTTGGTATTTTACTATTTAAGCCTTGATTATTATGAAGTTTAGATTCAAGTTCAGCATCATCAATTTTCATAAGATTGAAATTGTCATTTTCATGAAAAAAAATATTATGGACAAAATAAACGATACTATGTCTAATTCCATCACTCATTAAAGGAAAGTTACCGTGAAGTAAATAGTGAGAAGAGAATACGACAACCTTACCAGGTTGAAGTGGTATAAAGGTATGAAGTTGAGGAAAATAAAGTTCACCTCCTTGAAAGTCACCTAATGGTATCAGGCAACATAAACAATTTGGTGCATCTAATTTATCCCAATGATAATTACTAAGAATATTGAAATTAATAGCAATCATTGGAAAAATTCTAAAAAGTTTTGGAACAAAAGGACCCCAGGAAAGATTTCTCAACTTCAAATACATATTCCCATAATAGTCTTGTATGAATTTGTTAACATAGTTTGATAATGGTACAAGACTATTAAGTAAATTATCAACACATGGTCGATGATTTAAATTGTGACTACTAGCCGTATTGGCACTTGTATATGAAAAACTAGTAAACTTTCTATAAGCACCAAAATGTTCAACAGAGTTTTTACAAAAATCTTTACTTTTATGTGCTTTGTCACTCATTAAATGGGAATAGTACTTATTTACTGCATCGGTAACTTGAATTAAGGCATTTTGATCGTCTATATTTTCTAAGTGAATCAAAGTTCGGTCATTTTGATCCACTATACATCTTGGTTTAACAAAACAGTGTGCACTTTTTACTAATTGATTATCCTGTCTTGTTAATCTATATTTTGATTTTGCTGAATTCTTTAATTCCAATTCTGGAACAGTTAAATTATCTTCAATTTTAATAATCCCATCTTCAATCTTAAAAGAAAAATCTCTAAGAAGTATATCCCATTTTTTCCTTAAAAGATATTTAAGTAGTCCAGATTTTTCAATCTTTCCTTTCACATGATAATTATTAAGATTAAACCAAGATCTAAAACTGTTCCATCTTTCAGGATCCTAATCAACATCTTTTTTAATAATTATATTTGAAATTATTAACTTAAGTCAACCAAAAGGAATGTTGGAAAACTTAAGTGAATAATTTCTTGTGCATTCCCTTATTAAAACTCCAGCTAATAAATTACACAAAGGTATTTTATTCTGGATTCCAGTTGGTATCTTATCAGAAGGATTAAGAGACTGGCTTTTCTATAAATATTTCTCATAAAATTCCATCTCTTTTATAAATACCTTTCGAGAAGCACCTTGGTAACGATGCTAATAATAAAATAAAAATAATATTAAAAATATAATTTAAGATATTTGATATAATTCACATTCAAATAATTTAATGTAATTTAATATAATTATTTTGTGATTTATATAATTGACATAATTGAAATAATTAAATAATTGAATAATTTGATCGTGAAGTATCACACATCTAATGATCAAAATTGGTTTAATCTATTTGCAAATAATAAATTTCCCTGTCTACTTGCAAATCATTCACAAATCTCCCTGCCTATTTTCAAATCTCCTTTGCCTATTTTTTTTCATTGATTAGTATTATATTTTAAGTAATTAATAAAAATGCTTACTTGATTTGGATTAAAAATTAAATCCTGTTGGTATTGTTGCTGTTTTTGTTGTTGGTTTTGTTCTTGTTGCAGTTGTTGTTCTTGTTCTTCTTCTTGTTCTTCTTCTTGCTCTTCTTCTTGTTCTTCTTCTTGCTCTTTTTCTTGCTCTTCTTCTTGCAGTAATTGTTCTTGTTCTTGTTCATGTCATTGTTGTTGTTGTTCTTGCTCATTTTGTTCATGTTGTTGTTGTTGTTCTTGCTGTTGTGGTTCTTGCTCATGTTGTTGCTGTTCTTGCTGTTGTGGTTCTTGCTCATATTGTTGCTGTTGTTTTTGTTGATGTTGTGGTTGTGGTTGTAGTCGTAATCGTTGTTGTGGTCGTAGTCGTTGTTGTTGTTTTTTCCAATTTTTTTTATGTGAAAGTCGAACAGCTCTCCTTGATTTCTTTAGTGGTGGTGGTGGTGGTGTCTGCATAATAGAAAAAAGAATAAAAAATTAAAAATTATATCGAAAAGAAAATACTACAGTGCGAAACCTCTATAATAGGCACCTTGTATATCTTTTAATCTAGTGATCAGAATTTTATAAAATTAGTACCATAAAATAGCTTTTGAAGAGATGAACTAATTAGGCAAAAAAAAAAAATTCTCAATTTTTCTGGCTTATGTAATATAAGAAAAACGTGACTTAGTATGAATTTTATTGGTTAATGATATTTAATATATCATTATGAAAATTTATAAAATTTATTTATTTTTTTTATAAAAAATTTATTATTCATTATTATTTTCTAAATTAATTTGATTAAGTATATCATCAGGAACTCTTCTGTGTGACTTATATTTTTTTTCTGCAAACATAGCAAGCTTTCCTGTTACTCCTTTTCTATAAATATCCATGTATCTCCATGATTTTCGTGCAAAACGTCTTATTTCAATTAATGAAACAGAATCTAATGCTTCAGGAACAGTCTTTTGTAATCCATTCCATGTGTAATTGCAATGTTCACGTGTATATCTTTTGGTTGCTGCCCAATACATCTCAATAAAATTTAATTCACAATGATATTTTGGATAAAAAATACATTTATGTCCTGCCATTTCAATTACAGTTTCTAATTCAGATTTTTGTGTCAAAAAATCTGGTTGTAATGATAAAATTCTACGTGCACAACAATTAATTCGTGCTGGATCTTTTACTTTATTTTTGCATAGTTGACAATCAAGATTTAAATTATCACACCATAATCCCCTTTCAATTAATATTTGTTTAATACCTTTAGGCTTGTTTGGATATTTTGGATGATCAGAAGGAAATACCATTGATTGAAAAGTATTTTCTAATCCAAATTTAGTATTTTTCATTATTGGTTGACGTCCACCTGGATTTAGATTCATTCGTTGTATACATAAAGCATCATCCGCCATTGCTCCATAATTGGTACTGTTATCAAATGCAAATAATGCTATGGCATTAGGATGCACTATTTCAAAAATAGGAATAGCAATATCTTTTACTTGTTCAAGCAAATATTTTGATGTCCACCACCCTTCTTCATTTTTACCAGGACGTAAAAATTTTCGTGCTTTTTGTGATATTTCAGGATATAATTCAGCTTGTTCATCTGTTAATCTTAAACAACCAATTGTTTCTGCAAGAAATTCACTAACCATTATTGACTTTCCTTGTCCTTTTTTACGAAGAGGAGGTTCACCAAGAGGAGCCCAAATTATAGGACGATCATCATTAGCATAAAAGAGACACTCATCATGAGTTACAAGAATATGAAGTTTTTCACCATTTGATAAAATTGGATCTTTTTGTTCCATATTAATACCTTTAAATGTTGGCATTAATTTTTCAAATTCTTCCATTTTTTTAAGAAACATTTCTCTATATTCTATCACATCTGAACGCTCGTGCCCATCAAAATAAATACCTTTCTTTCGTGATTGTGGCACAAGTCCAAGTTTTCGTAACCATACTCTAGCTGTTTTTTCTGTAATTGATTTAATTATTCCCAATTGTAAAAAAAGAGTTTTATTAATAAATGTTTTATATAATTTTGGTGAAATTTTTCCTTCATTTATATGAATAAATTCTAAACTTTTTTCAATTACATCTTCATCATCAATTAATGATTTAGTTTTTTGATGACAGCCTTGTAAAGATACTGGTAATCAACCATTTTCAATCCAACTTTTTGCCCATCGACAAATTACTTTTGCACGATATAATCCTTTGTCATAAACTTTTCTTGCTGCTTCAGATGCTGCATTTTTGCTTGTCATATTTTTTTCTTGTCGATTAATAAAAAATTCATAAACTGCCTGATATCTAAGATAATCATATGCTGAAATTTTTTTTTTATTTTGTCGAAGAATTACTTCTAATGTTTCTATTTGTTTAGAAAAAGTATTATTGTCATTGTCACTTTCAATGTTCATTTCATCTTGTGTACTTTCTGCAGATTCTTCTAAATCTTCTTCTGTTTCAATTGCAATATTTGATTCTTTTTGTGTAAAGTATTGATTAATCGATGAAGAACCCTCAGCTGCTTTGGTAAAAATACCTGATGGACCATATTTTCGATAATAAGTTGCAGTAGAATTACCAATATAAGGTGCTTTTTTTGTTTTTTTAATTTCTGAAAGTTAATTAAATTTTTATTTAATTTTGATATAATTTTAATTAAAAAAATATTAACTTACAGTAAAAAAAATCAGACCTGTTGTATCTGGTTTAATAAATGTTATTTCACCCAATTTTAATATTCTTTGATTATAATCTTCATCTGAACTGTCAGGTGAATATTCACTATCACTATTATATTCACTTTCTTCATTATCTGAATACTGTGGTAAAAACTGTCCAGAATTTTTATTACGAGATTGATTTTTTAATCTATTCTTTGCAGCCAATTTTTTACGAGAATTTGGCATCATTTAATTAAAAATTTCCACAAAATTTTATAGTGAAAGTTGGGTATGTTTCTAAGCTAAAATGATTAAGCTATCTAGGTGCTACAAAATGGTAAAAATTTTACAAAGTCTCACAAAAATTAATTAGTCTCAATTTTTATTCGTACTATATAAATAGATGATTTTCAAAGTTATGTAACACCTTCAATACTCAAAATTTTAAACTTCTATCCGATAAGTTTGATTGCTATTGATATGATCTATCAAAATTAATGGCTGAAATTTTAAAATACTTATTTAGAAAGGTGTGACATTTGTTTGAAAATGTCATACCTTAACTATAAAAATAGGGTTGGTTATAGAGGTACCGCACTGTATCATTTAAATTTTAATATCTCCTCTTTATTTATAAACGTCTCCTCATTTATATTATCTGACACCACTGTTACAATTTAACCAATCAAGCCACACTTAAATTATCAAAAAAAATTTTAATTTGTAACACCCTTATTAAAATGAAGCACATCGTAAATCTTTTTTTCTGTGAAATACATCCAGAATTATATAGAGGCGTTCTAAGACGCTATATATACGAAACGTCCGGAGAACGCACTAGAACGGTGCGTTCTAGTACGCTATATATACGAA
>PQFF01000379.1:380743-394372 GCA_003547095.1 Diversispora epigaea
ATATTTAAAGGTACTAACTATTACTTTTTAAAACTATTTTATAGTGAAATTAGCACATTATTCATATTACTATTCTATAGATCTAAACAAGAAAGAAAAGTAATTATATAGTTTTAAAGAAGTTTATAGAGTTGTAAATAAATAATATTTCGTTTATTTTATTAGTTTAGATAATTTTTAGATATTTAAAAGTATTAATTATTACTTTTTGATTATTTTTAGAACTATTTTTTAGTGAAATCAGGTGGCGCAGTACCGTTTTTATAGATTTAGATTAAAAAAAGATAATTATATAGTTTAAAAAGTTATAAGTGAGTAATATTTCGTTTATTTTATTAATTTAGAATATTTTTAGATATTTAAAGGTACTAACTATTACTTTTTAAAACTATTTTATAGTAAAATCAGCACATTATTCACATTACTATTCTATAGATCTAAATAAGAAAGAAGAGTAATTATATACACTGGTCAAATGGAAAAAAATAGGACGGTTTTATCATGAATAGGATTCCGATTGATGGCTAAATTTGCTAAGATTTATTAAGTATAGGCAGTCGATTTTTTCTGATTTATAAATAGGAATTTCCGATTTATGAATTTTCACAAATAGGATGTCCGATTTATGCATATTTCCGCCATCAATAGGATTCCGATTTTTGTTCATTCGACCAGTGATAGTTTTAAAGGAGTTTATAGAGTTGTAAATAGATAATATTTCGTTTATTTTATTAGTTTAGAATATTTTTAGATATTTAAAGATACTAACTATTACTTTTTAAAACTATTTTATAGTGAAATTAGCACATTATTCACATTACTATTCTATAGATCTAAACAAGAAAGAAGAGTAATTATATAGTTTTAAAGGAGTTTATAGAGTTGTAAATAGATAATATTTCGTTTATTTTATTAGTTTAGATAATTTTTAGATATTTAAAGGTACTAACTATTACTTTTTAAAACTATTTTATAGTAAAATCAGCACATTATTCACATTACTATTCTATAGATCTAAATAAGAAAGAAGAGTAATTATATACACTGGTCAAATGGAAAAAAATAGGACGGTTTTATCATGAATAGGATTCCGATTGATGGCTAAATTTGCTAAGATTTATTAAGTATAGGCAGTCGATTTTTTCTGATTTATAAATAGGAATTTCCGATTTATGAATTTTCACAAATAGGATGTCCGATTTATGCATATTTCCGCCATCAATAGGATTCCGATTTTTGTTCATTCGACCAGTGATAGTTTTCAAGGAGTTTATAGAGTTGTAAATAGATAATATTTCGTTTATTTTATTAGTTTAGATAATTTTTAGATATTTAAAGGTACTAACTATTACTTTTTAAAACTATTTTATAGTAAAATCAGCACATTATTCACATTACTATTCTATAGATCTAAATAAGAAAGAAGAGTAATTATATACACTGGTCAAATGGAAAAAAATAGGACGGTTTTATCATGAATAGGATTCCGATTGATGGCTAAATTTGCTAAGATTTATTAAGTATAGGCAGTCGATTTTTTCTGATTTATAAATAGGAATTTCCGATTTATGAATTTTCACAAATAGGATGTCCGATTTATGCATATTTCCGCCATCAATAGGATTCCGATTTTTGTTCATTCGACCAGTGATAGTTTTCAAGGAGTTTATAGAGTTGTAAATAGATAATATTTCGTTTATTTTATTAGTTTAGATAATTTTTAGATATTTAAAGGTACTAACTATTACTTTTTAAAACTATTTTATAGTAAAATCAGCACATTATTCACATTACTATTCTATAGATCTAAATAAGAAAGAAGAGTAATTATATACACTGGTCAAATGGAAAAAAATAGGACGGTTTTATCATGAATAGGATTCCGATTGATGGCTAAATTTGCTAAGATTTATTAAGTATAGGCAGTCGATTTTTTCTGATTTATAAATAGGAATTTCCGATTTATGAATTTTCACAAATAGGATGTCCGATTTATGCATATTTCCGCCATCAATAGGATTCCGATTTTTGTTCATTCGACCAGTGATAGTTTTAAAGGAGTTTATAGAGTTGTAAATAGATAATATTTTGTTTATTTTATTAGTTTAGATAATTTTTAAATATTTAAAGGTATCAATTATTATTTTTTGATTATTTTTAGAACTATTTTTAGTAAAATCAGGTGGCGCAGTACCGTTAGACAAAAAAAAGAATAATATTTTAATAAAATAACTAATAAATAAAAATAAAAAATTATAAAATTGTATTTCTATTTCACAAAATTAATTATTAATTAAATAAATATATAAATAATATAAATTATTTAATTAAATAACAAATATCAATAAATAATAAAATTTTAAGTTAAATATATACTTTAAAAAAAATAAATTGAACGAATAATCTGCGGATTAAACAGATGATCCGCGGATTGAACAGATAATTCTCGGATTGGACGGATTAAGCGGATTATCCACGGATTGAATAGATGATCCGCGGATTGAATAGATTATCCGTGGATTGAACTGATAATCCGCGGATTGATTAAATTGACTCCATAACGGATTACGGATTAAATTTTTGATGGTGATATAAATGACAGATTACACGGATTAATCCAGATCGTACCACTACTTAAAACTGGAACGAGTTTCATCCCGAAGTAATGCACCAGCAACACAATAAGAATGACCGTTATTAGTGACACCCGTGAACACTCCAAAAGGCATCAAAAAATAATTACACTTGTATGTGTTGTCATACACAATCGTATCATGATAACGCATATATTGCCGTTTCTGTGATACATACGCCCAAATGACATGTTTCAAGCGATTATCATGGTCCAACTCAAATTCAAAAGAAAATTCAGGATCGTTACTACACTTCTGCTGGAGAAGGAGAAAGAAATCATGTGCCTGGAATCCAATACGTGAAATGCAGTCATTACTAATAAAGTTGTACACATCTCGGATCATCCACTTCTTCGCAGCTGGTCCGTACTTCACTACAAGCAACGACTGGATTTGTGATGTTGAAATGCCTGCTTTTTTTGCAAGAAGGATTTCCTCCTTAATATCTTCTGGTATTTCACGGTTCAAAACGCGCATAAGTCAAATTGAAATTAGCGGGTGATTATGGTCAAGAACAGTTTATGAAATATAATATTTATCATCATTTCGGTTAAGATTAAGATGAATAAACCACGGGCAATTGCATTTTTTCGATTCTGCGTTTCGTCTCTTTTTATTGGGATCCTTAGGCTTAGGTTTAAATTCACCATATTGATCACATGCAAAAACTTGAGTGTAACGAACACCATCACTGCAATTATTGCCTTTGTAGAGAATCACCTTAAACCCGTTTGNTAGATTTAGATTAAAAAATGATAATTATATAATTTAAAAAATTATAAGTGAGTAATATTTCGTTTATTTTATTAGTTTAGAATATTTTCAGATATTTAAAGGTACTAACTATTACTTTTTAGAACTATTTTTATAGTAAAATCGGCACATTATTCACATTACTATTCTATAGATCTAAACAAGAAAGAAGAGTAATTAAATAGTTTTAAAGGAGTTTATAAAGTTGTAAGTGGATAATACTTCGTTTATTTATTAGTTTAGATAATTTTTAGATATTTAAAGGTACTAACTATTACTTTTTAAAACTATTTTATAGTGAAATCGGCACATTATTCACATTACTATTCTATAGATCTAAACAAGAAAGAAGAGTAATTATATAGTTTTAAAGGAGTTTATAGAGTTGTAAATANAACTATTTTTAGTAAAATCAGGTGGCGCAGTACCGTTAGACAAAAAAAAGAATAATATTTTAATAAAATAACTAATAAATAAAAATAAAAAATTATAAAATTGTATTTCTATTTCACAAAATTAATTATTAATTAAATAAATATATAAATAATATAAATTATTTAATTAAATAACAAATATCAATAAATAATAAAATTTTAAGTTAAATATATACTTTAAAAAAAATAAATTGAACGAATAATCTGCGGATTAAACAGATGATCCGCGGATTGAACAGATAATTCTCGGATTGGACGGATTAAGCGGATTATCCACGGATTGAATAGATGATCCGCGGATTGAATAGATTATCCGTGGATTGAACTGATAATCCGCGGATTGATTAAATTGACTCCATAACGGATTACGGATTAAATTTTTGATGGTGATATAAATGACAGATTACACGGATTAATCCAGATCGTACCACTACTTAAAACTGGAACGAGTTTCATCCCGAAGTAATGCACCAGCAACACAATAAGAATGACCGTTATTAGTGACACCCGTGAACACTCCAAAAGGCATCAAAAAATAATTACACTTGTATGTGTTGTCATACACAATCGTATCATGATAACGCATATATTGCCGTTTCTGTGATACATACGCCCAAATGACATGTTTCAAGCGATTATCATGGTCCAACTCAAATTCAAAAGAAAATTCAGGATCGTTACTACACTTCTGCTGGAGAAGGAGAAAGAAATCATGTGCCTGGAATCCAATACGTGAAATGCAGTCATTACTAATAAAGTTGTACACATCTCGGATCATCCACTTCTTCGCAGCTGGTCCGTACTTCACTACAAGCAACGACTGGATTTGTGATGTTGAAATGCCTGCTTTTTTTGCAAGAAGGATTTCCTCCTTAATATCTTCTGGTATTTCACGGTTCAAAACGCGCATAAGTCAAATTGAAATTAGCGGGTGATTATGGTCAAGAACAGTTTATGAAATATAATATTTATCATCATTTCGGTTAAGATTAAGATGAATAAACCACGGGCAATTGCATTTTTTCGATTCTGCGTTTCGTCTCTTTTTATTGGGATCCTTAGGCTTAGGTTTAAATTCACCATATTGATCACATGCAAAAACTTGAGTGTAACGAACACCATCACTGCAATTATTGCCTTTGTAGAGAATCACCTTAAACCCGTTTGTTATAGCATATTGATCAGCAACGTATTTGAAGGCTTCAAGAGAGGAGTAAGTATGACCGGGCTGAAAAAGTGGGTCTTTAGGTTCCGTGGAATTTTCAAGTTCCAATAAATTTTCGGGTTCCGATGGGTTTTCAGGCTCCAATAAATCATCAGGTTCTAACAAGTCTTTGGGCACTGGTTGAAATATGGAATATCGGGCACCTATCGGGTACCTGGTAGGTATGCGATAGGTGCCCGATATTCAACATATCGGGTACCCGATTGACGGTGTAGTTGTCCCGAAGTTCGGGCACCTATCGGGTACATATCGGGTATCTATCGGGTATCTATCGGGCACCGATATTTTATCATTTTTTTCAAATTATTTATTTTTTATCGGGCACCTATCATCTATATATCGGGTATAGTATATTATTGTATATCGGGCACAGTATATCTCTGTATATTGGGCACCTATTATCCATATATCGGGTATAGTATGTTGCTGTATATCGGGCACAGTATATCTCTATATATCGGGGGCTTTTTTTCTTCGATCGGGTACCTATCGGTGCCTTTTATTTTATATATATATATTTTTCACTTTCTTATTCCCGAAATAATCACATTTTTTAGTTTATTATAAAAAAATAATAAATGAAATACATTATTTATTAATAAAAAATATAAAATGAAATATATTTTAATTATACTATATAANTCAATTATATTATATAAAATGTTCATATTTAAATCTATCTAATTATTTTTTTTTATTTTTTTTAGATTTTTTATTTTTTTTTTCTTTTTCCTTTCCTTTCCCTTTTCTTTTTCTTTTTCTACTACTTGTTTCTACTTCCTCATTATTATCATTATCTTCTTCTTCCTCATTATTATCATTATCTTCGTCCGGATCATAAATTGGGATATCTCTGTTAACTCAATTCAAGTGTTCAAGCGCCACCCTACTCAGTGTCCAAATTGGAGCACCTTTCGGAATTTCGGCCTTTGTTTTGTTTTGTTTATGGCGTTCGGATCTGATTCTAGCCTTTTGTGCTTTTTGTGTATTTGCTGATCTACTCACAATATCAATCACTGGATCGATTCTTTTGTGCAATAATTTTTTTAACTATAAAATATAATTTATTAATATCATACTCGATAGGTATAAAAATATATTAATTACTGTTGATCTACTTACCGATTCAGATCTCCACCATTTATCCTTAATATAAATCGATGTTGTTTTTTGTCTCGTTGAGGTGATAGAAGTAGCTGCTGTAGTACCTCTACTTCTATTACTGCTATTACTATTACTATTACTATTATTATTATCATCATCGTAATTATTATTACGATTATTATCATTATCATTATTACGATTATTATCATCATCATTATTACGATTATCATTATCATGATTATTACTATTACAATCATCGTTATTATTATTATTATTATTATTGTTATTATTATTATCATTATTATTATTATCGTTATTATTATCGTTATTATTATCATTATTATCATTATTGTTATTATCGTTATTATTATTATTATTGTCATCATCAACATCTATTATGCCAAACGCATCTCCAAATGAACCTTGTTTTATAAATTTAATAATTAATTTAGTTACAAATTAAAATAATAATAAATATAATTTATAAATATAGTACCTTCACCATATTCGTATTCTTCGTCTGTCATTTCCCACTCTTCAGAGTGGTATTCAGTTTCATTTAATATTTTTTTGACCTCCTTTCGAGGATACAAGGCCAATTTTTCGTCACCTCCTTGAAACAGGTATTCTGCTGCCCTGTTTCTCAGTTTCTTCTTCTATTTAAAATAAAATTATATCAATACTATACTTGATAGCTATATTATATATTATTATAAAAATCCTACCTTTTGCATGTCAGTATTCTTTCTCAGTCTCCTTAATTCTATTTTTCTATTTCCTTTTACTATAGTTCTATGTATTCGATGCCTAGTTTCCCACCTAGTATGTATCATTTCTAACAAATCTGTATCTGATACAGTATATTTTTTATTCATTATTTTACTTAGACGAGGTAAAAGTTTTGTGATGATAAAATCACGTTATTCCACCCATGTAAGTTCTGGTTTTATCGGATATTTTGTTTTGTATTTGGAATTATAAACCAAAAATAATTCTTTCTATAATTAGATAAATTTGTATTAGTTATTCTGTGCCCGATATATGTATAATATAAAAAATCAAANATTATATCAATACTATACTTGATAGCTATATTATATATTATTATAAAAATCCTACCTTTTGCATGTCAGTATTCTTTCTCAGTCTCCTTAATTCTATTTTTCTATTTCCTTTTACTATAGTTCTATGTATTCGATGCCTAGTTTCCCACCTAGTATGTATCATTTCTAACAAATCTGTATCTGATACAGTATATTTTTTATTCATTATTTTACTTAGACGAGGTAAAAGTTTTGTGATGATAAAATCACGTTGTTCCACCCATGTAAGTTCTGGTTTTATCGGATATTTTGTTTTGTATTTGGAATTATAAATCAAAAATAATTCTTTCTATAATTAGATAAATTTGTATTAGTTATTCTGTACCCGATATATGTATAATATAAAAAATCAAAAAAAAAAAACAATTTACCCTAACTCGTTTATATGATTCGGAATCTAAATATTTTATTGTTTTTGTTTTCTTTTTTTTCTTTTTTTCTTCTTCAGATGAAGATTCAGATTCATCAAATTCATCAGATTCATCGGAAGATGACGAAGATTCATTAGCAGAAGAAGAAGGTAATGATGATGATGAGGAAGCAGTAGGGGAGGAGGGTGAAGAAGAGGATGAAGAGGACGAAGAGGATGAAGAAGAGGAGGAAGAGAAGGAAGATTCTTTTTTATTTTTTTAATTTTTTCTAATTTTACTGATTTTTTTATTATTTTTTCTAATTTTACTAATTTTTTTACTACTTTCACCAATTTTTTTGTTTTTACTTAGCATTTTTGTAAAAATTTTTCCAATTGTTTCGTAATCTATTAAATATAATTAATATATTAGTTATAATTATAATTATTATTTTATAAATAGACAATTAATTAATTAATTAATTAATTTATCTTTTTTTGATATTTTGTTGTGTTTTCTTTTTTAGTGCCTTGATAGGACGAAAAGAATACGTTACTTTTTTTGATTTCGTCATTTTTTTTATAAAAAAATAATTTTTTAAAAAAGAAAGAAAGGGGAAGAGTAGTTTTTTATATATTGCATTTTTCGGGCAGATGAATTAATTATTGCATCACGAAAAGGTAAAGTTATTAATCATTATATCATATTTTTTGATATCGGACATATTATATATGAGGTAATTAAGAAGTAATATTTCATATTACTTACGTGATATTCTTGTTTATGACGCGTTATTTCGTATGTAGCTGAAATGTAATATAAGTTTAGAAATATATGTAATATATAATATATATTTATTTATAAATATACTTAAAAACAAAGTATTTTGATTTTTTAGAACTTTACCTTTTCCCTTGGATTTAAAGATTTTTAAAGCTAAATCAGTTACTTATATCTGAAAACGCGAAATTAAAAAAAAATGAAACATCACTTATCGGGGTCATATCAATATTATAAATAATATATTGTTAACATTATATATATTTTAAAGAAACGAATAAAAAAATCACTTATCGGGGTCCTGGTGTTATATATCAATATTAAGAATAATATAGTATTATCAACATTATAAAAATTATAGTTTAGTTTAAAACGCCAGTAAGGGCTTGTCTTTATTTATAGAATTTCAATATACATTACAACTCAGCAACTTAAACTAAAAAACATTAAAGAATAAAAACTTGCTAGCTAAGGATTGGTTACCCGCACGGCATACCTAACTACCGTAGAGTGGTTATAGACCTCCATTTCAAACTACTTCGAAACTGTCCAACTAAAACTCTTACGAGAGAAGGTTTAATCTATAACAGCGATATACTTCATCTCACCCTAACCAACAAGAAAATCCCATTGATGCAAAATGTCAAAAAACAAAAAAAAAGAAAAAACTAATTTTTTGTAATCCCAACAACTATCTCTTACCAAGGGAACAACATCCCACCCCGCAAAGTCACTACTAACATACAACTCGCCAAACTTACAACTCACCATCTAACACATTTCCCAACTAACCACCCACCAAATTCAAATCACCTGACCTATCCAACCCAACTCATCACCTTTACATCTCACTCCCCTGTCCTTCCACAATACATCATATCACACACCGTTACCACCATTCTACCCCTTAATACCAACGTATCACCACACAAATTAATCTAACCACTAATCACCCTACCTAACGAATTTATTGAATAAAATTATTTATCTATTCTTATCATGACCCAATACTAACACTTGTTAAACTTTCAACAATAAACCAATCGTGACATAAAACTTTAATTTGTCGACCTAACACTTACATAGAATTTCATTCATGCACTATTGTTTATCATAATCCTAATGCTCGTGCGCAAAAGGAAATTATGATCATCAGCTATGTGTCTCTATGCCACCGCAGGCACCAATCAACATAGAACAATAACGTCAAGAATTTCAGCCCAACAATAACTCCATGGGTTCCCCCGGAAGATTTTACAGCCCTAAAGACGTATTCGACGAAGAGACCTTTAATAATATGTTGCGCCATACGACTAGTTCGCTCTCCTAACTCCTGACTTGGGGAATCTAACCCTCACTATTGTATTTCACACAACGGTAATACGCAAGCTCAGTTTTTCATGTCGTTAGTAAGTAAACCTTGTGTTTATGCCCGGACCGAAAAGGGATATCGTCATTAAGGAATACCGCCCGAAAATAAAGAGACCAAAGTGCTTCCATAAGCATATTAATTCACATGTAATCAAGAAGCTTCTACTCCTGACTTGGGGAATCTAACCCTCACTATTACGCATTTATCTTTCTTTTGTAACTACATAAAAGCTCAGTTTTTCATGACGTTTCAGCGACTCGTTACGACAGTTCCCTAACAAAACTTACTTGCATTTTGTTAAACTAAGGAGATAAATAAGATTATGAGGAGATGACTTGAATGGTTATTGAAGAAAAAAGAATGAAAAATAACTATTTTAGCATAGTTATTATACATGTCGTCAAAACTAATTTGACCTTGACTCAACTCTTAAAATTTCAATTTTTAATTACGTCTGACTCAATTAATTGCGTCAGTTATTAGTAAAAATCAAAATTTATCTTGACTCAACTCCAATTTTTCTCAATTTTAATTGCGTCTGATTCAATTCAATAGTTTTGACAACATATATAATAGTTATTATATAAACAACTAGCGAACACTATGTTGGAAGCGTCTTCAAAAAATGGTAAAAAATGATTAGCGGAAAGAGTTTTTTTTATTATAAAAATTATGGTATATGTATAGTATAGTATTGTTAACATTATATGTATTTTAAAGAAATGAATAGAAATGGGTCGCAAAGAGGTGTTATGCATATTAAAGAGAAAGAGATGGTATTAATGATAATGAAAAATAATGAAAAATAGGTATTTGTTTACTTATATGCAGATCAGAGGAGTAATGTGTAACATATTAATTTTAATATAATAATATAAATTATTTAGTACTATTGTTATATTAATAAATATAAATCATTACTATATATAACTATATATATATGAACATAAAATTTACTATTAACTAAATAAAATTTCTCTAATTTTAAGACGACGCGTATCATCTTTACGCGAATTTTAAAGACGCGTATCATCTGTAAATAATTTTTGCGCATTATAAAAAAACAAGTATTTGACCATGTGAATATTTTAGAAAACATTTTTTGAAAATAAATTTATTAAAGAACTTTGACTAATATATAATTTACCTATTTTTTGAATAAAATGACTAAAAAATACAAATACATTTGTAATTGTATGGTCTGTGAAGGAAAAGAAGTTGAAGGAAAGACCCAGAAAAAGCATACTAATGATAAAATTATGTGGAAATCTAGTAAAGAAAGAAAGATTCAATTAGCAATGATCGAAGCAAGAAAGTTTAATTATAGAGGTAAGTAAATTGTTGAAATAACTTCGCATATCGGGTAGACAAATAGCCATATCGGGTACCCGATATATCAATTTTTAACCTGTGTAACATTTATAATATTTATCTTTCTTAATTAAGTAAACGAAACTCAAGTGAATGAAGATACGTCATCAAATAAAAATAGTAAGAAAAGAAAAAGAAGTTCACCGACATCTGATGTACCTAAGTTAAATAGAGACGTGTCAATAAGCAATATACTTACGGGGTTGGATCTTGGTGAAGAAATAGTTGTGACATCATCATCTCGTCCAAGAAATGATCAATTTCACGAACTACACATGGATGAGATGCTCGATATATTTGATGATGAACTTTTGTTTGATATAGGAGATGATGATAATGAATTAATTGACGACTTAGAAGAATGTGATGATGAAGAAATTATTTGTAACGATGATAAATTAGAAGTAGAAGTAGAATTAGAAAATGAATATATGGATTCGGATGATGAAATATTTAAAGATGATGATAACTTGTTTGTCTCACCTGAGCTGGAAGAGGAAGACGAATGCTATGAAGGAGTAGAATTAAAAGATAAATTAGACGTAGAGATACTTTTGTGGTTATTTAAGTTTCAACAAAAATATCGGATACCTGATACGGCCCTGGAGGCCTTAATTAAGTTTTTAAACCATACCCTAAAGATGATTGACGATTCTAAGTTTTGGGAATTTCCTGCTTCTTTATTTTTAGCAAAAAAAAGGTTAGGAATTTTCCAACCAAAATTAAGGATGGCAGTTTGCACAAACTGTCATAAATTATATGATTCTAAGATTGTATGCAATAATACGGAAAACAATAAGTTAGCAATCATGCATTGGCGTTATGAAAAATATCCAAACAATTCAATACCTTCCCGAAAGAATTTATGCAATAATGAGCTCTCCTCCCTCAAAAGAAATATGAAAAATATGGTAACAATTCCTAAAATGCTATACTCTAAGCCCTCAATTAAACAACAATTAAGTATCTTGTACTAGAGATCTGGCTTTGAAAAAATGCTAGACCAATCGGGCACAAGAAATTATGATAGTAATATCTATGCTGATATATATGATGGGAAAGTATAGAATTCATTTCCTTTCGATGGTAGCAAATTTTTTAGTCCAGAAACTGCTACCTCGAATTTAGGATTATTAATAAATTTGGATTAGTTCCAACCCTTTAAGTACACACAACATAGCACTGGTGCTATTTATGCTTCGATATATAATCTTCCAAGGGCAGAAAGAAATAAGCCCGAAAATATTATTTATTTAGGCTTCCTACCTGGACCTAAGGAAGCCGATAAGAACCAAATTAATTATTACCTATCCCCGATAGTTGATGAACTTAAGGAATTATGGGAGGGATGGAGAGTTCCCAAAACATATGAAAATAAAGATGGGCTCAATATAAGAGTTGCAATATTAGTAGGTTCTTCCGATATTTCAGCTACATGAAAGTTATTTGGGCATGGATCTGCAGTAATGAAATGTCACAGGTGCTCGAAAAGAAGCCGATATAGTAAGAAGTTTAAAAAAACTCATTATGATGGTATGCATGATTATGAACAATAGATTACAGAATTTGCAGATCCCCAAAAACATAGACAATATACTCAAGAATGGCTTAAATGTGACACCAGAGGAACAAGAGAAGCTCATTTTAAAATAAACGGAGTGCGATGGTCTGAATTGCTTCGTCTTCCTTACATGTAGTGTTATGAATCGCGAATACAAAATCGCGATTAATCGCCTATCAACTATATAGTCGAGTACAAATGTTGATAGACGATTAATCGCGATTAATCGGCGATTATTAAAATCGTGATTAACTGTAATAATCGCGATTTATAATTATAATTTTTATTCAATTCGAAAAAATATTATAATTATAATAATAATAATAATAAAACCGTGGGGCTAAATAATAATAAAAATAAAATCGTAGGGATAAGAATCGTGGGAGCTAAAAATCGTGGAAGACGAAACCGTGGGAGTAAGAATCGTGAGGGTTAAAAACCGTGGGAGACAAGAATAATAATAATAACAAAATCGCGAAGGCTATAATAATAATAATAATAATAATAAAACCGTGGGGGCTATAATAATAATAATAATAATAATAATAAACCCGTGGGGTTATAATAATAATAATAATAATAATAATAATAATAATAATAAAACCGTGGGGGCTATAATAATAATTATAATAAAACCGTGAGGGTTATAATAATAATAATAATAATAATATAATAATAAAACCGTGGAGGCTATAATAATAATAATAATAATAATAATAAAACTGTGGGGCTATAATAATAATAATAAAATCGTAGGGATAAGAATCGTGGGAGCTAAAAATCGTAGGAGACGAAACCGTGGAAGCAAGAATCGTGAGGGCTAAAAACCGTGGGAGACAAGAATAATAATAATAACAAAACCGCGGGGGCTATAATAATAATAATAATAATAATATAATAATAATAATAATAATAATAATAATAATAGAAGCGAGGGAATGGG
>PQFF01000379.1:395060-405900 GCA_003547095.1 Diversispora epigaea
AATAATAATAATAATAATAAAACCGTGGGAGCAAGAATCGCGGGGGCTATAATAATAATAATAATAATAATAATAATTGTCCGGAGCGAAGCGAAGGATCTTATATGTCTACGCACTATGATAAATTTTGTTCACGGGTGTTTCTCCGCACTCATGTGATATTTACCCAATAAGATCGCGATTTTTATTTTTAGAAAAAAAAAACAAACAAAAATAAAAAATAAAAAAAATACATTGTCCTCTTTTCTTCTAAGCTTCATCAGTAAATTTTTTTAAACGTAAGCCTTCGAAGTCCTTCACTCCGATAACCTTCGAATACCTCCAACATAAACGTAATATTTACGAAGGTTATTGGTACCGAAAACCTTCATTTTTATTAATAAAACGTAATACTCCGGAGGTTATTGATATCGATAACCTTCAATAACCTTCACTTTATCATAATAAACGTAATATTTGCGAAGGTTATTGGTCCGATAACCTTCAATAACCTTTGAAAACGAAATTATTACAATAACCTCCGACTCTAAAAATTTCCTGATGTTTAACTAACTATGTTATTCTGAGACATTAAAATCAACCGCTGTTCTTCAGCCTTTCTTTCTTGCATCCTTTTGCAGCTTTTAATTTGTTCAAGTCTTTCGTAACTAAAAGGTCTGAAAAGAAGATCTCCGAGAGCACGTACCCGAGACACTGCTACGAATGAAAGACCTGCAGCAAACTCTTTGCTTCCAAGATCGATTTTTGCCTTTGTTAAGATAAGTCCTTGACTTTTGTGAACCGTTATAGCCCATGAAAGATAAATTGGGATTTGCAAGCGTGAACATTGCCTTCCATTTTTGCCTTCCCAGGTTCGTCGGATCGGTACAATCGGGACGACTTTTGTGCCGTCTAGAGCAGTAATCGTAGGACCTTGATAATTATCAAATGTAATAAAAACTGCTATTGGAAGAGAAGGTGGTCCTTGGTCATTAAAAATAATGTCTTGGACGATTTCCATTGAGCCGTTAACCAACCCTGCTTCAGTCCACAGATTTGCTGTCAACATGATACGGGCTCTCCTGGCTAACAGTAGCTGTGCCTCAAGTCCTTTTGCCGTATCAGAATCGGCATTTTTAGCCTCCTTACCGCCAGTATGTACAGCTAGAATCTTAGCAACTGGACAATTCAGGGATCTGAGCTTTTCCATATTTACTAATTCAACATCGGACCACCTTGGCAAGATAAATATAGCGTCTGAAAATCGCTCACGTTCTTCTCTAGACTGTTTATCCTCAAGTCTTGATGTAAGTGTTTTCCAGTCTTCCATAGTAGATTCTCCATTACGCAATCGTAGGAGGATCTCTCTAAATATTTGTTGCTCTTCCGAATCTCCTGATTGACGTTGGATTACATCAAGCTTATACNTTGAAATTGTTTATACGCTGCAAGACCATCATTTGACAGCGTATCTCGTTGAGTATTAGTATACATGGGGAGATCAAGCACGGGTGGAAGCTGACCAAAGTCCCCAAATAAGATAATTGATTTCTCGCCAAAAGGTTCGTTGTTATGTTCTGGAAAAGCTTGTCGCAATCGCATGTCAATCAAAGCAAGCATTCTACGTCCGATCATACTTTTTTCATCAATAATGATATATTTTACACCTTCTAACCTTTGTTGTAATTGTTTTAACCGTACTCCATCCATACCTAGATTATTGTTGTTACTAATTATTGGTATAGATAGTGCAGAGTGAATTGTCTTCCCCCTAATATTGAAGGCCGCAACTTCTGTTGGTGCAAGTATGAGTAATGGTATTTTGTTCTTGGTTCCTGCCATTTCCTGAAGCATTTTCCGAATTGCCTTGATAAGATATGATTTTCCTGTTCCTGCTGTACCCATTATGATGATTCTTAGCGGCTCAACCTGGAAGTTTGTAAGTGTGTTGTGATAATGCGATCTTATTCGCTCAAATACTATCTTTTGCTTTTCATTTAAACTCTCATAGTCCACGATATCTACGTAATTTTCATTCTCTTCATCATCTCTCCCACTTTCAGTAACCTGTTGCAAAAAAACATTAGCATTTGCAAGGTCCAAATCATTATAATTTTGCTTGCCATCATTAAGCCAGTCATGATTTCGATCTATATCGCGGGATCCCAGGTCAGATGAATGGTCTACGATTGCATTTGGACCCATCTCAGCAAGAATCATCCAATCATATCTGTACTCATCCTGATCATCTTCGATTTCTTCTTCCAGATCCTCCTCTTCAACAATCTCTTCTTCATTATTTATAGCTGGCCCAAGTAAATCATTCGGATCTTTGTTAATTTCTTCAATATGGCGATCATACAATGTTGACCATATAATATTGCCATTTTCGGTCAACTGTTCAATATTTCTGTGATGAACGTGAAGGAGCACTTTTACCCGACAAAATTCCTCCCATTGTGGTCCTTGACGAATTGCTAACGGACGTGGCCATATTCGTATGATATTTTCTTTTGTACACTTCTTCCAATGGCCACTAACGAATTTATATGTCAAATTTATTTTAAACAATGAAAAATCCTCGAATTCCGCCAGTCGATCCCAGTAATTTTTCAGAGGCGATTGTCCCGTATGTCCATTATCATTTCCTATACTCGCTTCACCTTCCCTACTGCCTGTACCACGAATCCACCGTGGTGCTTCTTTGTTAAGATTTAATGAGATAAATGATCGGCTTGAATGATATAAAGGGATGCCGAGAAGAAGATGAGTTGTTTCTTGAGCTGAGATGTCACGCTCAGAAATGCTGTGGAGAAGAAGTTTTTGAATTGAGGTAAGAGAAGGTTCATCTTCTTGACTTGTACCAAGTATCTGATTGTATATTTCTGAAAACGCTGCTGATCGTGGTTCCGATTTGCTTGCATATTTCGAAATATACTGCAAGGCAGCGTGGATTTAAGAATTGGTTTTAAATCAACGTTTGCCCGCCATCCTTGCAGCTGAATTCTACTGTGTGGGTTTATAAATGGGTCATTTCTCGCCGTTATAAGTTCCGGTTGACTGTGACCATTATCTTGCATGAACGTATGATTAGAAATATCTTTGGGATAACCGAATCTGCAAGTTTGTTCTCCTTTTCGATTAACGCGGATACAATAAGAAGGTCTGCATCTTGTGTGTCGCTGTAACTTATTGACTAGATCAATATAATCTTGTAAATCATCATGCAGTTCATGATGTTCCTTTTGGCATGGATGTCGATCTGGAACAGGAGCATCTAATCCCGGGTTAATCGTAGTAACTAAAGTTCTAGCGTATTGTACTATGTTGTTTATCGCGTTCTCATCATCTTTTATTTTTTCCCATTCAATTGTAGGTCCATCTCGTATCTTTCCAATACCATGTACATGAACACTTCCGCGATGCTGCCATTCAAATCTGTACCACCAATCTTCCAGATTCCAGTGCTTTTTTAGCACATCATCAAAAAAAGTTTCAAAACGCTTATTGAAAAACCAGGCGGCTATATGTCAACAAGGTTTTTCTGACGAAGTTGCGCAGATTCGATTTCTCCACCTGGCATTAACTTGTGTAATTCGGGCCAATGTAGATCAGCTGAACTAAATGTGAAGAATATCATCCCTTGCGAATCCAGCTGTTTGATCATATCTGACAGCTCGTACCGTCGTGCCATCCAAAATTGTCGCGATCCGCGCAATCCTTCGCCATACCTCATTATTCGATCAGCCATATGTTTATCACCTGTCGCAATTCTTTCTTGGATATCATTGACAGTAATTTCGCCATCATTTAAATTCTGTTTGACATATATTTTCCCTTCTTGCAATGCCCGCCATCGCATCAAAGAATTTAATGCGAAATACCGCCAACGGGTGTGCCACCCGAATCTCCCATCTTGGTATTTAAGTAGATGCTTGAAATATTCTGCTGGCTTAACTTCTTTAATTCGTTCTGCACGGAGATCTGCATCGCCAGTCGGATATAATGTTGGAAATGCCATTGCAATATAACCCGGAGTTTGGAACTCATTAATAGGTTTATTGTCAATTTGTGGCCATGTCATAAGTGGATTTTGGGATTGTATACGATCAAGAGTAATTTTAATGGCAATATCTTCGCTGTAAGATGGAGGAAGATATGGAACGAAAGTACGTGCGATCATATCATTTCCGTTTTCATCATCGTTTAGTTGATCGTCTTCAATTTGTGGAAGCTGATCGACAATGGCACAGTTTTCTGATAGTGATTGAAGAGCTTCATTGTCAATAATAACATCAGCATAGTAACGGTTGTTGGCTTTCAACCATTGTAACGTATTTGCAACTCTTGATCGACGAACAGTAAAATCCCGGAATGCAGTTAAATCATTAGCAGAATGGCGTCGTACGATTAGAACTTCTAATGACAATGGGTGTCGGGGAAGTTGTATAGCTAATTCATGTACATCTTGGGGAAAGTTTATAATATTTCCCTTATATCCATATTGCCCACCACGTAATCTGTATACAGACATTACAGTAAAGACTCTCGCGATCAACATCTCTTCAATTTCCGTGAGGTTTTGAAGCTCTTCTGGAACCTCACCTGGATCCATGTTATTTTCCATGGAAAATTTATTTGGCATGATCTTTTCAGTGAAACACCGGCGACATTTTCCCTTCATAAGCACTATAGATGGACAACACTCATTACATATTGGACAATGAACATGTTTAAGTTTATCCATCTTGGTACGAAATTTTTCCAAAAGTTTTTGATCGATTCTACTGAGCTCAGCAGCGGGTGAGTGCTCGAACCTTTGCTGCGTATCAACGTGATTTGAACATTGCTGCGTGTCTATTTGATTTGGACATTGCTGCGGTTTCCCACCTTGCTGCGTCGCGACTTCATTTTCATCATTTACAATTTTCGATTTTCTGCGCTCATTAATTTTTTCACGTTGATATTTTAAGCGTTTCACGCGATGTTCTTCAGATTCATCTGCTACCAGTTTTCGTTTTCTACTTCGATCTTTAGCACCTCTTAAATATGTTTGTAAGGTATTACTAGAAGATTGACTATTCATTTTTAGTTTATTTGTCTTTCGCGCCTTTGATCATCAGTGTCGCGAAACTAATTACCGGATAAAAATTAGTCACTTACCATATAAATTTCCACCACACGTGTTTTTTCGCAGGGATTAAAGGTTAGAAAGTATTTATCATCGTGCATCACATCTTTCGAATGTCAATTTTATTAAATATCCCTTTCTTTACGTGTCGTGTAGAAAACATATTCGTCACTCACTATTCATCACCCTGGCAATTATGGACCAATCAAATTCAGATTAATCGTGCACGTGTGTCGAAAATTTCTATGGCGATACTGGATTAATTAATTTTTACTACTTGTACACATGACTAACCATTAACATAGCAAAAAAAAGTATCATTTATAAAACAATAAAATAAAACAATGTAAAACTTTATTAAATAACTTTTATTAATGAAATACAATACAATAAAGTTAATAATACATTTATTAATTAATTAATTAATCAATTCACTATATAACAATTATACAAATTATTTTTTTGTTAATCATGTGAACATCTAAAATTTTTATGCTCCGGACTTACAACGGTTCCCATTTCCTAGTAATAATAATAATAATAATAATAATAATAATAAAACCGTGGGNATGAACGTGAAGGAGCACTTTTACCCGACAAAATTCCTCCCATTGTGGTCCTTGACGAATTGCTAACGGACGTGGCCATATTCGTATGATATTTTCTTTTGTACACTTCTTCCAATGGCCACTAACGAATTTATATGTCAAATTTATTTTAAACAATGAAAAATCCTCGAATTCCGCCAGTCGATCCCAGTAATTTTTCAGAGGCGATTGTCCCGTATGTCCATTATCATTTCCTATACTCGCTTCACCTTCCCTACTGCCTGTACCACGAATCCACCGTGGTGCTTCTTTGTTAAGATTTAATGAGATAAATGATCGGCTTGAATGATATAAAGGGATGCCGAGAAGAAGATGAGTTGTTTCTTGAGCTGAGATGTCACGCTCAGAAATGCTGTGGAGAAGAAGTTTTTGAATTGAGGTAAGAGAAGGTTCATCTTCTTGACTTGTACCAAGTATCTGATTGTATATTTCTGAAAACGCTGCTGATCGTGGTTCCGATTTGCTTGCATATTTCGAAATATACTGCAAGGCAGCGTGGATTTAAGAATTGGTTTTAAATCAACGTTTGCCCGCCATCCTTGCAGCTGAATTCTACTGTGTGGGTTTATAAATGGGTCATTTCTCGCCGTTATAAGTTCCGGTTGACTGTGACCATTATCTTGCATGAACGTATGATTAGAAATATCTTTGGGATAACCGAATCTGCAAGTTTGTTCTCCTTTTCGATTAACGCGGATACAATAAGAAGGTCTGCATCTTGTGTGTCGCTGTAACTTATTGACTAGATCAATATAATCTTGTAAATCATCATGCAGTTCATGATGTTCCTTTTGGCATGGATGTCGATCTGGAACAGGAGCATCTAATCCCGGGTTAATCGTAGTAACTAAAGTTCTAGCGTATTGTACTATGTTGTTTATCGCGTTCTCATCATCTTTTATTTTTTCCCATTCAATTGTAGGTCCATCTCGTATCTTTCCAATACCATGTACATGAACACTTCCGCGATGCTGCCATTCAAATCTGTACCACCAATCTTCCAGATTCCAGTGCTTTTTTAGCACATCATCAAAAAAAGTTTCAAAACGCTTATTGAAAAACCAGGCGGCTATATGTCAACAAGGTTTTTCTGACGAAGTTGCGCAGATTCGATTTCTCCACCTGGCATTAACTTGTGTAATTCGGGCCAATGTAGATCAGCTGAACTAAATGTGAAGAATATCATCCCTTGCGAATCCAGCTGTTTGATCATATCTGACAGCTCGTACCGTCGTGCCATCCAAAATTGTCGCGATCCGCGCAATCCTTCGCCATACCTCATTATTCGATCAGCCATATGTTTATCACCTGTCGCAATTCTTTCTTGGATATCATTGACAGTAATTTCGCCATCATTTAAATTCTGTTTGACATATATTTTCCCTTCTTGCAATGCCCGCCATCGCATCAAAGAATTTAATGCGAAATACCGCCAACGGGTGTGCCACCCGAATCTCCCATCTTGGTATTTAAGTAGATGCTTGAAATATTCTGCTGGCTTAACTTCTTTAATTCGTTCTGCACGGAGATCTGCATCGCCAGTCGGATATAATGTTGGAAATGCCATTGCAATATAACCCGGAGTTTGGAACTCATTAATAGGTTTATTGTCAATTTGTGGCCATGTCATAAGTGGATTTTGGGATTGTATACGATCAAGAGTAATTTTAATGGCAATATCTTCGCTGTAAGATGGAGGAAGATATGGAACGAAAGTACGTGCGATCATATCATTTCCGTTTTCATCATCGTTTAGTTGATCGTCTTCAATTTGTGGAAGCTGATCGACAATGGCACAGTTTTCTGATAGTGATTGAAGAGCTTCATTGTCAATAATAACATCAGCATAGTAACGGTTGTTGGCTTTCAACCATTGTAACGTATTTGCAACTCTTGATCGACGAACAGTAAAATCCCGGAATGCAGTTAAATCATTAGCAGAATGGCGTCGTACGATTAGAACTTCTAATGACAATGGGTGTCGGGGAAGTTGTATAGCTAATTCATGTACATCTTGGGGAAAGTTTATAATATTTCCCTTATATCCATATTGCCCACCACGTAATCTGTATACAGACATTACAGTAAAGACTCTCGCGATCAACATCTCTTCAATTTCCGTGAGGTTTTGAAGCTCTTCTGGAACCTCACCTGGATCCATGTTATTTTCCATGGAAAATTTATTTGGCATGATCTTTTCAGTGAAACACCGGCGACATTTTCCCTTCATAAGCACTATAGATGGACAACACTCATTACATATTGGACAATGAACATGTTTAAGTTTATCCATCTTGGTACGAAATTTTTCCAAAAGTTTTTGATCGATTCTACTGAGCTCAGCAGCGGGTGAGTGCTCGAACCTTTGCTGCGTATCAACGTGATTTGAACATTGCTGCGTGTCTATTTGATTTGGACATTGCTGCGGTTTCCCACCTTGCTGCGTCGCGACTTCATTTTCATCATTTACAATTTTCGATTTTCTGCGCTCATTAATTTTTTCACGTTGATATTTTAAGCGTTTCACGCGATGTTCTTCAGATTCATCTGCTACCAGTTTTCGTTTTCTACTTCGATCTTTAGCACCTCTTAAATATGTTTGTAAGGTATTACTAGAAGATTGACTATTCATTTTTAGTTTATTTGTCTTTCGCGCCTTTGATCATCAGTGTCGCGAAACTAATTACCGGATAAAAATTAGTCACTTACCATATAAATTTCCACCACACGTGTTTTTTCGCAGGGATTAAAGGTTAGAAAGTATTTATCATCGTGCATCACATCTTTCGAATGTCAATTTTATTAAATATCCCTTTCTTTACGTGTCGTGTAGAAAACATATTCGTCACTCACTATTCATCACCCTGGCAATTATGGACCAATCAAATTCAGATTAATCGTGCACGTGTGTCGAAAATTTCTATGGCGATACTGGATTAATTAATTTTTACTACTTGTACACATGACTAACCATTAACATAGCAAAAAAAAGTATCATTTATAAAACAATAAAATAAAACAATGTAAAACTTTATTAAATAACTTTTATTAATGAAATACAATACAATAAAGTTAATAATACATTTATTAATTAATTAATTAATCAATTCACTATATAACAATTATACAAATTATTTTTTTGTTAATCATGTGAACATCTAAAATTTTTATGCTCCGGACTTACAACGGTTCCCATTTCCTAGTAATAATAATAATAATAATAATAATAATAATAATAATAATAATAATAATAATAATAATAATAATAATAAAACCGTGGGAACAAGAATCACGGGGCTATAATAATAATAATAATAAAACCGTGGGAATCGCGGGGGCTATAATAATAATAATAATAATAAAACCGTGGGGGCTATAATAATAATAATAATAATAAAACCGTGGGGGCTATAATAATAATAATAATAATAAAACCGTGGGGGCTATAATAATAATAATAATAATAAAACCGTGGGGGCTATAATAATAATAATAATAATAAAACCGTGGGGGCTATAATAATAATAATAATAATAAAACCGTGGGGGCTATAATAATAATAATAATAATAAAACCGTGGGGGCTATAATAATAATAATAATAATAAAACCGTGGGGGCTATAATAATAATAATAATAATAAAACCGTGGGGGCTATAATAATAATAATAATAATAAAACCGTGGGGGCTATAATAATAATAATAATAATAAAACCGTGGGGGCTATAATAATAATAATAATAATAAAACCGTGGGGGCTATAATAATAATAATAATAATAAAACCGTGGGGGCTATAATAATAATAATAATAATAAAACCGTGGGGGCTATAATAATAATAATAATAATAAAACCGTGGGGGCTATAATAATAATAATAATAATAAAACCGTGGGGGCTATAATAATAATAATAATAATAAAACCGTGGGGGCTATAATAATAATAATAATAATAAAACCGTGGGGGCTATAATAATAATAATAATAATAAAACCGTGGGGGCTATAATAATAATAATAATAATAAAACCGTGGGGGCTATAATAATAATAATAATAATAAAACCGTGGGGGCTATAATAATAATAATAATAATAAAACCGTGGGGGCTATAATAATAATAATAATAATAAAACCGTGGGGGCTATAATAATAATAATAATAATAAAACCGTGGGGGCTATAATAATAATAATAATAATAAAACCGTGGGGGCTATAATAATAATAATAATAATAAAACCGTGGGGGCTATAATAATAATAATAATAATAAAACCGTGGGGGCTATAATAATAATAATAATAATAAAACCGTGGGGGCTATAATAATAATAATAATAATAAAACCGTGGGGGCTATAATAATAATAATAATAATAAAACCGTGGGAATCGCGGGGGCTATAATAATAATAATAATAATAATAATAAAACCGTGGGAATCGCGGGGGCTATAATAATAATAATAATAATAATAATAAAACCATGAGAATCGCGGGGGCTATAATAATAATAATAATAATAATAATAAAACTGTGGGAATCGCAGGGGCTATAATAATAATAATAATAATAATAATAATAAAACCGTGGGAATCGCGGGGGCTATAATAATAATAATAATAATAAAACTGTGGGAGTAAAAATCGCGAGGGTTATAATAATAATAATAATAATAATAATAATAATAATAATAATAAAACCGTGGGAATCGCGGGGGCTATAATAATAATAAAACCGTGGGAGCAAGAATCGCGAAGGTTATAATAATAATAATAATAATAATAATAATAATAAAACCGTGGGAGCAAAAATCGCGAGGGTTATAATAATAATAATAATAATAATAAAACCGTGGGAGCAAAAATCGCGAGGGTTATAATAATAATAATAATAATAATAAAACCGTGGGAATCGCGGGGGCTATAATAATAATAATAATAATAAAACCGTGGGGCAAGAATCGCGAAGGTTATAATAATAATAATAATAATAATAATAATAATAATAATAATAAAACCGTGGGAACAAGAATCACGGGGCTATAATAATAATAATAATAAAACTGTGGGAATCGCGAGGGCTAATAATAATAATAATAATAATAATAATAATAAAACCGTGGGA
>PQFF01000379.1:407349-451180 GCA_003547095.1 Diversispora epigaea
GTGGGAACAAGAATCGTGAGAGCTAAAAACCGTGGGAGACAAGAATAATAATAATAACAAAATCGCGGGGGCTATAATAATAATAATAATAATAATAATAAAACCGTGGAAGCTATAATAATAATAATAATAATAATAATAATAATAATAATAATAAAACTGTGGGGCTATAATAATAATTATAATAAAACTGTGGGGGGCTATAATAATAATAATAATAATAATAATAAAACCGTGGGGCTATAATAATAATTATAACAAAACCGCGGGGGCTATAATAATAATAATAATAATAAAACCATGGAAGCTATAATAATAATAATAATAATAATAAAACCGTGGGGTTATAATAATAATAATAATAATAATCTTAATAATAAAACCGCAGGAGCTATAATAATAATAATAATAATAATAAAAAAACCGTAATCGTGGGAATTAAAAATCGTGGGAGACGAAACCGTGGGAGCAAGAATCGCGAAGGTTATAATAATAATAATAATAATAATTATAATAAAACTGTGGGGGGCTATAATAATAATAATAATAATAATCTTAATAATAAAACCGCGGGAGCTATAATAATAATAATAATAATAATAAAAAAACCGTAGGGATAAGAATCGTGAGAATTAAAAATCGTGGGAGACGAAACCGTGGGAGCAAGAATCGTGAGAGCTAAAAATCGTGAGAGACAAGAATAATAATAATTATAAAACTGTGGGCTAAATAATAATAATAATAATTATAATAAAAATATTATAATTATAATAATCGCCGAATAATCGCCGAATAATCGTCGAATAATCGCGAATAATCGTTGAATAATCGCCGAATAATCGCGAATAATTAACGATTATTCGCGATTATTCGTCGATTATTCGTGACGATTATTCGAGTCTAAATATAGACCCGATTCCTAACACTACTTACATGGATCCGATCAGATTTGCAGTAGTGGATCCAATGCATTGTTTGTTCCTTGGGATTGCAAAATGGATTATTCAATCCATATTTATTAAAGAAAATAAGCTAAATTCTGAGCAACTTCGTACAGCACAAAAGAGGATGGATAACGTTCAACTTCCATCTGATATTGGTCGAATCCCTCCAAAAATTGCTATCGGAGAAAGATTTTCAAAGCTCACTGCTGACCAATGGAAGACCTTTATTATGATATATGCAACAACAATTTTATGGGACATGTTAGATGATAATGATAGAAAGATATTGAGACATTTTGTTCGGGCGTGTAACTTATTGGTTGCTAGATTTGTTACTGAAGATGATCTATAAGAAGCCCAAGAAAGATTAAGGGATATGTCAATAAATATANTATTCGCGATTATTCGTCGATTATTCGTGACGATTATTCGAGTCTAAATATAGACCCGATTCCTAACACTACTTACATGGATCCGATCAGATTTGCAGTAGTGGATCCAATGCATTGTTTGTTCCTTGGGATTGCAAAATGGATTATTCAATCCATATTTATTAAAGAAAATAAGCTAAATTCTGAGCAACTTCGTACAGCACAAAAGAGGATGGATAACGTTCAACTTCCATCTGATATTGGTCGAATCCCTCCAAAAATTGCTATCGGAGAAAGATTTTCAAAGCTCACTGCTGACCAATGGAAGACCTTTATTATGATATATGCAACAACAATTTTATGGGACATGTTAGATGATAATGATAGAAAGATATTGAGACATTTTGTTCGGGCGTGTAACTTATTGGTTGCTAGATTTGTTACTGAAGATGATCTATAAGAAGCCCAAGAAAGATTAAGGGATATGTCAATAAATATAAAAAGAACCTATGGGTCTGAATTTATTACAAGTAATATCCATTTATCAATGCATATTCCTGAATGCATACGGGATTATGGCTCTGTTTATAGTTTTTGGTTATTTCCGTACGAGCGATTAAATGGATACATAGGTAAACTGCACATATCGGATGTACGAAATTCTAATAAATAAAATTTTAACACAAATCTTTTCATAGGTTCATATCCTAATACATCAGTAAATTTTTTTAAACGTAAGCCTTCGAAGTCTTTCACTCCGATAACCTTCGAATACCTCCAACATAAACGTAATATTTACGAAGGTTATTGGTACTGAAAACCTTCATTTTTATTAATAAAACGTAATACTCCAGAGGTTATTGATATCGATAACCTTCAATAACCTTCACTTTATCATAATAAACGTAATATTTGCGAAGGTTATTGGTCCAATAACCTTCAATAACCTTTGAAAACGAAATTATTACAATAAGGGGCGTGCCAGAAATCAGATGATTCAAAGGGGGGTGGGGGGTCAGTCATATTATCAGGTTATATATAATATATAGGCACGTGATATATATTAATATAAGATTATACAAAATCAAATTATATAATATAAAAAATTTATACAATAAAGTAAATTTATAAAAAAACTGTTTTAATTTATAACTTGGCGTAGAGATGTCCAATCTGGATGAAACAATTATCAAAATGTTCGTCTCAATGAGAGGAATCTAATGAGCTATAAATCATTAAAATTGAATCACAGGTTATCAAAATCGCTCCATTTGATGTAAATAATTATAATAGAATCTTATCTATTGATTAAACATGTGTTTTATTTAATAACTTGGCGTAGAGATGTCCAATCTGGATGAAACAACTTTTAAAATGTTCACCTCAATGAGGAGAATCTAATGAGCTATTAATCGCTAAAATTGAATCACAAGTTATCAAAATCGCACCATTTGATAATAGAATTTTATCTATTGATTAAACAGATGTGTTTTATTTAATAACTTGTCGTAGAGATGTCCAATCTGGATGAAACAACTATCAAAATGTTCGCCTCAATAAGGGGAATCTAATGAGCTATAGATCACAAAAATTGAATCACAGGTTAGTGAAATTGCTTCATATAACTTAAAAAGTAAATTATTAAAATATTTTTCTCAATAAGAAGAAACTAATAAGTTATAGATTACAAAAATTAGATTACAGGTTATTGAAATCACTTTATATAACTTAAAAAATTATAACAAAATTTTAGTTACTATAACAACATGACATAGAGATGTTCAATTTGAATGAAACAATTATTAAAATGTTTGTCTTGATGTAAGGAATCTAATAAACTATAAATTATAAAATTTTAATATTCCTAATAAGGATTATCAGGAGGGGGGTGGGGGTTAGCCTTATAGTAAATGAATATCAGATGATTTCTGGCACGCCCCTAATCTCCGACATAAAAAATTTCCTGATGTAGTAATCGGCAGATCGAACCCGAACTTATGCGAATTGTTCTTAAAAATTCGCTTGTAGATTATCATCTTTCATGTCAATGGACATCTGGTCTCTTAGAGAATTCTCTTAAATTTCTTGCACCAAAGAAAGTTGCTGGCAGCTTAGCTGTAACTAATGAATTTGATAGAGAAGAGTTACAGTATTTCATCTCCCTGAGACATGACACGTCCAATAAAATCTATGGCACTGAATATATACCAGGACGTATGCTAACACCTTCATATGAAAAGGTAAGTATTCCTAAAGAGATTCAAAAAATATTATGTGAATGGTATGTAACATTATATAATAGAAAAAAGAAAGATGTGAACGCATGTATGGAAATAACTATGAACCAACATGCACGATTAATAATAGGTAATGAAATATTTGAGTCCAAGATCACTGGACGACATGAAAATAATACAATTATATTAGCGAAGTGGAAAGCATATAGAGATGGAACAAGTGATATTTATCCTGGGGAGGTAAAATATTATTTCGAACATACTCTAACACTTCTAAAAGGATCCAAAACACATCTTCTAGCATATGTCAAATGGTATAAAAATGCGCCTTCCTCTAGTATACGATTTAAGCATAAATTTATGGAGCCTGAAGTATCCAATACTGAGTTGTGGAATGGAGAATACTATGAGGAAAGTCAAGATTCAATTATTGTAGTGCATAGAATATATGGTCGAGCCATTAAGATAAACTATCGGACGGGAAATAAGAATAAGAATAATTATGTTTCAATAATACCATTGAATCGAAGATTTAATGTTTAATTTTAATTTTATTTATTTATTAATTAATAATAAAGAAATTATCTAATACAATGAGCATATCAAACAATAACTAAACTTTAAAGTATATCTGATTTTATGCAAGAAAACTTGAATTTTAAGTATATGCATCTGATAGATAAGCCAAAGGAAAAACCTGAATAAAATTTTTAATAAATCAGGTGTCCGATATATACCCGATATTACTATTTATTATCATGTACCCGATATTGAAGGTAATATTGGGTGCCTGAAATAATAATAATTAATATCGCTGTTATATCGGGTGCATTATAAAATTTACAAAAAAAAACCCTAGATATCGGGTGCCCGATATATATAAAAATATTATTCGCACTCGATAGGTACCCGATATTCAAATATATCGGATACCCGATAGGTGCCCAATAGCTGCCCGATATTTGAATTTTGACCTGTGTAAAAGACGTCCGAGGACCTTGCACGCCCAACGGAAATCTGATCCCTAATAAAAATTCCACCTAACTTCTCGACAACTCATCTACTATCTTCTTACATCTCCTAAAATAAAAATACAACTAACATACACCCCACCAAACAACAACTAACCATCAAACTCAACCAACTAACTACCCAACAACTTCAAAACAACTGACCTTCCAACCCAACCCGACTTCTTTTAAACCTACACCCCCGTTCCGACCAACCCAAACATCACATCATCCATCGTTACCGCCAATCATCCCCTAAGTATCACCATACCCCCAAGTCATCTGCCGTTCATCACCTTCGTACCCCCGTATCACCAAAATTTTCATCAGTGCGTCACATCTGATCGACATGATCGACAATCAGGGTCAAACCAAAATTTGACAATTCCCCCAAAAAGTTGTGAATATGAAAATGAGGAAAATATGTGGCGCAGACTCGCAACTAAATATACGCAAAATCAAACAGCTCCAGGAAAACTTCTTCGTTTATTGCGTTCGTTCGAAAATAATCTATCCAATTTAGAAAAAAGAAAGCGGCCCATACGTCCTACCACCGGTTCGTCTTAAAGCTCCTATACTCCAAGACTATTTTCCAAGAAAAATAAAAAGTTTCGCCGTTTACGTCGTTCGCGAAGAAACTGGAACCAACTCCACCGTCCAAACTTCATAAGTATTTAAGAATAGTAGCTCTAACGTCTTCTAGTCTTATCCAGTTACTACCTAACCTTCGACTTAGACTACCTTTCATAACTTTATAAATACCACTTCAGTTTTTTACTACGGAATTTGAGTGACGGACGGATAAAGAGAAAGAGTTTTTTTTTTTTTCGTAATATTAAAATTTTTTTTTTTTTTTTAACAGACTAGTAAGGTCTCATCTTTATTTAAAAATTTTATTTATATACATTTGGCTATATATATATAAACGGACACAAAATACAAATTTTTTAAAAATAAAAAAAGGCTAAAAAAACTTTTTTACCACCTGACCAGCTACTACGGAATAAGAAATTTATTCCGAAGAGGTCAAGACCCCATATTCGTCTATACTATAAAAAAGGTCATGTATACCATGACCTTGGAGGTAAATTTTATTTAAAATATGATGCATTAGTGTGTCAGCAGTTTTTTTGAGATTTTGTTTAAGGCACTTGTATTCGTCAGTGATGATTNAACTCCACCGTCCAAACTTCATAAGTATTTAAGAATAGTAGCTCTAACGTCTTCTAGTCTTATCCAGTTACTACCTAACCTTCGACTTAGACTACCTTTCATAACTTTATAAATACCACTTCAGTTTTTTACTACGGAATTTGAGTGACGGACGGATAAAGAGAAAGAGTTTTTTTTTTTTTCGTAATATTAAAATTTTTTTTTTTTTTTTAACAGACTAGTAAGGTCTCATCTTTATTTAAAAATTTTATTTATATACATTTGGCTATATATATATAAACGGACACAAAATACAAATTTTTTAAAAATAAAAAAAGGCTAAAAAAACTTTTTTACCACCTGACCAGCTACTACGGAATAAGAAATTTATTCCGAAGAGGTCAAGACCCCATATTCGTCTATACTATAAAAAAGGTCATGTATACCATGACCTTGGAGGTAAATTTTATTTAAAATATGATGCATTAGTGTGTCAGCAGTTTTTTTGAGATTTTGTTTAAGGCACTTGTATTCGTCAGTGATGATTCTGAGATTCTTTTTGCGCTGCAATTTTGCTTCTTTTGTAATGTTTGTTTGTCCCTTTTCCCATTCCAGGAACTCTTTGCATCTTTTGAGCCATTTCTCCCATTTTTGTTTCCGGAGGTTTAAGAAGGTAGTTTGAATTGTGTGTTTTGCTTCCGAGTCATTTACAAATTTTCTGAGTAGTTTTTTGAGCGTTTTTAGAATTAGACCTCTGATAATGTCGATGAAACTGAATCTGGCTTGTTGGTTGTATATTCCTGTTTGTCGAGATATGTCTATTGTGAAAGTTTGGTTTTTTGTTAACAGTTTTGTAATCTGTTGTTTTTTACATTTTCCTTTGACTTTTATTATTGCTGATACCAGACTGTGTAGAAAGCTTTTTTTCAGGATATTTATAAAATCCTTGCAGATGAAAACATGTAAGCTGTTCTCTTTGGCTTTGTTGCAGGAGATACATGTGTCATTGGTGTATAGATCCGGTCATCTTTCGTGTAAAAGCGATTTTGTTAGGAGTTCGTCATTTAAAAGTTTTATACTGAATTTCCTATTTCTGTGGTCTATATTGGAAGTTATTGGATTGGTTATGTTAGTTTCATGTATTAATTGGAATAAAGTCTTCCAATCTGTTTCTCGTTGAATGAATTTGTTGTTCCATTTGATATTTCTGCTGAGTGTAGTCCATTTTATGTGGTGTCCGGTTTTGATGTTCTTGCGTATAATGTCTCTTATCGGTAAGTTTATAACATTATTATTTCATTTATGCATTATGTTTCTATTTATGATTTGGTGATTTATACTCAATTCCTCACCATATCTCGCCCCCCATTTTGCTAGTTTATCGACTTCATTGTTGCCTTTGTTTCCTTTGTGAGCTTTAACTTTAATATATTCGATAGTGATTTGTTTTTGCAAAGTTAAGTCCCTTATGGTTCTGAGAATAATGGGATTTTTGTATCGTCTTGCTTTCCTTGTCTCGTTTGGATTAGCAAAAGTTTTTATCGCATCTATACTAACTTGGCTGTCTGTGAAAAGCTGTATATTTGCTGATGTTGGTAACAATTTTATGGCTAGCAGGATTGCCCATAATTCGGCTCTGGTAGATGATATTGGGGCCCCTGTTACTTTTGCTCCGATTGATCGGGTGTATGTTTCATGATTCTGCGTATTGAATTGTATGATAACACCTATTCCCATTTGTCTTGTTTTAAGCGGTGTTGTTTCATCTATGTCTTTGTTTTGTTCACTGTTCCTTATTTCTTCTTTCTTCTTTTTTCCCCTTTTTTTGCTTGTTAGAGAACCATCTGTATATATTTGGAAGCTTTTGAATTCTTCGATATCTTTACCTATTTGCTCTATTTGTCGCATGGTTGTTATTGGCGCGAGTATAACGTTATTGTTGAGCGACTCTTCCTCTTCATTTCCCTTTGTGTTAGTTTGATTTCCTATTGATGTATGTTGATTAAATTTATATGCATCTCGCGCGTATATTTGTAATGAGGTAGGGGAGTTTTTTGAACGTGCCCGTCTCTTCTTTTCCGCATTTCTTCTTTTTGAGTAACATACCTCCGTTATGGGCAAGGCTCGCAATTCCGAACTGTCGGCAGATATGATACAGTTTTTTACTATTCCTGATTGGTTGTATTTTGCCTTTTGTATTTTGGATTCTTCACTGAGGTGACACCCTTAGCACGGTTGTAAAATAAATGTGGGTTCTTCGTCTATTATTTCGTTTATTAAGTGTTTGATTATGATTTTAGAACTTTCTGTGTTTTTAGGTTTTTTATATATTTTTCCTTGTATGATCTCATTATGTTTGGTCCATAATACTGCTTTTCCCCGTATTTTTTCTTTATCATTTAGATTAGTTATGTTGTTTGCCATATTAAATTCTTCTCGTGGTCGTGGTTATACTTGCACGCAAAATCATTTTGGGGTCCCGAAATTGATATTTTGGAGAAAAAAGTCGAAATAGTTTTTCATAGAAGACGAAATTATTTTACTTAAAACCCAAAATTTTTTGACCACCCAGATTTATTCTTTGATTGAAGATACACATAACTAGGTACTTTTTTTACTTCCATATATAGAATAGATTTTATATAAATCTCAAAAAGTCGAAATACCTCAAAAATCCAAAATCAATTTTGGGAACATGTATAGTCGTGGTATCTCGGTATTAAATTCTATTGCCTCAATAAGTTCATTCCACCAGTTTCTTGGTTTGCGTGAAGTTATATCGTGACTTATTTGCGTCCAATGTAAAACGTGTTTGTAGTTTGCATTAAGCAGTTGATTTGTATACATAATTTTATATTGCTGCAAATGTTCTCTATGTTTTTTGAACCAGTTAAGGTCCAGGTTTGAGTATCCGTCGTTTATCATGTGCCATATGGAGTATGTACCTCCTTTGGGTATAATTGGAAAGTTTCCTTTTATAGTGTCTTGGAGTTGATAGTTGTGTTCTGCTAGTAATTTAATCGTTTCCCCACTAAAGTTCCTGTGTCTCTGTTTAAATTGGGATATAACACTGGGATTCCATATTTTCTCTGACGTCCACAAATTCGTTTGTAATTGTTGTATTCTGATTCTGGTTGTTTTGCCGCTATCATTGTCACTATTCAATCTTTGAGTGAATTCTATTCCTTGCATTTGTAGCTGGTGGTCATTTATGTTAAAAAGCCTATACCCGTCTTGTGAATAGATGATGCTATCTGGGAATGTTGCTGCCAGGCCGCATTTTTGTTTAAAAATTTTTTTTACACTTCTGTTTATTTCATTGCACATGGTGTCTGTAAGGATTAAGTCTGTGAGCAGATATTCTATTCTCGGAAATATAACTTGATTTATTAAGTATCGTATTTGTTTATCCGTTAAGTGTTTAAATTTTAGTAGACTTATGGCCGTTTTCAATTTCGTTTTGATTAGATTTATTTGATGTTCTTTGCGTCCATCTTCGGTCACCCAGATTCCTAGGTATCTGATTCCGTCTTGTAGTTTTGTCGGCTTAATGGTTGTTCCTGCGAATTTGATACCTTGTTTTGTTATGTGTTCTTTTGCTGCGTTTTGTCTATTTCTGATAACAATCAAGTCTGATTTAGCTGCATTGATTTGAATTCCTGTTATGTCAAAGAATTCCTCAGCAGTTTTCAGGATCTTTTCCATTGATGTTTTATCGTTAGCTATCCACACTGTATCGTCCATGTATGCCAAAGCTGGTACGTGGACTGCCCATTCCTCCTGTTCTCCCGTGTTTATGTTCACATAGAATGTTGTCGAGATTTGATATCCTAAATTAAGCGTTTCTATGACCGACAATAGTGGATCGTAAAATATGCACCAAAGGAGGGGTGAAATAGAGTCTCCTTGGTCTATCTCTTTATTGACTGTGTATTTATCTGTGGGTCCGTACTCTGTAAGTCCTCTGTGTGTTCGGGTAATTAGAATGCTTTCGATTATACTTATCAGGATGTGCGGTATCTTTATCCTTTCCATTGATTTGACTAACACGCCAAGGTCTACTATATTAAAGGCCTTTTTTATGTCTTGGAACAATACCCATAGTTCGTTTCCTTTTTCTCTTGCGTCTTCCATTATGTTGTTTAGTACATGTATTGGGAAGGCCGTCCGTCCTCCTGGCAGCCCCGCATAATTAGCATGGTTGAGTATCTTGTTTTCCATTAATATTCTGGCTAATCTGTTATTTATGATCTTTGTAAATAATTTCCGCATAGTTTCCATAAGTGTTATTGGCCTGGTGATTTCAAGGTGTCCCTCCCAGTCTTTGGGTTTCGGAATTAGTATGGTGTTACTTTGGCTCCAACTCTGAGGAGTTTTCCCTTCTCTCAATATTTGGTTAAAAAACGCTTGTGTCCATAGTAACGCTTTGTGTCCGAAATGTTTGAAGACCTCGTATGGGATTAGTGAGGGGCCCAGGGTTTTATTGTTACTGCATGCCTTGATATGTTCTGATAATTCTTCTAACGTTATGGTTTCTATAGCCCAGTTATAAATGTTTTCATCAATTGATTCTTTAGGTGTGTATTGTGTCTGCCAAAATTCGTTGATTGTTTCAGGAAGTATCTTTCCATTTTGTGTCCAATTTTGTAGGTGGAGTTTAGTATGTGTTTTAACTTGATCGGGATCAGTAATAATGTTGNAAGTCCTCTGTGTGTTCGGGTAATTAGAATGCTTTCGATTATACTTATCAGGATGTGCGGTATCTTTATCCTTTCCATTGATTTGACTAACACGCCAAGGTCTACTATATTAAAGGCCTTTTTTATGTCTTGGAACAATACCCATAGTTCGTTTCCTTTTTCTCTTGCGTCTTCCATTATGTTGTTTAGTACATGTATTGGGAAGGCCGTCCGTCCTCCTGGCAGCCCCGCATAATTAGCATGGTTGAGTATCTTGTTTTCCATTAATATTCTGGCTAATCTGTTATTTATGATCTTTGTAAATAATTTCCGCATAGTTTCCATAAGTGTTATTGGCCTGGTGATTTCAAGGTGTCCCTCCCAGTCTTTGGGTTTCGGAATTAGTATGGTGTTACTTTGGCTCCAACTCTGAGGAGTTTTCCCTTCTCTCAATATTTGGTTAAAAAACGCTTGTGTCCATAGTAACGCTTTGTGTCCGAAATGTTTGAAGACCTCGTATGGGATTAGTGAGGGGCCCAGGGTTTTATTGTTACTGCATGCCTTGATATGTTCTGATAATTCTTCTAACGTTATGGTTTCTATAGCCCAGTTATAAATGTTTTCATCAATTGATTCTTTAGGTGTGTATTGTGTCTGCCAAAATTCGTTGATTGTTTCAGGAAGTATCTTTCCATTTTGTGTCCAATTTTGTAGGTGGAGTTTAGTATGTGTTTTAACTTGATCGGGATCAGTAATAATGTTGGTATTCCCGTCTGGTAGGTCTTGTACGATTCTGTCCAGGATTATTCTTTTATGCCCGGATTCAAAAACACTATCTATCAGCTTTTTGGGGCAGTCATGTAGTGCTTCTTGTCATTTCTTAATGCAGTTGTCTATATGTTTTAGTTGTTCTTGTCTTGCGTCTCGTTTGATGATACTACAAGTGTTTTTTAGATGTGTTGTTAGATTTTTATACCATGTTAGTTGAGTTTCTCTATCTGCTTAAGTCGATATGTATGGAATTAAGTCTGGTTGTTTGTCTTTTAACAGTATTTGTAAGGTTTCAAACCTTTTTAAAAGTTTCAAAGAAACCTTTTGTAGTGCGATTATTTTTTTACTGACGTTGCAAAGTTTGCGTAGTGTTTTAAATAAAGGATATGTTGGGTTTTGGTGCCAATTGATTAAAACTTGGTTTTTTGGTTCTTTAGCTTTAGTTAAAAATTTCTTCCCCTTTGTAAGGATCGTTGTAGTAATGAAGTTCTATTGACTATCGATAGATATGTTTTTATTGTGATTATTGTTGTTTTCGTGTTTTGTAATATGTTTTTCTAGGGAGTCTTCGAAGTCTTTCCATTGCTCGGTTGTTGTACTTTTAAGGTCCCAGAGCCTTTTAAAGCGATTTGTTTTGCGATTCTTATTGTATTGTTTGTTATCTATGAACATTCTGTTATTGAAATTAATTGTCATAGTGTTGTGGTCACTGTGAGCGTATAATTCGGTGTCAATGATTTCTGTGTCTATAAGGTTTTTTCCCTGGTCCAAGGGAATCCATATTTGATCTATTCTGCTGGCAGGTCGCCTATTATGGTTGATATCGTGTTTGAAGAAGGTGTATTCACGTTTTTTTTCATGTAAGCATCTGTAGCAATCTTGAAAACCTCTGTGTATTAGCGATTCAAGGATTTTTGTTTCAGTTCGTTTTAAATTCGAATTGATTCTATCTATTTTTGGATTGATTACTCCGTTGAAGTCCCCCAAAACTATCGGTATGTGGTATTTTTGTAATGCTTTTGTGATTTGTTCGTTTGTCCAGGATGTGAGAGCTTTCCCCAACTTTCGTCTGTCTGTTTTATTTGCATATTCATATATTCCGATTAGTTGGATGGTGATTTTTCCGCGGAAAGATAAGTGTAATGAGATGCCTCGGTCTTGGAATGTGTCAGTTTTATATACATGCTTGGCTAAAGGTTGTTTGATCATGAACCCCACTCCCGCTTCTCTGGATGCTTTGATATTTGAAGCCCAGAAGCATTCGTACAAAGCTGAGTTTTTACTTCTTGCTATTTTCTTGTTTTCTTGGAACGTGAATTTGGCTGATTTTTCTTTTAAGCGCGTCTCCGTTAGCAGAACGATGTCCCAATCTTTTTTTAGACAATATTCTCACCATTCATTTTGTTTAACTGTATGGTTTAGACCATTGATATTTTGCGTGGCGATAGACCAGAAGTTCCTTTCAGCGTTTAAGTATGTGGTTTTGTTTGGCGAAGTTGTTATGTGTATTAGTGGTGATTGTAGTCGTGGTACTGTAGTCGAGTTTTTTTGCCTTTTTGCTTGTGACCCGAATACTTGGCTAGATGTAGGTTCATTGTGTATAATGTTTGTTTGAGGGTTAGAGTCAGTGTGCGTAGTTGTTTGGATAGATTCCGGTGTATCATGTATGATGTCTAGGAGAAAGTCGAATGGATCTTCTTCTTCTACCATAATCTCTTCTGTTTCTGTCTGTATTGAGGGACCATATCCTCCTTTGTTGGATTCTTTGTAGCGTCTGGAGAGATATCTTGCGCATTTATATTTGGGAAAGTCTTCTTTGTTTATTGGTTGACTATGTTGGTGAGTAGTGTGCGTTGGTTTTCCGTGTTGGTGGGTAAAATTGTGTGTGGTGTTAGTATAGTATTTCCGAGCGGGTTGTGTGTTTTCGTTATTAGGAGTATTGCATAGGTTTTCCCAGTGTAGTGATTCAGGCTTATAATTATTAATATTAAAAAAATTTAGAAAATAATATAAAAGGTAAAAAGGAATTGTATATGTTTCCGATTGTTGTTGGATTATTTTTTGTTGTATTCTATCCTTAATTGTTTTAAGCATTTTCTTGTAAATTAGTGTGTATTTAGTGACTTGTTTAACCGGAGTCGTATTAATTTTGGCGTTATGTTTTATGAACGGTCTCTCTTTACAAAAAGAGAGGGTTTTCTGGCTCTGTGAATATGGGCGTTTTGCGTACTGAGCTATTGATACGAAAAAACTCAGTTGGCAATTTTTCAAAGTTGTAATATTTATGTAATATGCGGACAGTTTTACAGATGTCTTCGACCTTTTGGATAGGTAAGATGACCGTTTCTTCAGTTTTCTTTGCTAGTTCCATTATTACTGTGTCTATAGCTGGTATAAGTTGTTTCCCTTCATAATTGTTCTTTATCCATTTTTCAGGAATTCGCCAGAAGTTATAGTATTTTCGGAGTTCTTTAACTATTTGGGTTAATTCTTCTCTGTTTACTGGTAGATTTACAGAGGCTTTTTTGTTTGCCTCATTAAGATCGTTTGGCAATGGTAGCCTTTCGTCCTGTATTAGGTTTATCCATTCGCTGGATAAGTCCATGGTATTAAATTCGTATAGTGGCCTCAAGAATTCCGTTAGTTTGGGTATATTGGTTTTGTATTAAATAGGGAGTTTTATATTTTTAGGTAAAAGGATCGCTTATAGACTAGTCGGTAATTTAGATTTTGTGTAAAAGTAGTTCGAGGGTAAACTTTTAAAGTTGTATTCTTTTTTTAAATCATTAATTAGATCGCTATACGTGTAATTATCTGTGACGGTAGTGACCCAGGGTAAATATTTGCTGGCATTTCCTTTCACATTTTTATAATTTGCGGGTAATTCCGGTTTGCCATTTTCAATTTGTATATATGATTCCGGGAGTCGTGTAGAGGTAAAGTAATAATGATTCTTCAATTCTCTCTTGTATGTCCCAATGTTCATCATGTCATTAATGTCTTTTATTGGAAATTTAGATTTGCAGTTTAATTCGTCGGCCAAGTTCCCAGGGTTAGGTGGTAATAGTGGAAGGGGACAAAAATATGCTGGTGGTAGTAGACGGCCTATCTTGAAATGTTGACTTAGGAAGTCGTATGTTGAGAATAATTGTGATGCGTCCGTTAGAGGCCACGTCTTGACTATACATGTTCCCAAAATTGATTTTAGATTTTTGAGGTATTTCGACTTTTTGAGATTTATGCAGAATATATTCTATATATAGAAGTAAAAAAAATACCTAGTTATATATATCTTTAATCAAAGAATAAATCTGGGTGGTCAAAAAATTTCGGGTTTTAAGTAAAATAATTTCGTCTTCTATGAAAAACTATTTCGACTTTTTTCCCCAAAATACCAATTTCGGGGCCCCAAAATAATTTTGCGTGCAAGTATAGTCTTGACATTACATTTTTCTTGGATCTGTTGTGGAATGTCTTTGGGATTCAAGGGCAATGGGGTTTTTTCAGCTTGTAGTCATTCGAGTATTCTAGACATATCTCTTCTGAATGTCATGTAGTTGAAGTTTTCTTTCGTAGGTCGTTTCTCTCTGCTTAGTGCGACACTTATCGCATATATGATGAGATTAACAACCCCTCTTCCGTTAAACCTTGAGAAGTCAAGACTATGTAGGTAACTCCACATGATGTGTTGTCTGAGTTTCGTTTTTATTGTTATGAGGTCGTTCGGGTGGATTCGATAATCATCTCTTTTAGAGTGGTCATCGCAGTTGTTGTGTATGAAGCGGTTTTTGTCTGTCTCTAATNGATTTTTGAGGTATTTCGACTTTTTGAGATTTATGCAGAATATATTCTATATATAGAAGTAAAAAAAATACCTAGTTATATATATCTTTAATCAAAGAATAAATCTGGGTGGTCAAAAAATTTCGGGTTTTAAGTAAAATAATTTCGTCTTCTATGAAAAACTATTTCGACTTTTTTCCCCAAAATACCAATTTCGGGGCCCCAAAATAATTTTGCGTGCAAGTATAGTCTTGACATTACATTTTTCTTGGATCTGTTGTGGAATGTCTTTGGGATTCAAGGGCAATGGGGTTTTTTCAGCTTGTAGTCATTCGAGTATTCTAGACATATCTCTTCTGAATGTCATGTAGTTGAAGTTTTCTTTCGTAGGTCGTTTCTCTCTGCTTAGTGCGACACTTATCGCATATATGATGAGATTAACAACCCCTCTTCCGTTAAACCTTGAGAAGTCAAGACTATGTAGGTAACTCCACATGATGTGTTGTCTGAGTTTCGTTTTTATTGTTATGAGGTCGTTCGGGTGGATTCGATAATCATCTCTTTTAGAGTGGTCATCGCAGTTGTTGTGTATGAAGCGGTTTTTGTCTGTCTCTAATAGTTCGTGCCATTCTTGTATATGTAAGTTTGCTTCTTCTATTGCATTCGGAGGCTTTCTGTAGAATGAGGAGTCCCGGACTCGTTCTGTTAAGTACTTTTGGATTCCTGGTTTGTTGAATTTGATGGGCTCATCCTTGCGTTCTAGGAAATAATCTGTTAGGATTTTTGCATCTTTAGAGTTTCTTAAAAATTTTACCCAGTTGTCTACAGTCGGATGACCTAAGTTGTGATTGGAATTTGCTAGAAAGTCTTGATGTTCTGTACTACGTTAGTTGTGGTTTGTCTTGTGATTATCAGTGGATTCATCCATATGGTCACTTGACTGACGCGGATTAGTAAGCGGGATTGCATTTGATGACGTGGCACACGAATCTGCAAGTTGAACGCGAGATTTTTTAGGAGGTGCTTGTATCACTACCTCTGGTAGATCCATTTCGGGGTCTAGCTGGAATTTGTTTTGCGACAAAATGGAGATTTCTAAGGTAATAGAACTGTCGGAAAAAATATCCATATCCGAGTCCTGTTCTATTCCCACTAATAGTTTCTGAAATAGTTGGTCATCTTCTTTTGAGAGTGTTAATTGACTCATGCTCTTGTATGCTGCCAGCGCTCTTTTTTTTGCATTTCGTAGTTTATCAAGGGAGGTTGTCTTGGCTTCGAAGAGGAGCGCCGACCTTTTTTTTGGGCTTGGGTCAAAGGTAATAAGCCACATTTCGGTTGGATGTGACTCGAAAGCGTCTAATAAGGTTTTTTCATCATAGAACATGACATTAGAGGTAATATATTTAGAAGGGTAGTTTTCTAGTTTGGGAAAGTGTGTTGGCCGTGTTAAAATTTTATGTTGGTGTACTTTGTTGGTTTCTTTATTCTTTATAAAAGCTATGGCTGGTGCCTCGTCAGAGTCTGTAAGGTCCAAGGGGGTAACCCCCAAGAGAAAATATGTTTGCGAGTTGTCCATAAAATGAATAAAATTTATTTCCTTTGTAAAAAATTTTTTGTTAGTTTTTTAATTTTTGGAGCGGAGCAGAAAGAGTTTTCCGTAACATTAAAATTTTTTTTTTTTTTTTTTTACTGGCTAACGTAGATTGTACCTTTATTTAAACTTTATTATGAAATTTCCAAACTACAATAACGCTCAGAAAAACACTAAAAAAAGTACATAAAATAAAAGTAAAACTAGAGCTAATTCATATAAAAAACCAATTTTATAGATCAACCCACGACCCAATCTCGCTAAGAGCCACGAAATGTGACTCCAAGAGGAAACCCCCACATTCGCCAAATTTATTTAAGGACTCAATGCCCCTTCGCACGACGGCCGTACAGGTAAAAAAAAGGAGAACTGGGATACCAAGTCGCAAATGTCAATTGCATCAGCTCACATCAAAAGACTGCCCCCTTACCGCTCTTGTAAGGTATATCCCAAGGCTTGGTCGGAAATGACTAGGTCTTCAGCTCGATACCTAGTCTCCTCCCCTATCGCTCATATAGGGTAGCCATTCTTAGACGCCTNTCATCATAGAACATGACATTAGAGGTAATATATTTAGAAGGGTAGTTTTCTAGTTTGGGAAAGTGTGTTGGCCGTGTTAAAATTTTATGTTGGTGTACTTTGTTGGTTTCTTTATTCTTTATAAAAGCTATGGCTGGTGCCTCGTCAGAGTCTGTAAGGTCCAAGGGGGTAACCCCCAAGAGAAAATATGTTTGCGAGTTGTCCATAAAATGAATAAAATTTATTTCCTTTGTAAAAAATTTTTTGTTAGTTTTTTAATTTTTGGAGCGGAGCAGAAAGAGTTTTCCGTAACATTAAAATTTTTTTTTTTTTTTTTTTACTGGCTAACGTAGATTGTACCTTTATTTAAACTTTATTATGAAATTTCCAAACTACAATAACGCTCAGAAAAACACTAAAAAAAGTACATAAAATAAAAGTAAAACTAGAGCTAATTCATATAAAAAACCAATTTTATAGATCAACCCACGACCCAATCTCGCTAAGAGCCACGAAATGTGACTCCAAGAGGAAACCCCCACATTCGCCAAATTTATTTAAGGACTCAATGCCCCTTCGCACGACGGCCGTACAGGTAAAAAAAAGGAGAACTGGGATACCAAGTCGCAAATGTCAATTGCATCAGCTCACATCAAAAGACTGCCCCCTTACCGCTCTTGTAAGGTATATCCCAAGGCTTGGTCGGAAATGACTAGGTCTTCAGCTCGATACCTAGTCTCCTCCCCTATCGCTCATATAGGGTAGCCATTCTTAGACGCCTAAGGACCTTGCACGCCCGAAGGAATCCGAACTCCAATAAAAACCACCAACTCCTCACCAACCATTCAACTACCTGCCTACATCTCCTAAAATAAAATTACAACTAAACATACAACCCACCAAACGACAACTAACCATCTAACACATTTCCCAACAAACCACCCAACAACTTCAAACCCCTGACCTTCCAACCCTCCACAACCCCTTTAATCCCACCCCGATCCCACCAACTTATCGTCGCGTCCCCTTTTTGTTACACTTTTAGAGACCGTAAACCTTTATCTGTCACATAGACCAGAAGAAAATTGTGTCCCGATTGCCGAAGTCGAACGTTCTGATATTTGCTGTTTAACTTCTCACGTATAGTCACCTGCCATTGTTGACGGCTATAGATCAAAGCAAGTGACCAAGCATATCTAAATGATTCCATTGGCGAAAAATTTACTCGGTGTCATGTGTTGACGTTTCTTCTGGCCTTGTACCTTTATCTGTCACTTAGGCCCCAGGAAAGAAAATGTGTTCCGTATTGCCGAAGTCGAGCGTTCTGATATTTGCTGTTTAACTTCTCACGTATAGTTACCGCCGTTGCTGACGCTATAGATCAAAGTCAGTGACCAAGCATATCTAAGTGTTTCCATTGGCGAAAAAAGCACCTGATCGTCACGTGTTGACTATTTCTTTCCTGGCCAAATTGTTATTATGTAGATCTTATCATATGACCATTAACACCTTGTTGTTACCCTTTTAGTTTGTTTACATCTGCTGTGTAATGTTCCCGCATGTGACCAATTTTACCCCTTATTGTCGCATTTAATTTAGTTTGTTTACATCTGAAGTGTAACGAATCCCTCACGTGACCAAAAATGGGGGCAAACCAATATTTGAAAATTCCCCACGAAAACCAAAAAAGAGTCCAAGAAAACCAAAATAAAGTGAAAGTTGTAAAACCATAGAAGAGTCAAAGGAAATATTTTTTGAGTGTTTTGTATTATTTTAAAGAGTGTAACTCATGTTGCTGTTTCCCAAAATTAAAGACCAAAGAAAGACCCAAAATAAATGAAAAGTAAAGCCCCAAGTAAAAGACAAAAGAAAATATTTTTTATGAATTTTTTGTGTCGTGTCGCTTGAGTGAAAAGTGTCCCAAGTTTCCGCCACTCGCAAAGTCGCACTTCCTTACTACGCTCCAGAGTGTTGTGGTAGTTTCCCGAAGTCTTCTTTGTTAGTGTTTCTTCCCAGGACGAAAGAACTTCTTTTTGGAGGAAGACCGCCGCAAAAATATTTAATAGTAGATATTAGGCCCCCAACTCAGTCTCGTCCGGCAGAGCCCCTTGCCTCAGAAAGAGTGGTATTAAATACTTAAGCCTTGGTCTTCCTTATACGACGTTGTTAACGTTTTTCTGGCACCGAACCGTTTTTAAATTTTTTTGTTGTTTTTCGATTTTTGTGACAAAAGAGAAAGAGTTTTTTTTTCCGTAACATTAAAATTTTTTTTTTTTTTTTTTAGCTGACTAGCTGAATTAATACCTTTATTAAGTCTGTTTTTACATACAAGTATATAACTACATAATAAATAAAAGCTAACTAGAAACACTTCAAGAGCATTCCACCGTTCAAACCCGAGCTACGAAATAGCAAACCTATTCCGAAGAGGCAAGCGCCCCACATTCGTCAAAAAAAACAAAAAAGAAAAAAAAATGAACGTCACCCGATCGTGACTAAAAAAAAAAACAACTAACACTCCTATACACTCCTTTACGAACAACATCGTACCCGCCAAAATATACTTCTACTCTCCAACACCACCTTAGAGAACAACTTCTCACCCTTCGTTATTTCAACTTTATTCTCCTGGCGTCAAACCGGTACTTCGCGGCCTTCTGGCTATGGCTAGTAGTGGATTAATCCGAGGCGAGTTAACATTGGTATGTTATTTTGCGAACCTAAGTTCTCCCACTTGATATCTCGCCCCCGAAAGCTTGTTTCCTCAATCTGACTCCCGTAGAATGTAGGTTAAAATGTCTTTAAACTGTCACTGAGGTCCTAGGGAAGAAATGTATTTCATATTGCCGTAGTCTTAAGTCTGATATTTGCTGTTTAACTTTTTCACGTATAGGTACCCCCTGCCGAGTACGTCTATAGATCAAAGTAAGTGACCAAGCATATCTAAGTTTCTTTGGCGAAAAATTGNGACAAAAGAAAATATTTTTTATGAATTTTTTGTGTCGTGTCGCTTGAGTGAAAAGTGTCCCAAGTTTCCGCCACTCGCAAAGTCGCACTTCCTTACTACGCTCCAGAGTGTTGTGGTAGTTTCCCGAAGTCTTCTTTGTTAGTGTTTCTTCCCAGGACGAAAGAACTTCTTTTTGGAGGAAGACCGCCGCAAAAATATTTAATAGTAGATATTAGGCCCCCAACTCAGTCTCGTCCGGCAGAGCCCCTTGCCTCAGAAAGAGTGGTATTAAATACTTAAGCCTTGGTCTTCCTTATACGACGTTGTTAACGTTTTTCTGGCACCGAACCGTTTTTAAATTTTTTTGTTGTTTTTCGATTTTTGTGACAAAAGAGAAAGAGTTTTTTTTTCCGTAACATTAAAATTTTTTTTTTTTTTTTTTAGCTGACTAGCTGAATTAATACCTTTATTAAGTCTGTTTTTACATACAAGTATATAACTACATAATAAATAAAAGCTAACTAGAAACACTTCAAGAGCATTCCACCGTTCAAACCCGAGCTACGAAATAGCAAACCTATTCCGAAGAGGCAAGCGCCCCACATTCGTCAAAAAAAACAAAAAAGAAAAAAAAATGAACGTCACCCGATCGTGACTAAAAAAAAAAACAACTAACACTCCTATACACTCCTTTACGAACAACATCGTACCCGCCAAAATATACTTCTACTCTCCAACACCACCTTAGAGAACAACTTCTCACCCTTCGTTATTTCAACTTTATTCTCCTGGCGTCAAACCGGTACTTCGCGGCCTTCTGGCTATGGCTAGTAGTGGATTAATCCGAGGCGAGTTAACATTGGTATGTTATTTTGCGAACCTAAGTTCTCCCACTTGATATCTCGCCCCCGAAAGCTTGTTTCCTCAATCTGACTCCCGTAGAATGTAGGTTAAAATGTCTTTAAACTGTCACTGAGGTCCTAGGGAAGAAATGTATTTCATATTGCCGTAGTCTTAAGTCTGATATTTGCTGTTTAACTTTTTCACGTATAGGTACCCCCTGCCGAGTACGTCTATAGATCAAAGTAAGTGACCAAGCATATCTAAGTTTCTTTGGCGAAAAATTGTTCATAATGTCACGTGTTGACTATTTCTTCCCTACTTGTTATTATGTAAGTCTTATCATGTGACTATTAACCCCTTGTTGTAACCCTTTTAGCCACCTAGGCCCCAGGAGAGAAAATGCATCCTATTTTGCCGAAGTCGAACGTTCTGATATTTGCTGTTTAACTTTTCACGTATAGTCACTCGCCGTTGTTGACGCTATAGATTAAAGTCAGTGACCAAGCATATCTAAGTGATTTCATTGGCGTAAAAAGCACTCAAGTGTCACGTGTTGACTTTTCTCCCCTGGCCAAAATTGTTGTTTTGAAGATCTTATCGTGTGACTACTGACCCTTGTTGTTTCCTATTTAGTTTGTTTACCTCTATCGTGTAATGTTCCTGCATGTGACCAATTTACCCCTTATTGTCGCATCTAATTTAGTTTGTTTACATCTTAAGTGTAACGAATCCCCTCACGTGACCAAAAATGGGGGCAAACCAACATTTGAAAATTCCCCACGAAAGTCCCAAAAAAAAGACCAAGAAAACCAAAATAAAGTAAAAGTCGTAAAACCATAAAAGAGTCAAAGGAAATATTTTTAAGTGTTTTGTGTTATTTTAAAGAGTGTATCCCATGTTGCTGTTCCCAAAATTAAAGAAAAGAAAAAACCCAAAATAAAATGAAAAGTAAAGCTCCAAATAAAAGACAAAAGAAAATATTTTTATGAATTTTTTGTGCCGTGTCGCTTAAGTGAAAAGTGTCCCAGGTTTCCGCCGCTCGCAAAGTCGAACTTCCTCACTACGCTCTAGAGTGTTGTGGTAGTTACCCGAAGTCTTCTTTGTTAGTGTTTCTTCCCAGGACGAAAGAACTTCTTTTTAGAGGAAGATCGCCACGAAAGTATTTAATAGTAGATATTAGGCCCCCAACTCAGTCTCGTCCGGCAGAGCCCCTTGCCTCAGAAAGAGTGGTATTATATACTTAAGCCTTGGTCTTCCTTATACGACGTCGTTAACGTTTTTATGGCACCGAACCGTTTTTAAATTTTTTTGTTGTTTTTCGATTTTTGTGACAAAAGAGAAAGAGTTTTTTGTCCGTAACATTAAAATTGACCAAATTATAACTATTTTAAAACAATATATTAAAATATTTTTTTTTAATGACAAGTAAAATCTCCTCTTTATTTATTTTCAATATTAGTAAGAAAGATAAATTAAAATACATATGAAAGAATAAAAATTGACTATATAAAAATTAGTTTATAAACCGTCTGACCAGCCAACAATATATTAAAATATTAATATCGGTAAAATTAATTAATAATTTTATTTGATCAACTTTTTGTCACGTGACCAAAATTGCACTAACCAATCAGAAATTGTACTTAAATTTAGCCAGAAAAACCTGAGCCAGAATTTAGCCAACACAATTTAATTAGCCTTTAAGCCAGAATTTAATCAGAATTTAGCTGGCGTAAAATTAATTAGCCAAAGGTACAATTATTAAGCTAGCCTTGATATTAATTGAGCCTTTCACCCTTAACTATGATATACCAAAATTAAATATTTATATTTACCATAGAGTCATTATTAAATATTGATATTGCATAATTTAAAATTTTATCAACCTGTGATAACACTTCCAATACTTTTGTTTTTTATTCAATACCTTTTATTTTCAACAGAAACAAATTTACTGCATAGTCTATTACTCCTCTTATACACTTGAAAGAGGTAAATGTTATTTTTTATTGTCAGGTAAACTGCGGATGCATCATAAAACTATCTAATGGCTCTTCCAATAGAAGTGCTTCAATCNCCTCACTACGCTCTAGAGTGTTGTGGTAGTTACCCGAAGTCTTCTTTGTTAGTGTTTCTTCCCAGGACGAAAGAACTTCTTTTTAGAGGAAGATCGCCACGAAAGTATTTAATAGTAGATATTAGGCCCCCAACTCAGTCTCGTCCGGCAGAGCCCCTTGCCTCAGAAAGAGTGGTATTATATACTTAAGCCTTGGTCTTCCTTATACGACGTCGTTAACGTTTTTATGGCACCGAACCGTTTTTAAATTTTTTTGTTGTTTTTCGATTTTTGTGACAAAAGAGAAAGAGTTTTTTGTCCGTAACATTAAAATTGACCAAATTATAACTATTTTAAAACAATATATTAAAATATTTTTTTTTAATGACAAGTAAAATCTCCTCTTTATTTATTTTCAATATTAGTAAGAAAGATAAATTAAAATACATATGAAAGAATAAAAATTGACTATATAAAAATTAGTTTATAAACCGTCTGACCAGCCAACAATATATTAAAATATTAATATCGGTAAAATTAATTAATAATTTTATTTGATCAACTTTTTGTCACGTGACCAAAATTGCACTAACCAATCAGAAATTGTACTTAAATTTAGCCAGAAAAACCTGAGCCAGAATTTAGCCAACACAATTTAATTAGCCTTTAAGCCAGAATTTAATCAGAATTTAGCTGGCGTAAAATTAATTAGCCAAAGGTACAATTATTAAGCTAGCCTTGATATTAATTGAGCCTTTCACCCTTAACTATGATATACCAAAATTAAATATTTATATTTACCATAGAGTCATTATTAAATATTGATATTGCATAATTTAAAATTTTATCAACCTGTGATAACACTTCCAATACTTTTGTTTTTTATTCAATACCTTTTATTTTCAACAGAAACAAATTTACTGCATAGTCTATTACTCCTCTTATACACTTGAAAGAGGTAAATGTTATTTTTTATTGTCAGGTAAACTGCGGATGCATCATAAAACTATCTAATGGCTCTTCCAATAGAAGTGCTTCAATCTTAGATATTAAATGTGTTATATTGATAATAAAAGATATAATATTTCGGTAAATCAAAATCGCAAATAAAGTTACAACTAAAGCTTCTATCAACATTGATATACTCTCCTTTTAACATTTCTTATTATTTCCTTTTTAATATCTCAACTTATGGGTTAAAAGAAGTTGATATATACACGATAACAAAGAATATGTAGATGTTCCAGAATCAGTTATTTAAATATAAGTAAAGAAGTTCACGATACTTTCCTTTTACCGCTTTTCATTATTTCATCGAAGAATAGATTAGGAAAAAAAGATAGTGTATGCATAAGAATAAAGGATATATATATATCTCGAGTTGATTATTCAAACCAAGTTATCAATATCTCTATTTGTAAAAAGTACAACATAATGCTTTAATTCTGCGATAAATATAAATTGTGAAGCTAACAGAATAAAAAAAATGATATTATATATCTGCTTTTGAGATATTTTTTACATAAATATGCAGATGTAAGGGGTACTAATTAAATTTAGTAATCGGTGTATCATATAATCTGATAACAGTGATGTTCAAAATGTACTTCCAATGAAATTTTATTGGAATTGGAAGTTCTATTGGAAGAATTAGAAATTCCAATATCTCACGTGTATTGAAATCTTCCAATCAAATACTTTGACTATTGTATATAATAACTGAAGTTCCAATATTTTCAATACTTTTAATATGATCCTTTAAATGAATATGAATATTTGATAATTGATAAAAAAGCAAATAGGAAATTAAAAATTTGTTTAATTCTTTTTTTAATACTTTGGAATACTTAAATACAATATACAAATACAATGTCAAACTAATAAAATTTAATAAATTATATCATATAAATACAATATTGATAAAATTTAATAAATTTTTATAATATCTACATCAGGAAATTTTTTATGTCGGAGGTTATTGTAATAATTTCGTTTTCAAAGGTTATTGAAGGTTATCGGACCAATAACTTTCGCAAATATTACGTTTATTATGATAAAGTGAAGGTTATTGAAGGTTATCGATATCAATAACCTCCGGAGTATTACGTTTTATTAATAAAAATGAAGGTTTTTGGTACCAATAACCTTCGTAAATATTATGTTTATGTTGGAGGTATTCGAAGGTTATCGGAGTGAAGGACTTCGAAGGCCTACGTTTAAAAAAATTTACTGATGTATGTCATGTATTTTATAATAAATATCTTCCAATGAAAATTTATTGGAATTGGAAGCCTATTGGAAGGATTGGAATTGGAAGTCCAATAGTGCTTCCAACTTTCAGAAAACATCACTGCCTAATGATACATACAAATTTCTATTATATTCGAATTTCTTTTATAACACATACAGTAACTATACTTGCACGTAAAATTATTTTGAGACCCCGAAATTGCAATTTCGGGGAAAAAAGTCGAAATAGTTTTTCATAGAAGACGAAATTATTTTACTTAAAACCCGAAATTTTTTGACTACCCAGATTTATTCTTTGATTGAAGATACACATAACTGGATACTTTTTTTACTTCCATCATCAGGAAATTTTTTATGTCGGAGGTTATTGTAATAATTTCGTTTTCAAAGGTTATTGAAGGTTATCAGACCAATAACCTTCGCAAATATTACGTTTATTATGATAAAGTGAAGGTTATTGAAGATTATTGATATCAATAACCTCCGGAGTATTACATTTTATTAATAAAAATGAAGGTTTTCAGTACCAATAACCTTCGTAAATATTACGTTTATGTTGGAGGTATTCGAAGGTTATCGGAGTGAAGGACTTCGAAGGCTTACATTTAAAAAAATTTACTGATGATATATAGAATGGATTCTGCATAAATCTCAAAAAGTCGAAATACCTCAAAAATCCAAAATCAATTTTGGGAACATGTATAACAGTGACTCACGAATGTACTGTAACATCTAAAATTTTGTCTTTAAAAAATTCTATGTTGCAAACTATCAATTTTGGAATAATAGTTCCTATACTCATTTTAATTTTTAAGATTTGAAGATTTTTTGAGAACTGTTTGATATTAAATTAATAATGTCAATTTTTTGAAATGGGTAATCAACATGGTAAATTGTCACTTAATAAATTTCAATTGTAAATAAAATTTTATACAGAATAGTTATAACAAAAGTGATCATAGAATTGATTGTCCTTTCCATGGAGAACGGGTATACCAAATTTCATAACAATTGGATCAGTGGTTATAGAGAAATTAATTCTTGAAAATTGAAATTTTACTAATAAAATATTTTTTTTATTTATTTTATTAGTAAAATTTCAATTTTCAAGAGTTAATTTTTCCATAACCACTAATCTAATTGTTATGAAATTTGGTATACCCGTTCTCTATCATCTGAAAATTTTTTATATCGGAGGTTATTGTAATAATTTTGTTTTCAAAGGTTATTGAAGGTTATCGAACCAATAACCTTCGCAAATATTACGTTTATTATGATAAAATAAAGGTTATTGAAGGTTATCAATATCAATAACATCTGGAGTATTACGTTTTATTAATAAAAATGAAGGTTTTCGGTACCAATAACCTTCGTAAATATTATGTTTATGTTGGAGGTATTTGAAGGTTATCGGAGTGAAGGACTTTGAAAGCTTACGTTTAAAAAAATTTACTGATGATCATGGAAAGGATAATTAACCCTATGATCACTTTTATTGTAACTATTCTGTATAAAATTTTATTTACAATTGAAATTTTATTAAGTGACAATTTACCATGTTGATCACCCATTTCTGAAAAATTGGCATTATTAATTTGATATCAAACAATTCTTAAAAAATCTCCAAATCTCAAAGATTAAAATGAGTATAGAAACTATTATTTCAAAATTGATAATTTGCAACATAGAATTTTTTAAAGACAAAATTTTAGATATTGCAATACATTCGTGAGTCACTGTATCATATGATAGGTTAATTATTTTAGTGAAGATATTAAATTACACAAGTCATTACTTACCATAAATTGCTACATGTTATTTATTTATTAGAGGACACGCTGAAGTTTCTGTAATTTGAATCTCTAATACTATTATGTACTTATCAAATATGAATTAATTTTCCGCCATTGTAATTAGTTCCATAATGAAACAAATGCTGATACTCTCTCCTTATAACATTTGATATTTTTTCCAAATAATTAATCATTCCTTAAAAATAAAGATACCTGTCATAATTATTTACAAGAGTTGTAACTAATTATGCCATAAGGAAAAATGAATTGTGACAGGTATCACTACTTGAAAACATTGTTGTTCATAGTTTATTATAGGAAGAAGAATTTCGTCAAACTTAAACTCTATATATTGGAATAATTAATATATTATATAATAAATACATTATAACTCTTATTGTCCAGAGTGAAGCGAAGGATCTTATATATCTACACACTATGATAAATTTTGATCACGAGTGTTTCTTTACACTCATGTGATATTTATCTAATAAGATCGCGATTTTTATTTTTAGATATTTTATTGAAAAAAAAAAAACAAAAAAACAAAAATAAAAAAAATACATTGTCCTCTTTTCTTCTAAACTTTAACTATGTTATTCTGAGACATTAAAATCAACTGCTGTTCTTCAGCCTTTCTTTCTTGTATCCTTTTGCAGCTTTTAATGTGAATATTTAAAATTTTTATGCTCCGAACTTACAACGGTTCCTGTTTCCTAGTAATTATTAAATATGTCAAATATTAGTATTTCTATCATCTTTGATAAAAAGTTAAATTGCAAAAACTTGATATGAAATATGAATTATTTCTTAAATTAGTACCAGAATATATAACCTAACCTCGTTCTAGGACGGATTTCTATATAGACATACGCAGGGTTGTGGTCGTACACTGTACTATTCAAAATTTAAGTACAGTACAGTATTCGTACTAGTACGTACAGTACACGTACAATTTAGTACATCAATCAGGTGAACACATTAACCAATTAAAATCATTCATATCATATGATTCACCAATCATGTGAGAAAATTAACCAATTAAAATTATTTATATCATATGATTCGTCAATCANTCCTTATAACATTTGATATTTTTTCCAAATAATTAATCATTCCTTAAAAATAAAGATACCTGTCATAATTATTTACAAGAGTTGTAACTAATTATGCCATAAGGAAAAATGAATTGTGACAGGTATCACTACTTGAAAACATTGTTGTTCATAGTTTATTATAGGAAGAAGAATTTCGTCAAACTTAAACTCTATATATTGGAATAATTAATATATTATATAATAAATACATTATAACTCTTATTGTCCAGAGTGAAGCGAAGGATCTTATATATCTACACACTATGATAAATTTTGATCACGAGTGTTTCTTTACACTCATGTGATATTTATCTAATAAGATCGCGATTTTTATTTTTAGATATTTTATTGAAAAAAAAAAAACAAAAAAACAAAAATAAAAAAAATACATTGTCCTCTTTTCTTCTAAACTTTAACTATGTTATTCTGAGACATTAAAATCAACTGCTGTTCTTCAGCCTTTCTTTCTTGTATCCTTTTGCAGCTTTTAATGTGAATATTTAAAATTTTTATGCTCCGAACTTACAACGGTTCCTGTTTCCTAGTAATTATTAAATATGTCAAATATTAGTATTTCTATCATCTTTGATAAAAAGTTAAATTGCAAAAACTTGATATGAAATATGAATTATTTCTTAAATTAGTACCAGAATATATAACCTAACCTCGTTCTAGGACGGATTTCTATATAGACATACGCAGGGTTGTGGTCGTACACTGTACTATTCAAAATTTAAGTACAGTACAGTATTCGTACTAGTACGTACAGTACACGTACAATTTAGTACATCAATCAGGTGAACACATTAACCAATTAAAATCATTCATATCATATGATTCACCAATCATGTGAGAAAATTAACCAATTAAAATTATTTATATCATATGATTCGTCAATCAGGTGAAAGCATTAACCAATTAAAATCCATGATTCAGATTTGTACTAATGTACTAATTTCAAAATCTTCAAGTACAAGTACTGTACTAGTACTGTACTGTACTGTACTTAGTACAGTACAGTACAAATTCCCAACCCTGGACATACGTATATTTTGTATGCAGGATATTTTACTCAAAAGTGATTAGTGCGACAAATTGTCACACTAGTAGTGGGATCTGTGAATAAAATTATTATGTATTTTATGGAGTGTATTATATACATGTCGTCAAAACTATTGAATTGAGTCAGATGCAATTAAAATTGAGAAAAATTGGAGTTGAGTCAAGGCAAATTTTGATTTTTATTAGTGATTGATGCAATTAGTTAAGTCAGATGAAATTAAAAATTGAAATTTTAAGAGTTGAGTTAAGGCCAAATTAGTTGACATGTATCCCTTAAACCGTATATTTTAGCGGGCAAATTTGCCTGCTAAAATAATTGAAGAAAATTAGGTCCAGAAATAATTTTTTATATTAAATTTTAGCTTAAATTAACCAGAGTAACTCCTGTAATGTCAGGTCACAAGGTAACATCAAAATCATGTTATGGCATATGTCATGTGATCTAAACGAATGACAAAATCACATGTCATATGAAATTTGTTATGCTTTTTCTGAACAATCAAACTTATTAAAATTGTTCAAGAAATTTATTTTATCTACTACATATCTGAACAAAAAAAAGTTACTATATAATAGGGGTACTTATCAATAATAAAATTTTATGTAATTAGGATAACAAAATTAATTAAATAACAAATATTAACTTTACAAATTTACATCAATAAATTGATAAATCTTGATTGTTAAACTTTTCTATTAGTAAAGGGTCAATATTCATAGTGTCAAGTTGCTGCATCAAGCTTAAAAGTTATGAGATACACTTCACGGGAGATCAATTTATTTTTTGATGATCATTTCGTTATAAATATAAAAATAAATTAAAATATTATATTGTGTAACATTAAAAATATCACATATCATTACATCGCGAAATAATTATCTAAATTAAATTATTTTAATTAAAGTCATAATTTTATTTGACAAAGTTTTTGAGATATTTAAAATTTAGCAAAAATTATATATAGAGATTGTTGGTCAAATATTTTTTATATTTACTTTTACAAAGGTCCTAATAGGATCATGAGACGATCAACAAAGTAGCACAAATTCATATTTGCATAGAAAAGGGGGGGGGTTAAGCTTAAGAAATTTTTGAGTAATTTCACATATGTTGATCAAAAATAATTTTAGCGGGCAAATTTGCCCGCTAGACGGTTTAAGGGATAGTGTATTACATAATATGTATTACAAAAGTAGAAACTTAAACATGTGATTATATTCTTTAAAGGTCATTCGTCAACATGTCAATCACATTTCATTTGTTATACATCGATCTGCACAAATTTTATTGATTTTCGATCAACATCCGTGACGGATAAATTTATCCGCGGATCGCACCACTATGTCACACAAACATGATTTAAATTATATTCTGATCCTAATTACCTTGTTCTCTAAATTATGTCACGTAGAGCACTTGTTTCCATTCTGAGACGGCCTGTCTTCAACAATTTCCGGTACCTTTCATGCTTTTCGGAAGCTGAACGCAAGGAGAGGAATGATTTCTTAAAGGAGGTACCTTTCGTTTTTACCTTGTAAATCCGTGTATTTGAGAATGTACTTACTTTTTTTTCACGCAGNGGTCCTAATAGGATCATGAGACGATCAACAAAGTAGCACAAATTCATATTTGCATAGAAAAGGGGGGGGGTTAAGCTTAAGAAATTTTTGAGTAATTTCACATATGTTGATCAAAAATAATTTTAGCGGGCAAATTTGCCCGCTAGACGGTTTAAGGGATAGTGTATTACATAATATGTATTACAAAAGTAGAAACTTAAACATGTGATTATATTCTTTAAAGGTCATTCGTCAACATGTCAATCACATTTCATTTGTTATACATCGATCTGCACAAATTTTATTGATTTTCGATCAACATCCGTGACGGATAAATTTATCCGCGGATCGCACCACTATGTCACACAAACATGATTTAAATTATATTCTGATCCTAATTACCTTGTTCTCTAAATTATGTCACGTAGAGCACTTGTTTCCATTCTGAGACGGCCTGTCTTCAACAATTTCCGGTACCTTTCATGCTTTTCGGAAGCTGAACGCAAGGAGAGGAATGATTTCTTAAAGGAGGTACCTTTCGTTTTTACCTTGTAAATCCGTGTATTTGAGAATGTACTTACTTTTTTTTCACGCAGATTTACACCCCATACTTTTCGAAATTCGAGAAGGGGTCAAAGGAATATTTGGATCTCGGTAGGTCTGGGGAAGTTTGGGAAAACTATTTTCGTCCCTTCGAATTGCGTGCGAATGATTATGGTAAGAGTTGAACCATTTTGTGTTTTCGCGACTTTTCACTCGGAATGACAGTTTGGTACTTTCTCAATAGACTATTATAAGAAACACCACGCTTTTTTAGAAGAGATATCTATCATCAAAGACACTACCGAAATTCCAAAAGAAGATCTTCTGAAACGTATGATCGTAAGTTTTTCGCATCAAAGTTGTGCCATCGAAGGGAATTCATTAGGAAGCGCAGAATCACAATCAATTTGGGAAAAAATAAACCAAGATTACAACATTGATGATTTGCTGGAACCCGAGGAAACACAATTTCCTGCTCCGGAGTCTCTTTCTGATAAATCCGAAAATGAAATTGAAGTTATTGAAATCCGTAATCACCTGCTTGCGACCTACTATTTATATAATACTTTGTTCAAATCAAAGCAAGAAATAAACCTTGATGATATTAAGAAGATTCATCGCATTCTTTTAAGAGATACTCCAGAGGAGAAATTCAATGTATGGGGTAGAATCCAAAAGGCAGGAAAGTACCGAACCGTGTCAATGCAGGCAAGGGGTTACCATTTGACCGTTTATCCGGTATGTTCCAGTCTTATTTCTTGCTTACAAAGATTCAATTATGTCTTACATTGTGTTCTATTTAGTACGGAGAAGAAATACCTGCGTTGATGGAAAAGTTTATACAATTTTACAATAAGAAAGACTCCTGTGACACTTTTGATGAACATCATATCCATCCTCTTATGCGCTCATGTCGTATACTTTCGGCTTTTCTTCAAATTCATCCGTTCTATGATGGTAACGGACGCGTTGGTCGTTCACTCATGGCACTATATCTTTCACATGCTGGTTATCCACCTCCTGTTTTTCAAGAACTTGATCGAAAAGTATATGCAGACGCGTTGTTCATTGCTCAGAAAAATAAGGATCCGATCCCGCTATATGACTTAGTGATAGGAACAATCTATGATATTTTAGCATCACAATCATGGTTACCCCTTTAAATAGCAAAAATTGATGGTCTTAATTTACTTATACTGTAAAAAATGATAATGTTTGCTTTCGATTTTTTTTAACAATATGTATATGTGCAACTTTGAATAAAAAGAAATTCCGATTAACGATATCATAAATGCATTTAAAGTTTTAAGTTTACTCAATAAGACCTAATTCTCGAAGATGCTCTGGAATAACTATATATGGGTCTTCAGACATACCTTAAAACAATCCAGTTTTCTTCGCACAATTCTTTCTTGAGTTGATCACGTTCTTGCTGTTTAATAAAATTATCAGGATCTCCTCTATGAAAGAATTTGGTATATTTTTCATGCTGTTGCCCCTATACTTCTATACCTAGACCGTACTGAGGATAATATATATCGAGTTCTAATCTACTCGGGTGTTTGAAGGATTTAAGAAAATCGGGTCTGCAATTTTTAGATGGTGGTGGTCCAAGATATTTGTTATAATTTCACGGCATAAATTTTCACGCAAATATTTGTTACTGCAATATGGACACCACGAGCCATGATATTTTATACTAGCAAATGTAGCCTTCCATACATGCCCTTTAGAGCAATTCCATATCAATTTAGAATGTGCATCTTTATAACTATTCGAAAGACAGTTCCCATTTTGTTTCCGTGCCAAATGTTGTATATACTCAATAGTTCGATTTTGTCCAACACACATGGCACACCACGAACCTTTATTTTTTACATTTTGAAGTGTTGCACTCCATTCATGGCCTTTGGCACATTTCCATCTTAAATGAGATGAACCATTAATATATTCATTTGAAATACACTCTCCACCTTTATTGATTGCGATCATTTTAGCGATATCGAGAGTATTTTTAGCTTGGCCTGCGCAATATGGACACCATGTATTTTGATATTTTATATTACTAAGTGTCGCTTCCCATTCATGACCCTTGACACATTTCCATCGCAAATGGGATTTACCATTAATATACTCAGTTGAAAGGCATAACCCACCTCTTTTTATAGCAATTTCACAAGCAGTATTTAAAGATATTTTTTTCATTTGTAAATGATTTTCATATAAGATTTTTTTATTTAATTTACTTTCTTCATGCCACATATATACAAGGTGCGAATTTTGACAAATATAATTACAGTAGAGGTAGATTATATGAGAATGGTACTGCAATATGTTTCCGATGTATGAAACTTATGTATGTTAATGTTAATTTAGGACCAAAAGCAAGTCAATTCAATTTAATGAAAGATCATTATGATTTCTCAAGACCATATACTGATTTTGGGTGTGCGAAGGTTATACAAAGACTTTGGAGAAATTTTAGAGAAAGGGAACCGTCAGATGCACGTCTTGCCTGGAACAGTTTATCAAATGATAATACTTCTGAAGAAAATAAATTTCTAGGTTTAACTCGACGTAAAGTGAAAAATCCTCAGACTCGAGAACAATTTAATCAGTGGCGTACTAAATGGATGGAATATTATAAACAATGTAATTTCACTATTCCTTTTGATATTTATGACAGAAAATATAAAGAATATATTATTCCGGATAATTGGATAGATTCTAAAAAGAGTCAATTACGAGAAAGATTTCGAAAGCGACTTTTAGAAATAGAAGCATAGTATTTAATTTAGTCACATAACTTATTTATTTGATGTATTATATCTATTTATTTAAAATAAAATCATCTTAGACTTTTATTTGTTACTATTTCGTGTTGATTAATAGTTATTTTTTCTCGATATATCTTTCATAATTTTCATAAAAGATTCCATTTTTTTCCACACTGTAAAATACAATATTAGTTTCTTGATACTATATATCATGAAATTCAATAAAGCTTATTCAGGTTTGATCATTAAATTGCCACCAAGCTTAGTTAATGAAGCCTGGACTCGTTTATTATCTCGGAAGAGGAATCCAATAACAAAGGATGAAGCTAGTGCAGTGAATCCATTAGTCAAATCATTTTTAAGACATGAAGTTAATAGATATCAGAAAAAATTAAAATACCAACGAAAAAGTTGGCCTATAGTGAAAAATTCCTTATATAATACAGATATGTCCAATCAAGAAACTCAAACCCAAAATACTGATCCAATTTGTGATCATGAGGAAGAGATTAATTGTCAGGTTAAAAAAGAGTTAGATAGTTTATCCCGACAATTACTAGAATACAATGAAAAAACTTTTGGCTCCTTAATGCAAGAAATCACTAAACAGTTTGAGGAACGGGTTAATGCTAATAATAAATTGCACAGTGAAATAGAACAACAAAAAATAAAATTATATAAAGCAGAAAAATTACTCGCGAGTCTGAAGCCCCAATAATAAGTAGTGAGTATATCTCTGTATCGCACTTCATTCGTCTAATTTTAAAGGGGTATCCCAGCCTTTCCTTATATAATGGACATCCTCTTTCGCTTTGGTTAAATCGATTACAATGAATTCTCGACCTTGCAGATTTTTATCAAGTATATCAATGGCATTACGCCAATTTTTTGTGTATCGCCTAGCAATATTAGCTAGTTCATCATATGTACCACTGCCATTGAAGAGAACAATATAATCGAGATTTTTTCTTATTAATTTTGGACAGTCAAAGAAGGATTGGTAACATATATGCTATTAATATTAGAGTGTCGCTCTTCAGTGAAGTAATGAGTAATTTTTTCTTGTATTTTTTTAGGTTCGGTACATACATCTTCGAATATAATAACTGTTTTTCTCTCAGGAGAAAATTCTTCTATCTTTGGTATTTTATCGGGTTTCATTGCTCGGAATGTAACATTTTCACGATATTGTTTGGGGCTATTTGCAATAATACTATAACAATCGTGCAAATGTCTATATTTCAGTTCCTTAAGATGATATCCGATCAAAACCAAATCATCATTCTTAATATAGCGTGTTCCACTCTTTTTCCCACCAAACATTCGAAATATCTTATTCTCAAATAAAAGACTAATAATCATGTTTGTTTTCCCTGATCTAGTCCGCCCTGATACTAGAACGTTGAAAGGCCATTGGGGCGTACTATTTAATCCATTGAATTTTTCTGGGTTTGTATACTCATCGATATTAAATACAAATATTTCACATGGGTCAAGTTTCTCTGTTTTCATCTTGATTAAGTTAAGTAATACTGACGATTATATCGAAAAATATTGATTATTAATATATTATAAAAAGCATTTAAGGTTCTACCTAGATTAGGTATCTGTATCTGACCCACTATTTGTGTCTAAATACCAACTGATAATATTGAGGGTGGGATTTTTATTTTGTAAGGTTATAATTGCATTCACGCTGATTCTCTCGCATTCCTCAATACCAAGCTTCTGGAGATTGCATAAATTTACCAATGCGTTCATAGATATATCAGTAATATTGCAACCTTCAAGATAAAGTTGTTCAAGTTTTGGACATGATCGTATTATTATACAAATGAAATCATCAGATATACAATTCCAACTAGCATTAAGATATTGGAGATCGGGACAACACTGAACTATTTTTTTAACAGAAACATCAGAAATACCCTCATTATTAAATTTATCATATGAACTGTTTCCATTTGTAAAAGAAAAACTAAACATATTTGGATATAAGGTAACTATACATGTTCCCAAAATTGATTTTGAATTTTTGAGGTATTTCGACTTTTTAAAATTTATGCAAAATCTGTTCTATATATGGAAGTAAAAAAAATACCCAGTTATGTGTATCTTCAATCAAAGAATAAATCTGGGTGGTCAAAAAATTTTGGGTTTTAAGTAAAATAATTTCGTCTTCTATAAAAAACTATTTCGACTTTTTTCCCCAAAATTGCAATTTCGGGGCCTCAAAATAATTTTACGTGCAAGTATAGAGGTAACTATAACGCTAATTCCATAATCTGTTACTTTTTCACAATCAATCAAGTGGATATGTTAAAGATTCGAACACAAATGGGCGATTTCTTTTAATGAGATATCAGTAATGTGAGTACCATCTATATTGATATATTTTAACTTTTGACACAACTTGATAATTTCTATAATAGAAATATCAGAGATGTATTTACTATATCCTAAATAGAGATAGGTTAAATTTAGGCATGAAGATGCAATATTATAAATAGTTTTATCCTTGATATAATGACGTTTACGGATATTTATTACATTATTGTGGAATTTAAGATATATTAAGTTNAGATATTGGAGATCGGGACAACACTGAACTATTTTTTTAACAGAAACATCAGAAATACCCTCATTATTAAATTTATCATATGAACTGTTTCCATTTGTAAAAGAAAAACTAAACATATTTGGATATAAGGTAACTATACATGTTCCCAAAATTGATTTTGAATTTTTGAGGTATTTCGACTTTTTAAAATTTATGCAAAATCTGTTCTATATATGGAAGTAAAAAAAATACCCAGTTATGTGTATCTTCAATCAAAGAATAAATCTGGGTGGTCAAAAAATTTTGGGTTTTAAGTAAAATAATTTCGTCTTCTATAAAAAACTATTTCGACTTTTTTCCCCAAAATTGCAATTTCGGGGCCTCAAAATAATTTTACGTGCAAGTATAGAGGTAACTATAACGCTAATTCCATAATCTGTTACTTTTTCACAATCAATCAAGTGGATATGTTAAAGATTCGAACACAAATGGGCGATTTCTTTTAATGAGATATCAGTAATGTGAGTACCATCTATATTGATATATTTTAACTTTTGACACAACTTGATAATTTCTATAATAGAAATATCAGAGATGTATTTACTATATCCTAAATAGAGATAGGTTAAATTTAGGCATGAAGATGCAATATTATAAATAGTTTTATCCTTGATATAATGACGTTTACGGATATTTATTACATTATTGTGGAATTTAAGATATATTAAGTTCGGGTATACGATTTTTCCAATCGTTTTGGAAGAAAATCCATGGCAGTTGCTTATAGTTAGGTGACGTAAGTTTGGACACAGATCTCTAATCTGATATAAGATTTTACTAAAGACTTTACATCTGGAAATACAAAGATTAGTTAATTTTAAAATAAAGATAGGTTTTTGTGTATGTATCGCTTTTTTAAATTCCCCCAGTAGCTAGGAATTTTTTTGTAACCATTGTCAACGAATTCAACTCTTTTCTATAATATTGGGGTGGAACATAAATATCATAACCGGTTAACAAATAAAGTCAAGTATAGTGAGTTATCTATAGCAAGGTATGAGAAAATTTCAGTTAAAAGTTCAGGCAAAGTAAGTAGATAAAATTTATTATATGCCATAGTTATTTTTGCAAATTTATTCTTTATACAATAAATAACCCCTCTCTTACAATTCACTTTTGATATAAGGAAATAAATCTGAGTCGAATAGTACTAATATGAGATCTATACCTTCTCGCTTGCATATATCCCACTTTTTTTGATCGCGCTTCTTTGTAATTCTAGATCATCTGAATTATTGTGGTATAAACTATTGCAATAATAGTGTTGGACTCCATTGTATTCCCATGCCAGTCGCAATTTCTCGTTATAACCATCCAAACGCAAGCCTTTCAAAAATAAAACTAAACATGGTGGAAATTTTTTATCCAATAAATCTTCAAAAATATATCTTGCAGAACGCTCCCCTTTAAAATGTGGACAAAGTGGGCACCATTCGAATTTCTGCTTCTGGGTCCTATAAGGTGCTTCCCATTGATGGAATTCATTTTCACAGGATCAGAGATATACATCGAAATCATTTATTTGACCAGTTTTACCAAGACATTTTCTGCTACGCCTCTCAGCATATGCAACAGCTTTAGCCATTTTATTAATAATATGAACGAAATTAACAGACCTTGAATGAATATTTTCTTCCAATATACTTTGAGGTGGATATTGTAAGGTATCTACATTTACGTGCATTAATTCCTCGAACACAAATCTCCGCTTCGGAGCGTATTCATTTTCTAAGTAATATAAAACAGGTTCATTCTTTGTTACAACAATTTTTCTAATTTTAAATAAAGTTGAACTCCATACCATGTCTGCTGCACGTCTCTGGTTCTCCATACTCCTTCCTATTCTGCATTAACAAGCAGATAACGAATGGAGTCTCCTTTATTTAACCTATTCACTTCGTTTTTTTCAACAGGATGTTTATATTTTATTGATGATCTAGAATCTATACGTTCCAACTGAATGGCCTCTTTTGGGACTAACCTCTACTTTGTAGAACCCGGGCTCGAATGAAACGCGTCGGATAATTATTTAGGTAATCGGTAACTTCTGGTAAATACTTAACCCACTTTCTTATTAATTTAGGGTTTGAAGTTATACTTTCGACAGCATATTGAATCTTGTAAAATGTCTCTACTAGAGTTTTATTAAATCTTTCAACGAGAGCGAGCTCCCGAATACACATCAATCACTCGAATTGTTACATTATGTTCTTGCATCAACTGACTTATCAATTTTTTAAACTCTGTTCCACCATCACATTATAGAAGAGTTGGATATGTAAGAGGATTTAACGGATTGTCGTAAATTTTCTTAAAGGCCTTAGCAACTTCGCACTGGTCGAATGAACAAAAATCAGAATCCTATTAATGGTGCAAATACGCATAAATCGGATATCCTATTTGTGAAAATTCATAAATCGGAAATTCCTATTTATAAATTGGAAAAAATCAACTGCTTATACTTAATAAATCTTAGCAAATTTAACCATCAATCGAAATCCTATTCATGATAAAACCATCTTATTTTTTTTCATTCGGCCAGTATTCAGAACTATTCTTCGATGTGAGAGGAACCGAAGCCTTATACCAACTACTCACATCTATTATATTCAATACTGCTATCTATTTTTTATCTTTATAATGATCATAAGTAAGAAATAAAAGATCACACATATGTATGTAATTTGGACATGAAATTTTCCCATAACTAACCCATGAAGTATTTTTTGACGATGGAGTGTGTTTTTGCCACTTATTCTAGTTTATAAGCCAGTTGCGCATTTTTTTAAATGGGAATCGATATCCTTTCTTCTTGAGATTTTTATATAATTTTCGAGAATTGGCATGGTAACCAGTAGGGTTATAAAAAAGAAACTAACTAAAGCTAATTCCTTATTAGGATCGATTAAAATCTGTGCTTGACTCATTTTGATATATTTTACTATAACAAAAAATTTTAACACTTTTTTGGTAGACAATGTAATTGGTGTATATACACTACATTCCAATGGATAATCTTGTTACGACAATTAAGAAATTACATATACAGATCCAGAAAAATGAGAATTATATTGCTTACCTGGAGAAAGAACTTACTAGGAACTAAAAGTGGTACCCGTAATTGTGAATTAAGAGTTATGATATTACTGCCTGTATCGTAATTATTAAGGATTTCAATGAAAAAAAATCTGTAATTCCGTAATTCGTAATTATCCGTAAGTCCGTAATTATTCCATAAGTCCGTAATTATTCCGTAAGTAAAAATGATACTTATAATTATTTAATTTTAAAATTTTATTATTAAATTTTTAAACATTTAAGTTTAAATATCTATAGTTATTTTAATTTTAATGTACAGAATTTGAAACTTCTACAGTGCGAAACCTCTATAATAGGCACCTTGTATATCTTTTAATCTAGTGATCAGAATTTTATAAAATTAGTACCATAAAATAGCTTTTGAAGAGATGAACTAATTAGGCAAAAAAAAAAAATTCTCAATTTTTCTGGCTTATGTAATATAAGAAAAACGTGACTTAGTATGAATTTTATTGGTTAATGATATTTAATATATCATTATGAAAATTTATAAAATTTATTTATTTTTTTTATAAAAAATTTATTATTCATTATTATTTTCTAAATTAATTTGATTAAGTATATCATCAGGAACTCTTCTGTGTGACTTATATTTTTTTTCTGCAAACATAGCAAGCTTTCCTGTTACTCCTTTTCTATAAATATCCATGTATCTCCATGATTTTCGTGCAAAACGTCTTATTTCAATTAATGAAACAGAATCTAATGCTTCAGGAACAGTCTTTTGTAATCCATTCCATGTGTAATTGCAATGTTCACGTGTATATCTTTTGGTTGCTGCCCAATACATCTCAATAAAATTTAATTCACAATGATATTTTGGATAAAAAATACATTTATGTCCTGCCATTTCAATTACAGTTTCTAATTCAGATTTTTGTGTCAAAAAATCTGGTTGTAATGATAAAATTCTACGTGCACAACAATTAATTCGTGCTGGATCTTTTACTTTATTTTTGCATAGTTGACAATCAAGATTTAAATTATCACACCATAATCCCCTTTCAATTAATATTTGTTTAATACCTTTAGGCTTGTTTGGATATTTTGGATGATCAGAAGGAAATACCATTGATTGAAAAGTATTTTCTAATCCAAATTTAGTATTTTTCATTATTGGTTGACGTCCACCTGGATTTAGATTCATTCGTTGTATACATAAAGCATCATCCGCCATTGCTCCATGATTGGTACTGTTATCAAATGCAAATAATGCTATGGCATTAGGATGCACTATTTCAAAAATAGGAATAGCAATATCTTTTACTTGTTCAAGCAAATGTTTTGATGTCCACCACCCTTCTTCATTTTTACCAGGACGTAAAAATTTTCGTGCTTTTTGTGATATTTCAGGATATAATTCAGCTTGTTCATCTGTTAATCTTAAACAACCAATTGTTTCTGCAAGAAATTCACTAACCATTATTGACTTTCCTTGTCCTTTTTTACGAAGAGGAGGTTCACCAAGAGGAGCCCAAATTATAGGACGATCATCATTAGCATAAAAGAGACACTCATCATGAGTTACAAGAATATGAAGTTTTTCACCATTTGATAAAATTGGATCTTTTTGTTCCATATTAATACCTTCAAATGTTGGCATTAATTTTTCAAATTCTTCCATTTTTTTAAGAAACATTTCTCTATATTCTATCACATCTGAACGCTCGTGCCCATCAAAATAAATACCTTTCTTTCGTGATTGTGGCACAAGTCCAAGTTTTCGTAACCATACTCTAGCTGTTTTTTCTGTAATTGATTTAATTATTCCCAATTGTAAAAAAAGAGTTTTATTAATAAATGTTTTATATAATTTTGGTGAAATTTTTTCTTCATTTATATGAATAAATTCTAAACTTTTTTCAATTACATCTTCATCATCAATTAATGATTTAGTTTTTTGATGACAGCCTTGTAAAGATACTGGTAATCAACCATTTTCAATCCAACTTTTTGCCCATCGACAAATTACTTTTGCACGATATAATCCTTTGTCATAAACTTTTCTTGCTGCTTCAGATGCTGCATTTTTGCTTGTCATATTTTTTTCTTGTCGATTAATAAAAAATTCATAAACTGCCTGATATCTAAGATAATCATATGCTGAAATTTTTTTTTTATTTTGTCGAAGAATTACTTCTAATGTTTCTATTTGTTTAGAAAAAGTATTATTGTCATTGTCACTTTCAATGTTCATTTCATCTTGTGTACTTTCTGCAGATTCTTCTAAATCTTCTTCTGTTTCAATTGCAATATTTGATTCTTTTTGTGTAAAGTATTGATTAATCGATGAAGAACCCTCAGCTGCTTTGGTAAAAATACCTGATGGACCATATTTTCGATAATAAGTTGCAGTAGAATTGCCAATATAAGGTGCTTTTTTTGTTTTTTTAATTTCTGAAAGTTAATTAAATTTTTATTTAATTTTGATATAATTTTAATTAAAAAAATATTAACTTACAGTAAAAAAAATCAGACCTGTTGTATCTGGTTTAATAAATGTTATTTCACCCAATTTTAATATTCTTTGATTATAATCTTCATCTGAACTGTCAGGTGAATATTCACTATCACTATTATATTCACTTTCTTCATTATCTGAATACTGTGGTAAAAACTGTCCAGAATTTTTATTACGAGATTGATTTTTTAATCTATTCTTTGCAGCCAATTTTTTACGAGAATTTGGCATCGTTTAATTAAAAATTTCCACAAAATTTTATAGTGAAAGTTGGGTATGTTTCTAAGCTAAAATGATTAAGCTATCTAGGCGCTACAAAATGGTAAAAATTTTACAAAGTCTCACAAAAATTAATTAGTCTCAATTTTTATTCGTACTATATAAATAGATGATTTTCAAAGTTATGTAACACCTTCAATACTCAAAATTTTAAACTTCTATCCGATAAGTTTGATTGCTATTGATATGATCTATCAAAATTAATGGCTGAAATTTTAAAATACTTATTTAGAAAGGTGTGACATTTGTTTGAAAATGTCATACCTTAACTATAAAAATAGGGTTGGTTATAGAGGTACCGCACTGTACATAAAATACAAATTATTCTTAACTTTAAGTTTAATTATTAATACTTTTAATGTTTAATTATTAAAATTAAAAGTTTTATATGTAAAAACTATTAGTAATTATTTTTAAAATTAATTTTTAATTAGTAAACTTTATTTTAAAATATTTCGGTCAAAAATTATCCGATTTGAATGAAAAAAGTATCATTTTGAAGCCAGAAACATGGAGATTCCAAATATATACTTTATTGTTATACAAAAGTCCGTAATTAGTTACGGAATTACGGATTTGTATCGTAATTCATTTAAAAAATCCGTAATATTAAGGACTTGTAAAAATAATTAAGGACACCAGCTTTACTAGGAACCCATTAAAAAATTTCAAAGTAAACAACATTTACTTATTTGTAATTACGAAATAATCATTTTATTTATTTTTTTAAAAAAATATAAAATATAATATATTGAATAAAAGTAAATTAATAAGAATTTCTTTTTATATAGTAATGACCGATTTTAAAATAAAGAACAAAACTTTACCTTGTAAGACGTTGGAATGTAAACTTTGCAACAAGATATATAAAAGACCTTCAGGTTTAAAAAAACATAAAAAAATAATTCAAGATCTTAATACTATTAAACCATCAATTTATATTTTACCGGAAAAAGCCATAGAAGAAACACGCCAAATGTTGGTATATCATATCAAAGAAAAATTAAAACAAAATTCAAGGCACGTTGGAAATGTTTCTGTTACAATTAGTGGTACTAAGAATCAATTTTTCGGGATATTTAAAGGATATATACATAATTATTTTCCTAAATCTGGAACCTACAAATGTATATTTAAAGGTGCTGATGCATATTCTACTTTGGCATATATATTAAAAGATGAAAATTGGGGAGTTAAATATTTTTTACAACATCAAAAAACATTTGTATTATTTTATTTACCTTCAACAAATTCAAATAATCAAGATTCATCAGGAATTATATAAAGGCGTTCTAGTATGCAATAAGTACGAAAAGTATTTATTGCGTTCGATATACGCCATTTTATTGCGTATTACGAACGTTACGTTCTAGAACGATCCGTTCTA
>PQFF01000380.1:12011-52431 GCA_003547095.1 Diversispora epigaea
TATACATGTTCCCAAAATTGATTTTGGATTTTTGAGGTATTTCGACTTTTTGAGATTTATGCAGAATCTATTCTATATATGGAAGTAAAAAAAGTATCCAGTTATGTGTATCTTTAATCAAAGAATAAATCTGGGTAGTCAAAAAATTTCGGGTTTTAAGTAAAATAATTTCGTCTTCTATGAAAAACTATTTCGACTTTTTTCCCCAAAATTGCAATTTCGGGGCCCCAAAATAATTTTGCGTGCAAGTATACTGGAGGTACAAAAAAATTTCACACGAAATCCAATATATAAAAAAAAAAAAAAAAGAGAACCATAAAAAATTTATTTTTTTTTCCGACCAGACATTATATATGTATTTTAAAGACTTTGAAGACGCTCTGACTTGCTCGGAACAGATCAGGAGGCAACATAATCTTTCCTGTACTTGAGTTTGTCTTAATTTTGCCATTAAAGGTATTTTTTATTATTTATTTAAAATAGTTTTATATTATTTATTTAAGTTATTTTTATTATTATTTAAGGGATTATTTATTTAAGGGATTATTTATTTAAGGGATGATTTATCTTAATTTATTATGCAAATTAATTATCTTTTTTTTTAACTATGCCAAGACGCAACAAACGTACCAGACACTGCTTAGCAGCTATAAAAAAGCGGTGGAACCAACTTGACACAGAAGTTTCAGATACTGAGTATGACGAATTTAGTTTTAATACTGCTTGGCAAGGAGACGGAGACGAAGATGAGCTTGTGGATGACAATCAATTTGTAGAAGAATTAAGCAGAGTAGAACCAAACATATTTGATGAAATTATTAATAATGCATGACAACCGGACACATGGAAAACAAAAGGACGAAAACGATTTTATACCGGCTGTGCTGAATCAACATTACGTAATAAAAGAGCAGCCTGGAGAAAGGCAGCCTCAGGTTTGAACAAGATTATCACTTGGTTTCCTAAAGAAACCTTCATTAATGATGTAACCAATTCAAGTTATGATGAAATAAATGATAATTGTGAACTTCCGTTTGATGAAATAATAGATTCTAGTGATGATGATGATGAATTTACTTTGGCATCTCTTGATATCTTGTTAAAAAAAAATTCTGATATGCGACTTCGCACAGTAAGTCAATTTCTTCATCTTGTTCAAGATAAAGGATTTTCTAAACTTTCAGCTAGTGAGCTTTTGGCTTGTAGTGTAAATAGAGATCCATGGCATGCACGGATTATTCGTTCGTGGGCTAATCAATGGCTCAGTAATGGTGAAATTTATATATCACGCCGTGGTTATCACACAAAAATCAAGTCACTTTTGCATCACGAAGATTTCAAGTTGCGCATTCTCAAATATTTGCGCGCAAATAAATTTACTTTGACCGTTCACCAATTTATAAAGTTCGTTGAGGAGGAGGTTATACCTGCTTTGGGAATTGAGACAAAAAAAAAAATCTCCGAAGTAACTGCAAGAACTTGGTTACATAATCTTGGATGGGATTACAAAGACCATTCAAAAAATATTTATTTCGATGGTCACGAACATGATGATGTAGTGACTTATCGAAATAAATTTCTTGAACAAATGGCTAATTTGCGATCCTGATTTGCAACGTACGAAGGAGAAAATATGGAAAAAATTATTCCGCCAGTACTTCCACCTAATATTCGTGAGCTTGTCTCTATTACCCATAATGAATCAATTTTTTATGCCAATGATGGCATTGTTAAAACATGGGGTCCAACAGAAGAAAACCAACTTCGGCGTAAGTCACAAGGGCTTAGTGTCCATGTCAGTGACTTTATCTGCGAATCAATTGGGCGTCTTCGTCTTTCAGAAGAGGACCAAGTTGCAAATGATTTGCTTCCTGATGATCATCAACTTAAATATCCTGAAGCTTGCGTAATTATGTATCCAGGTTCTAATCGGGATGGCTGGTGGACAAATCAAGATCTAATAAAACAAGTGGTTGAACGAGCCATTCCGATTTTTGAAAAAACACATCCCGGAAAAGTCGCGCTTTTTATGTTCGACAATAGTAACAATCATAATGCATATGCTGATGATGCTTTGATAATTTCAAGGATGAATTTAAAAGATGGGGGCAAACAACCACTTCTTCGCGATGGTAGAATGCTTAATGGATCTCCTCATATTATGACATTCGTAGATGTGGATGGAATAATAAAACCAAAAGGAATCCGGCGAATTCTTGAAGAGCGTAGTTTATGGATACCGGAATTAAAAAAACAATGTGATTTATGTAAGTCACATGAAACCGATCTAACGAATTTACAATGTTGCGCAACCCGTATCCTTAGTCAACAACTCAATTTTGCATCTCAAAAAAATCATTTGCAAGAAATTATTGAAGCAGCTGGGCATATGTGCATTTTTTATCCCAAATTTCATTGTGAGCTTAATTTTATAGAGTCATTTTGGGGGATGCAAAGCGGTACGCACGTTCGTGTTGCAATTATACTTTTAGGAGTCTTAAAGAAATTGTTCCGCGGGCATTAGATTCTGTTTCCTTAATCAAAATTCGCCGATTTGCACGTCGATCTAACCGATATATGAGTGCATATGAACAAGGTCTTTCGGGAAAGGCTGCTGTCTTTACAGTGAAAAAATACAAGTCATACCGTCGTGTTCCTGAGAGCGTTTTGGAAGAGTTTGGTCATATAAAATAATAAAAAAAAATAAAAATTTATCTAAAAACGGGATTTTATTAAATAAAAAATAATGTTCTAAAACGGGATTTTTTTTATTAAATAAAAAATAATGTTTTCTCTTTTTGTCATTCTTTAAATAAAAAAAAATTTCATCAATTTAACTTTTTTGTTTTGTACGAACGTTTACACAATAACAATGGCGAAAACTCATGATTTCATTTGAAATATAACCAATCATCACGTTCTAAATTCAGATCACATGTATCATGTGAAATCTGGGCCAATCAGCGAAGATTATTTACCACTGAAAATTTTACCATTACTATTACAATTGTCATACTTTACAGATTAACTACTCAATAAATTTTTATTAATCATAGTAAAAAAAATACATTAAATTGAAGAGCTAATCTAGAGCTATTAAATAATGTATTTTTTTTTTGATTCCATATTTGGATACAAAGTTTTAGTAGTTTAAAAAATTGGATGCTTTTAGACTTTTCACACCATATGAGATTGAAAATTTCATAAAATCATAATGATAATTAGTGATACCTGTCGTAATTATTTGCAAGAGTTGCAATCAGTTGCAACTAATTACGCCATAAGGAAAAATGAATTGCGCCATATAATTGCGACACTTTTTTTGAATTACGACAGGTATCACTAATGATAATATGAAATGTCGATTGCTGTGATAAATTTCGAAGGATATTATCAACAGTGCAATGCCAATTAAAATTGATGCGATAAACTTCGAAGAATATTGCTAACTTACACGATCTTTCAAAAACGTTAAAAATATTAGAACCGGAAAATTACACGATAATACTTATTTGAAAATTTCATTGCGAATGTGGTCGCGAATATTTACGGTATATTTATAATATTCATATGAGATTGAAAATTTCATAAAATCATAATGATAATTAGTGATACCTGTCGTAATTATTTGCAAGAGTTGCAACCAGTTGCAACTAATTACGCCATAAGGAAAAATGAATTGCGCCATATAATTGCGACACTTTTTTTGAATTACGACAGGTATCACTAATGATAATATGAAAGGTCGATTGCTGTGATAAACTTCGAAGGATATTATTAACAGTGCAATGCCAATTAAAATTGATGCGATAAACTTCGAAGGATATTGCTAACAGTGCAATGTCGATTAAAATTGCTGCGATAAACTTCGAAGGATATTGTTAACAATACAATGTCGATTAAAATTGCTGCATTATAAACGTATGCGGAATACAACAAAAATAAATGTGCTGAGATTTACGAAAATTAAATATAGGTGATGACCATCGAAATTTAACGAAACGATATATTATGAATATTTAACATAAGCGGAGGTTATCAAGAACCTCCGATACAAAATAACTACAAAAACGATAATATTCGTAAGATTTCGCCATATAAAAATATCAAAATCGATAACCTTCGAAGGTTACTGAAAACCTCCGAAGGATAACGTAGTGATAATCAATGTTAACGTTAAACTTCGAAGGTTTTCGTTATAAAAAATTTCCTGATGAAAGACAATTATAAACATAAACCTGTGCATAACAAGTTATAAACCAATGTTTTCGCAACAATTTTGCACTGTTCTTTGATATATATCGCAACAATTTTAATTGGCATTGTACTGTTAACAAATATTCTTTGAAGTTTATTGCAGTGATTTTAATTGGAATTGCAGTGTTAACNTTCGAAGGATATTATCAACAGTGCAATGCCAATTAAAATTGATGCGATAAACTTCGAAGGATATTGCTAACAGTGCAATGTCGATTAAAATTGCTGCGATAAACTTCGAAGGATATTGTTAACAATACAATGTCGATTAAAATTGCTGCATTATAAACGTATGCGGAATACAACAAAAATAAATGTGCTGAGATTTACGAAAATTAAATATAGGTGATGACCATCGAAATTTAACGAAACGATATATTATGAATATTTAACATAAGCGGAGGTTATCAAGAACCTCCGATACAAAATAACTACAAAAACGATAATATTCGTAAGATTTCGCCATATAAAAATATCAAAATCGATAACCTTCGAAGGTTACTGAAAACCTCCGAAGGATAACGTAGTGATAATCAATGTTAACGTTAAACTTCGAAGGTTTTCGTTATAAAAAATTTCCTGATGAAAGACAATTATAAACATAAACCTGTGCATAACAAGTTATAAACCAATGTTTTCGCAACAATTTTGCACTGTTCTTTGATATATATCGCAACAATTTTAATTGGCATTGTACTGTTAACAAATATTCTTTGAAGTTTATTGCAGTGATTTTAATTGGAATTGCAGTGTTAACAATATCCTTCGAAGTTTATCGCAGTGATTTTAATCGACATTGTACTGTCAACAATATCTTTCAAAGTTTATCTTTAAGTTATACTCTGTTTTCAAATTTTCTTCGAAAGTTAACGTTTTTTATTTGTTTATTTGTACAAAAAAATCAGTTATCTTATCATATGACTTCTTATTTAACACAATATTTTTTGTTTATTTTCAGAAATAACTACTTTATTCTCTTAACAATCCTTATGAAGCTCTTCGAAAAGAAATACATTTATCTTCCTATATTGAATTGAATTTTGTTATTATTATATCAAATATACCATAATTCAAAATGTATTTAATAATATTTATTGATTTTATTTATAATTTTAACAAGTAAATAAATATATTTCATATTTTGTTTACTTTTAGGAATACCTCATTAACTTTAACATACACTTACGAAACACTTCGAAATAATGTATTTTATCTTCCTATAATTTATTTTGTAATATTTATTGACTTTATTTATAATTTTAACAAGTAAATAAATATATTTCATACTTTGTTTACTTTAGGAATATCTCATTAACTTTAACATATACTTACGAAACATTTCGAAATGGTATATTTTATATCTTTCTACAATTATTGTTATATCAAATACACTAATTTTATTGTAATGCTATTGATTTATATAATTTTAATTTCATATAAGAATATTAATAATATATATGTATCTAATAGAATATCTTCGAAGAGACAAGAAATAATAATTTATTTTATTAAATAATTATGTTAGGGTTTTATGTAGTAGTATTTAAAATCATAAGTTCTACTTTGTTAAGATATTTATGACAACAATGTAAGTATTTGAACTATTTATTTGAAAAATTAATTTACTTCAAATTGCAAAACGTTACAATATTTAATAATTATATGAAAATATACAACATAATATACCCTTTAATAGTTTGATATAAGAGAAGATTCAAAGTAAATAATAATATTAACTTTAGTTACTATAATAGAAAAATTTTGTGAAAGAAATTTGAAAAAATCTCAAAAAGTAATTAAATATTTTTCGTAAGATTACGAAAAACAAAAACGAAGCTAAAATATTATTATCTTTTAAAAAAGAATAAGATGAAAAGAAATATCAAGAAAATATAATATTACAGAAAATAGGAACCTGTATCATATTTAGGAATTGTAGACATATTAGATGTATAGAAAATGATTACCTCGCGTTATTGTATAAAAACGTTGTGAAATTTTATAGGAAAATAGAAAAAAAAGAAAAATTTTAAGAATGTTATAAAATGTTTATTATCATCTTTTAATAATAAAATCAATAATAAATTATATAAAAATTCAGAAAATAATAAAATATTACAAAATAAAATTTCTACAATTATATCGAAGTATAATGAAAACAATTAAATTCGAAGTAATCTGAAAGTAATAAACTTAAAACAAAATATGTCAAAATACCAATTGTTGAATTTCAAAAGTTTACACAAATATTAAAAAACATAACATTAAACTTCGGAGGTTTTCAATTTCGCAATATATGTATCGAAATTTAATTGTAAATTTCAATTTTAAAAGTTTGTGACACAATCGAAGATTTTCGAAATCTAACATTACGATATAATTTCAAAAACCTTCGAATTAATATAATTACTGATGTAATTTGTATTTCTCTATAGTCCATTACATAATCTGCAGTAAAGATTATTTAATTTGTTACAGATTATTATTAATCAATGGATTTCTTCTTTTTTTTAAATATTTTCTAAAAAGAGAAAGTTTAAAGCTGTATCAGTTTATGGTAGATGCAAAAAATATAATGACATTTTCTGTGTTGATAATAATATACTTTTTTGTAATTACTGTAATATTTCTATTGAATGGAAACAAAAATCAGTTGTAGACAATCATTGTAAAAGTCAAAAACATATTTCAAATGTGAATAGTCGCAATAATGAAAAAAATAAAACACAACTTACTCTTTCTACCATTTAAATTATAACTGATTTTAAAAAACAAGTTATTGAAGACCTGTTAGAAGCATTTGTAATAGCAGATATTCCTTTAAAAAAAGTTAATAGTTTATTTCCATTTTTCAAAAAATATCTCAAAAATGGTGATTCTATTCCTCAAGCTTCAACACTCTGGCAAATTTATTTACTTGGTGTTTTTGATAAGTATTATTAATCTTTAAAATTATTATTTGATTCAAAACCAGTAGCCATAATTATAGATAAAACTACAGATGATTGTGCTAGAAGTGTAGTTAATACTATTTTTACTTATCAAAATAAAACAAAATTAATTTCTGTAGATTTTCTTGAACGTGTTAATAATATCACTATAAGACAAACTCTTATAATTCTCACTTATTTCAACATATCTTTTAATTTACCAAGATTGTTTCTTTCAGATTTTGCTGTCTATATGAAAAAATACTATCAGGAAGTTTTATCATCACTAATATTTCAATTAACTCATATACCATGTTGTGCACATATTTTAAATCTCATTGGGTATGAATTTACATATATAATTATTTTAATTTATTAAAAAAATATTAACTTTAAAAATTATATTTCAGAGATTTTTGAAGAATATTTTCACGATTTAATATTTTAAAAAATTTTTTGAAAAAAATTAAAGAAGTTTTTGTCTATTCTCCTGCTCGGCAACGAAAATATTTGACTCATTTAAAAATGCATGGAATTTCTTCTCCATGCAAGATTTCTTTATATAACCGAACCTGTTAGAATTCTTGATTTTAAATGGTATTTTATATAAAAAATCATATTGTTTATTGGTTTACATTTTTTAAAGAAGAAGTTGAAAATGATAAACAGCACAAAAATCTAAAAGCTATCAATTTTTGCTTACAAAATGAACGAGAATTAAGTGTTATTACTATTTATCTTAATTTTATTTCAATTTATGCAAAAGAATTTGTTTAAGATCTTGATTTTTTTTAACAATTAAAAAAACCTATTTTTTCATTTGTTGAATCACGGCTTTAACAACTTACTTCTTATATTGAGGCAAATAGAAATGCAAATAATTTTGAACCACTTCTAAAAGATTTAATTAAAGATTTAAAATTTAATCCTGAAGAATTTTATCTTATTTTTCAAGAAGTTTTTGAAGTGGTTTATGAAAAATTTAAATTATACATTTCTAATCATCCAGCCTGTTTACTCTTTTATGCAAGTCAAGTTTTTTGATCTGAAATTCATTCATATAAGAGATATCACACGAAAAGATATTAGAAGATATAATATTATTAAAGAATTTGATAATTCATCAGATGGTTTATTACAAAAATGGAGAATTTATTGTGAATTAGATAATGAAATAATTAATGAAATTGAGTTAAATCAATATTGGTTAAGTAAAAAAACACAATTATTAATTTTTTATAAAATAGCTTTTGATTATATTTGGTTACCAGTATTAAGTTGTAGTGTAGAATATACATGTCGTCAAAACTATTGAATTGAGTCAGACGCAATTAAAATTGAGAAAAATTGGAGTTGAGTCAAAGCAAATTTTGATTTTTACTAGTGATTGACGCAATTAGTTGAGTCAGACGCAATTAAAAATTGAAATTTTAAGAGTTGAGTCAAGGTAAAATTAGTTTTGATGACGTGTATAGTGTAGAATGAAGTTTTTCAATGTATAATTTTTTATTAAATAGTGATCGTTAAAATTTGTCTTTAAATTCTCTTAAAAGATTAAATATGTTATATTTTAAAGGTAGGGTGCATCAAATTACGTGTTTATATGTAACATATGGCAAAAAAAAAACTGCGTAACCTGCCATCCGATCTTCAAAATTTGCGAAACCTGAACGAAAATTTATTTATATACATATTGTCAATACTAATAGTTATCAAATCATATAATTTTAGTGTAAGTTATTTATAAACTCNTTGATAATTCATCAGATGGTTTATTACAAAAATGGAGAATTTATTGTGAATTAGATAATGAAATAATTAATGAAATTGAGTTAAATCAATATTGGTTAAGTAAAAAAACACAATTATTAATTTTTTATAAAATAGCTTTTGATTATATTTGGTTACCAGTATTAAGTTGTAGTGTAGAATATACATGTCGTCAAAACTATTGAATTGAGTCAGACGCAATTAAAATTGAGAAAAATTGGAGTTGAGTCAAAGCAAATTTTGATTTTTACTAGTGATTGACGCAATTAGTTGAGTCAGACGCAATTAAAAATTGAAATTTTAAGAGTTGAGTCAAGGTAAAATTAGTTTTGATGACGTGTATAGTGTAGAATGAAGTTTTTCAATGTATAATTTTTTATTAAATAGTGATCGTTAAAATTTGTCTTTAAATTCTCTTAAAAGATTAAATATGTTATATTTTAAAGGTAGGGTGCATCAAATTACGTGTTTATATGTAACATATGGCAAAAAAAAAACTGCGTAACCTGCCATCCGATCTTCAAAATTTGCGAAACCTGAACGAAAATTTATTTATATACATATTGTCAATACTAATAGTTATCAAATCATATAATTTTAGTGTAAGTTATTTATAAACTCTCTGGAAATCTTTTTTTGATCACATGATTTGGTATATCCTATCCTTAATGGTTTTTAAATATGGCATCTAATAAAAAATAGTTTTTTTTTACTATTATTTTTATTTCGTATTAAATTAAATTTAATATAAAATTTTATAAAATAATATTACATAATATTAAATTTTAGCAAATAATATTACATAATATGTGATTTTTTAAAAAAATAACATCACATAATTTATATTTAACGAATAAATAATTTGTATTTTGTCACCGCATAATTTTATCGTTCCTGTTTTGAGATTCTGAAATTGTAATTTTGAAAAAAAAAATCGAAATAGTTTTTCATAGAAAACAAAATTATTTTACTTAAAACTCAAAATTTTTTGACTATCTAGATAAATTCTTTAATTAAAAATACATATAACTAAGTATTTTTTTTACTTTCATATATAGAATAAATTCTGTATAAATTTCAAAAAGACAAAATACCTCAAAAATCCAAAATCAATTTTGGGAACATATATAATTGTGACTATACATGTTCTCAAAATTGATTTTGAATTTTTGAGATATTTTGTCTTTTTGAGATTTATGCAGAATTTATTTTATATATAGAAGTAAAAAAAGTATTCAGTTATATATATCTTTAATTAAGGAATTTATTTGAATAATCAAAAAATTTTGGATTTTAAGTAAAATAATTTTATCTTCTATAAAAAACTATTTCAACTTTTTTCTCAAAATTACAATTTTAACTTTTTTTCTCAAAATTACAATTTCGGGATTTCAAAATAATTTTGTATGTAAATATAGTTGTGACTTTCAAATTAGTACTGGTTAAATAAATAAAAACAGATAAAATTTTTGAGGAGATTTGTAAATAATTTGCAAATAGTACTGATTAAATGAACAAAAATCAAAATTTTATTGATAATGCAAATATGTATAAATTAGATATCTTATTTGTGAAAATCACTGGTCAAATGAAAAAAAATAAGATGATATGTTAATAAGCAGGGAGATATGCAAATAGACAGCCAATTTGTGACTGATTTGTATCAAAATTTTGATCATAAAACAAAAATTTCTATTTATAAATTAGAAAAAATTGACTATCTGTATTTAATAAATACCATTAATCAGAATCCTATTCATGATAAAACTGTCCTATTTTTTTTCATTTGACCAGTGTAGGCAAGAAAATTTGTGATGATATGCAAATAGGCAGGAAGATTTGTAACTGATTTGTGAATAGGCTAAGCTGTCAAAATTTTTGTCAATTTTTGATCATTTGATGTGTGTAGGGAACATCATCTAAAAACAATTTAAGTTTATACTGTGGAATTTAAATGGTAAGCAGAGAGAGAAAGGAGGTTTTTTTTTATCTCTATTATTATCACCTTCAATTGATATTGATAATGAAAATGATAATGATAGAGTTTTCAAGAAAAGATACCCTCTTCATTGTATAACTAATTAATTAATATAATAAATCAAGCTTCCCTTTTTAATATCCCTTTTTTATTTGTTTTATTGTAAAATAAAATTCATAAAATAAAAGTATGCCTCAGAATATGGAAATATGAATGCTAATCATTTTATTCATATGCAATCCCATTAATGTGATTTTATTGTGTATTAATCCTTGACAGGTGAAAAAGATAAAAAATTTAATTATGTAAAAGAATACATCAACGTATGCCAATTTTGAAGAATGAGAACATAAACCTATAGAAAAAAGTTATGAAATAATTATGTGCGCTAGGATCGTTATGTATTCACACAATCGGATAATTATATTTTAAAGAAAATATTTTTTAATTGTAATAATAAATGTTTTTAAGCTTCAATTGTCAAACACAAGTATCCGAATAGGAATGAATAATCTAACCTATAAATAATAAATCCCCAAAATGCAGTAAAAATAAAACCTCCAAACCTAATATGAACCCTATTTTTTTTGTTATTTTTATCTTTTTACAACACACTCGTCATCTTTTCTAGATTCATTCTTTAGATTCCTCATTTACTTCTTTGCCGGATTCACCTTTTTGAACAACTTCACTGGCAGATTCTTTTCCTTCGTCATCTTTAGATTCATCCTTTTTTGGTTCATTCAATCCGGTTTCATCAGTGACAGTTTCTAAAGCCGGAGGTTCTTCATCATCCGAATCAGACTGAATGAACAAATATTTAAATTAAGATGCATTTATGAAATCTAAAAATAAAGTTTTTTTTTTATGTATTAAACTCAGCCAACACTTACAAGATCAGCACCTAAACCGGAATCACCACCACCCATTAGATTGGAGAAATCCATTCCACCCAATGGATCGCCTCCTCCTCCTCCTTCTTCTTCTTCTTCGTCTTCATCCTTCCATTTTGAAAAATCGGTTTTTAGAAAAGTAACTTTACCTTTTTCTTTTTGTAAACGTGGCCAGTAACCGAGACTATTCTCAGCTTTACTAAGAACAAGGATAATGTTACGTCCAGTCTGTGAACGTTTTGAAGTCTATAAATAATTATAGAATTAAAAAAGAAAATTGATTAATATGTATAAACATGTTGACTAATATATATATATATATATATATTTAAGTTGAGAAGCTACACCGAAAACGAATAAAAATAATATGATTAACTGATTATTCGAAGAAATACNAATGAACAAATATTTAAATTAAGATGCATTTATGAAATCTAAAAATAAAGTTTTTTTTTTATGTATTAAACTCAGCCAACACTTACAAGATCAGCACCTAAACCGGAATCACCACCACCCATTAGATTGGAGAAATCCATTCCACCCAATGGATCGCCTCCTCCTCCTCCTTCTTCTTCTTCTTCGTCTTCATCCTTCCATTTTGAAAAATCGGTTTTTAGAAAAGTAACTTTACCTTTTTCTTTTTGTAAACGTGGCCAGTAACCGAGACTATTCTCAGCTTTACTAAGAACAAGGATAATGTTACGTCCAGTCTGTGAACGTTTTGAAGTCTATAAATAATTATAGAATTAAAAAAGAAAATTGATTAATATGTATAAACATGTTGACTAATATATATATATATATATATATTTAAGTTGAGAAGCTACACCGAAAACGAATAAAAATAATATGATTAACTGATTATTCGAAGAAATCCTTTCATTAACCATAATTTAATTATATTTATTTTTTCAATTGTCTTCATTAGTTGGCCTATTAACACAAGGAAAATACTATGGACAACCTTTGCTTCTAATTTAGTAAACAACCTTATATTCTTTAAACACAATAGCATTTTACCTCAGGATTAATTTCTTTATTTAATTCTAGTTCAAAACCGTACAACTTTTGTTCTGTTCCTCCGATTCCCTCAAAAGAGATCTTATTTGTAGTCACATTAATTTTTGGATCTTTGATATCAACTAAATTTATAGTAACATAAAGTTCGGTGGCGCGTTGTGCCCAAAGTACTTCTGGATGGAAAACTTGGCTTTTTAATCCATATGATAAAATTTAAAAAATCACCCAGATTGTTGTGTCAAATTTGCTGAAAGAGCAAAATAAACTTTTGCAATCAACTAGCAATAAAAAACACGCTTACCTGGTGGACATTATGAATATTTAATTAAAATAATTACAGTAATAATTTTAATTTCTCGAAAGGGATAAAAATTATTAGTAAAATAAATTGGAACACGAAAGCAGGAAAACTCCGGTAAGATCAAAGTTTTTTTTATTGATCTAATGACGTCATAAGTTCGCGAATGTTCTGGTGAAATTTACAGACATCATTCTCAATAAATACTACCCAAATTAATGCACGTTGAAGCCACGCGTGTATTTAAGATTATTTAACACAAAAATGAGTCTTACGTAAAGAAAAGTTATTGAGACTTCCTGTCTTGCAGAAGCAAATTTCATTGTGGCGCATTTAACATTATAACATTTAATGTGGTGAATGATCATTTACGAAGTTACACAAAGTATTGAAGACTACATAAATTGTATAAATACATATTCACATAATTGTGTCTTTATTGAAAGATGTCAGGTAACCAAACGAACCCAATAGATCTTGTAAAAGAGAAAAGATCGTCAACCCAACTATTGTTTTTTGACACATTAACTGCAAGAAATTTTTCTAGCAGTGAATCGTTAACGGAATCAATAGAATGTATAAGGTTCAATAAACGTGTTGTATTATCTGATATAAGAGTTGTACCAAACAATTTTCGTCCATTCAAGGGAAGTCGTAAGGATCACGTTGGGTAAGTATTAAACTAATGTATGAAAATTCTATACAATGAAAAAATAATTCATAAGATTTTTATTATTTAAATTAGTAAAACTTCGCCAAATAAATTCGAACTTCACCTTCTCATTCATAAAACTCTTACTTCTGATTCTTCCAAACCTCTTGAAAAACGGCCGCCCACATTGCCCTTGCACCCATTAACAATTTCTTTCGACGAAAAGAAAGGATATTTGAGCTATGACGTTACTTTAACACCGGAAGTAAGTTTTAATATTATATGTTGTTAGTAATGATTTTTTTGATTAAAAAATTAATTGACAATTATAATAACTATTACACAAGGCAACTACGAGATTTATAATATTGCGAGGAAATTATCAGGCTGTAACATTATGTGTCTATGGTAAAGTGATGGAAGCTAATCGAATTAATGCATCGAAAATTAATCATCCCATAAATTCGGTAGCTAATGAACAAATCAATAAAGAAGGCAATGGAGAAAGTTCAATTCAAAATGGAACAACAGATTCCATTACTTTAAATCAAAATATGCAAGTACCAAAACCTTCCCCAAGATTTTTACCCGATAATCAGGGAAAGACAATCGTTGATCAGAATTCTGGTGAAATTACATTGGAAACGAATATTATAAGATCGTATGAAAAGTTTAACCAAAATTCGTCGACAATGGATATAGAAGTGACTATGCCATTTACTGGATCTATATCTAATAACAATATGTCCAGTGAATTAAAAAACAATGAACAACAACAACAATCGATAACTCCAATGGAGTTGGATAATTTTTATTTGCATGATGATTCAAGAGATATTTCCGATGCTGATCGTGTCGGAATATTGTTAAGAAATGAACGGCCTGGTGCTTTCAGAATTCCGAATCCATTAGACTCATTGACATGTTTGGGATCGACTTCAGATGAGAAAGGAAATAAAGATATTCTTGTGGTATATAAATTATATCGTTATTATTATATTATTGTATTACTCTATTATCATTTTGTTGGTTCGATTAATGATGGAACTTTTTTTCTGAATATTATTATTATTATTTTTTTTTAACAGGATCATGTTTCTCCCGATGAAACCCTCTTATCGTTTCTTTCGCATTCTTTTTCTGATATCAAGTTTAAAAAAGCTTGGGATAATTTCTCAAGTCATATAGAAAGCTTGAAATCTTTGCTACATACAATAAAATATAATACCAAAAGTTCAATGAATCATGTCACAAATAAAATGTCAGAACTAATTCGAGAATTAACTGACGTATTCGCTGAGGGGGTTCTTTGGGCTCGCTTTCAAGGTGTCACATATGATGGTAAAGAAGTACTTTTATTATTAAAAGAGATTTCTAGTTAATAATAATAATAATAATAATAATAATAATGATAATAATAATAACTTTTTATATTATATATATATAGATAAACTAGATATATTATACAAAGGTGTTCTATTTGCGTTAGATATTTCGTCTGGAAAGGTGAACAATCAGTGGTTGTTTTGTTTTGATATCAAAAATTATTAAATTGACATCGAGTCTGGCGTAATATTGATGTTATCGATTGTCCAGTTCTACCAGTTTTCTAATTAATGTGCCGTAATATGACAGTCCTCTATAAAATTATATGAAAGTGGCCTTGGATTATTCAAAAAACTATGTGTATGCGGAGAAGATCTCATCAACACTTCGATGGTAATTAGAGAATCTGTTATTTTAATATAATTTTATATTTTGTAATATAACATGACTTTTAAATATATTATTTAAATTAATAGGTTCATTCCTGCTTGAAACTTATGGTCCCTCTTTTAAATGAAAAATATGTGTCTTCGACTCTACAAGTACAAATACTACAAGGACTATTAAAATGTATCGATGAAACAAGGGTTGTTGAAAATCTTATCGGATGGATTGACCGAACTCATAGTTATGATTCATTATATAAAACTTACATTTTACCAATGTTACAAGTGAAAAGTTTACCTGTTAGAGTTTTACATTTACTCCAATGGATTGTTCGTAAAGTTTCTGTATATGAAGCATGCACGCTAATTCAACAGGTCGCAGATAACGAATTACTGCATGAAAATGAAATTCGAAGTAAAAAGAAGAAATTGGACGAATCAACTTATGAAAACGTTGAGCAGCATAATACTAACTTTATGATAGATGATGATGCGAACGTACACGTTTTCGATAATGCTGAATTGGCAATTGAACAATTATGCGATTGCCTTCAAATAATATCTAGAGTTTCTTTATACTATATGGCTTTAAATTCACCCGAAAATGAAAATCAAGATAACCTTTCTATATTTTCGTTTCGTTATCTCACGAATTGTCGAATTTTTCCTGCTCTCACTGTTATATTATCTTCTCAAAGATTCCGAAGTTGTTTACGATTTCATGAGCTCGTTAATTCAATTGGAAGATTTTGCATTATTTTATTGGGTGAACAAATTGGTATGCTCTATTTAGCTAAACAATTACAGCAATCGCGTGGCCCATTTGGGGATAATTTATTGGCAATTTGGTCCAACCTTTTATGTCATCAGAATGACGCGACGGAATCATTTGAAGAAACAGAATATTCCAATCAAAATTTAACCCAGATTATTAATGAAAAATGGATCGACGTTAATGAAATTAGAAGAACACCAGGTATAGGTGATATTTGGTGTGGTCTTGGTCAGTCAACATTAGGAGGAAATTATGATGAGGATTATGATTATATCGGCGATTGTAATGAAGACGAATATTCTATTAAAACCGATGAAGATCCTAATTTGAAAAAAGCTCGTCAAATATTAAAAATGCAAAGTTTCGGAGCCATAGGAATTGAATCGGATTTTTTAGATAATTTTGTTATCCCTTCTGATCAATTAGTGATTCTTTTAGTTTATCATATTAATACTATAGCAATTATTGAAAGGCTTTTGGAATTAGGACGGCCCGGATCAGATAATACAAATGATGATTATTATCAAAAGGTCACGTCGTTATTGAATGAATTATTCGAGATGACTACATTCAACGTTGGAAAACAGGTGCATTAAAAAATTTCAAATTATTTAAATTATTTAATTGATATAATTATTATTCAATTGTTTGCATATTTCAAATTACTAGGCCGTTATATCAACAATTATACATCTTGATGTTCTACCGATCTTAGTATCATTTATGAATATTAATCCAATTCATGATAATAATATCGCAATTGGTCGTATATCCATGGAATTATTGGAAGCAGTGGTTAAATTTTCACCAGCTTACCTTTATTTTTTATCAAACAATGTGAATGAATTACTTCCCTCATTAATTTCATCCGAAAGTCATTTACGTATTTTATGGGATCCAATTGTGGCATTTCATGAAACGGGAAATGTCCAAGGAGTAATTGATATTATTAAACATCAAAAATATTATCCAGAATGTTTAAGAGAACAAAATACTGTTAATCAAATTTTGATTTCATTAAGACTCCTTATTTGCTATACATACTCAGAAGAAGGAATTTTACAAATATTAGGGGCTCGAATGGATGATTTTAGTGGTTTTGATAATGGGGACAGTTTATTTGTGTTTCTTTCAAGACTATTGAACTTTGCCGCTGAAGTACTTTCGGATATGAGTGATTTTGTTGTTTACGCGGATCATCAGACTACTACTGATTCCACTTTGACAGACATAGATGAATCAAATAATATTGGAACGCAAGATGAATTGAAAAGTTTAAATGGATCAAAAAACTCAACCGAAAATAATAATAATAATCAAAATACTAACTTTTCACAATCGTCTGGAATTTTCTTATCATCCGAAGTTTTCGAACTTCGAAAAGAATTACTTGATTTGGTGTGGTATAATTTAATACTTATGAGAAAATTACTTAAAGTTATTTACGGAGATCCAAACAGTAGTGTTGCAAAACGTCATTTTAAAGATATTTATGGAAAAGGTGAATTCCCCGATGATCCACTTCCATCTCAAAAAAAATCTATGATTCAGATATGTCTTGAACCGTGGTTGATGCTTATATCTGCTTTGGATCATTTGGATGGAAGATTAAGTGATCAACTTGGTGCCGTTTCTTTACTCGTAAATGATCAGCCAATGAAAAATGGTCAATCAGCTCAAATAGCAAGAGTGCGCGGTCTCCTAATGAATACATTTGGATTATTAACTCAAGTTATTATTGAAGACAATAATTCCACAGTAAATAATACTAGTGAAGATCCTAAATATCGTGCACGATTTTTTTCAGAATTTACTGGGCGACATGTAGTAAAACAATTGATCGATTTCATCTTTGAAGGACCTAACAATTTCTTAAGTGGCTTACACATTCTTAGTGAGATATTACCTACCCCTTTGCTCACAAATCTTAAAAAAGATAATTATTTTGATAATTACGACATTTCTGACTTAGAAGATGTTCTTCCTGAATCAAAAATATTGAGAAATTATTGGGTTAATCAATTAATTCCATTACGAGATGATCTTATGCAATTGATTAAAAGTCTTGCATCTGCAAGTTCGAAAATCATACACATTACGCTTAGGACGCTTATTTGTCAACTTGTTGATCTTGACGTGTATGATCGAGGTATCGGCAGGGGAATTATGACAATTATTGTCAACGGTGTGCGTGAAGTGTTTTTAGAAATTCAATCTATTTTAGATAAAGTTGGTAATGGAAAATTAAGTAATAATAATGAGCTTGAAAATAATGTCGAACAAAATGACAGCACTAAAAATTCAAACGAATTAGACATTAAATTATCACTATTTGGCCGGTGGTTGAGTTTATTGACTTCATTAGGAAGTAATTCATTAGGAAGGGCTCATTTACTCGATTTCCTCTCTGGTAACAGCGACATCGTAGTATCTGAAGACGTTAAGGGCAAGAAAGCATCCGAGAATTCACTTAGCCTTGTTCCCGCGCTATTAAACTTCATTAACACGAATAACGACTTGAATTTCATATCCGATTTCATAATGGAATTTTTATTTTCCATATGCAATCATACTATAACTGTTTCTGGATCGAGAATGCCCAAGGTAGATGACCTCGTCCTCATTATTGATACATTATTGGATTATGTGAAGAAAGGAAAAAACGGTAGACTTCAAGCCCAATCATTACTTGTCTTACAAAAAATCGTTGAAACGGAAATTGGAGTTTTAATTGTTCTTACAGAACGTACTCATTATCAACTAGTTGGCAATATTATTACCTGGGCTCCGGAATTAATAAGATCATCTGATTTAAGAATGCAAGATTTGAATATCGCATATAACTCTGTCGTATTTATATTAAAGATTATTTCATACTCTCCACACAGCCACAAAAGTCGAGACAATTCTTCTGATACCAATATAGAAGAGTTTGAATCATTGTCTTTATTAATTGATTCCAATGAAGATCTTGAAGTTCTTCATGAAACTTATGAGTCCATAGGACAATATGTTCTCGAACTTCCATATAAACAACGAAATGAAAACGACGAAGAGATTATATATGACCTTAATATGTGTCGTTCTGTTGCTGATGTTATTCAGTCACTCAAAGATCAATTAATTTCATATGCTCATGTCGTCAATCGTTCTAATAATTATATAAATCGAGAAGAAATTTTGAAAAAATTAAACATAAGAAAGGAAGAGGTTATTGGAGAATTTGATGATAAAAATTGCCGTGTTAATCAAGGATTTATCGGATCCAGAAGTGTCGGATTAACTATTGGTTAGTGTTTTTATACGCAATCAACTTATTTAATAACTATATCATTTATTATTATTATTTTTTTTACAGATGATTATCCAGAAATTCCTTTCTATGATGTGGTTGATGATCCAGCAGGAAAAGGAACGGATGGAGGATTATTTAATGAACCCGATGTAGATATAGATTTTGAGATATTTGCTAAAGAGATGTTGCCTAATTTCCAATTTCACAAAAAAATGAAAATGTCAAGCGACAGTGCTGCCAAGGGAAGAAAACTGTTAAAAGCGCGTACCTTAAGTAAACTTGGTGGAATCGCATACGAAAGCAATGCTAGAAGAAACTTAGGTGGAGGAAAAACTTATCAAAAGAATGAATTTCGTAGTATTCATAATAATCGTAAAGCGAATACCAGTCGTCCTCCTTCAGTTCATGTTGACGATTTTATGTCTGGGAAGATTCCCGTCAATCAACAACATCCAGACATGTTAAATACTGCATCAACAACTACTGCTGTTCCAACCCCAACCCCTACAATGCAGCAAAAGAAATTAAATCCTACAAATCGTCCTCCGACCCCAAATAAACGTGGTGGAATAACTACACCTGTTGTTACTCCGCAAATAACTACAAGTAATCGTGGAGGACGTGGTCGACGCCCCAGCACAGTTTCAGTTCCAACACCCCGTGGTGCTTCTCGAGGTGGCAGTAGTAGTGGTCGAGGAGTAGGTGGAATTGGAAGAGGTGGAAATACAAACGCAGGAATAATAGGAACATGGGAAATGGGTGGCAATACTGGATGGGCTGGTGGTCCCCCATCACTACCAATTATAATGCCTCCGCCTATTTCAAAATACATGGAATTTGATAGACAGCGAGATTATACAAGATATGATAGTCAGAATATGCGAGCTGGTTATTATGATAATCAATATTATGGTATACCATCTCCAATAACACCATACGATCGTCCCCCTGTACAACAATCTACACCTGGTATCGGCCCTCGGATTAAGAATGGAGGCGATAATAGAGGACGTACAGTTCCACAAGAGTGGCCTCCACGCTCCATGACCTCACAGCAAGCACGCAGGCCGGAGCGCCCTTTTGGCCGACGATAAATAAAAATGCTTGCGTATGTGCAAAAAAGTGTACTCATTTGAGTATAAGAATTTTTATCGAAAATTACTCATTCAAACAATTATCAAATTTTATCATGATTGTGATTTTATGACATCCAATAGTATAATATTATTAACGTAGTTTCATTTTATTTTAAAGTTCAAAAATTCGTACTGAAATGTATCAATTGATTATATATTAATGATTTTATCCTAACGATGATAAATTATTTTTTTCTAATTGAAATCTATACTTTTTATATTAAAATAATTTTTTTGAAAATAAAATGGATTTTCTGAGCTAAAGGATTTGCTCCAAGTGTGTAAACTCTTTTCGAAAGAGTGACCTTATCATGGGTAAAGCTGGTAAAATTATGTACAAATATATTAATATCCTCTCAAATAATAGTTGTAATTAAAAAATTTTGGGTTTGTCTTGCAACCTGAATACTATTTTTTAAGAAAAAAATAGTATCGAACGGATACCAAAAGTTAAAATCAACAAGTTGAATAATATTGTTTGAAATATAAAAATTTATTACACCATGCAGTCTCATTTTAACAAATAATATGTGATATACAAGAAAAAATGTTAAAATACACAAAAAGAAAATGTTTTCCTTAGTTAAATAAATAATAAATAATATAAATAAATAAAATGAATAATATAAATAAATAAAATAAATAATATAAATAATATAAATAAATAATATATATAATGTACATCAATAATAATAATAATAATAAATATACAAATAAAAATAATTTAAATTCTATATACCATTTACAGATAAAAATGTCAATGTAAATTGATATGCTTGGTTAGTTGTTACTTTCTACCCATTTCCATACACGAACAGACAATTCATCTTTCCATCTTTCTAATGATTTACGTTCTTTCGGATTGGCAATGCTCCATAATCCAACCCACACCCTTTTTCCTACCCAACACGTCATTTCCCATAATAAAATGGTACTATATGCAACTATTGTCCAAAAGAAGAAGAATAAACATGTCCCAAAAATAAAAATTTGCTCTCGATTATCAAATTCATACATACGAGATTTCTGTAAGAAATGTATGCTTATAATAGAATAAAATAAATCAAAAGCAATGAACATCGCTATCCCGGTCATCATTTTCCATGTGGCAATCACATCTCGACCGGGCCATCGTGTAATGGCTAATGAATTATCATCATATAACATAGCGTTTTCTCCTTGTTTTTTGCCAACATATCGAGCGACAAATCCAATCGGACAGAACAACAAGAGACCGGGAATTGTCAATGTTGCTAAAATAAGGAAAAGTGGAAGGTAGAAAATTAATGTTATGGGTTTTTTAGACATATGGGGTGGAGACAAGCGGTGATTGCGAAGTATTTGCGTATAATTAACAATTTCTTGTTTTAAGTTGCGGGCTTCGTCTGATGGTGGTATTACAGATGTATATTTCTAAAATAAAAATCAATTTTTTTTAATAAATTAATTTATACTAAAATCGAGAATAGCTAGATAAATATATTTGCTTACTTTGGCGATTCTCCTTAACAATGCCAATTTTTCTGGAAAATCTAATTCTTGTAACAATTTTTCACGATATAATTTAGATGCAGTCTTAAAGAACAAAAGTGTGTCATAATCCGGAGCATTGACAGTCAATTCGGCCAAAGATTTTTGAATGGTTTTGAGGAGTTGTTGGCAAGCTTTATAAAATTATTATATAAATTATTTAATAAAAAATGATTAATGAAACATAAATAGAATAATTATCAATTAATATGAATTATCACCTTTCCGCTTGGATTCACCACCGGCACGATACATTTCAATTAATTCTTCTTTAATTTCAATAGGTGGTCCAACTTCAGCAAATACTCGACTTCGAAATCGATGACGATTGAAAAAGTTCAATCCACATGGAACAAGTTTCAATTTTCTAGGATTTCCTCGCGCATCTGGCTCATTTGAAGACAAGTAACCCAAACTCATTACCGCGCAACCATATTTTAATGTCAACATGTGCTCATTATCATGAGATGCTCCTTCGGGATAAATGCATACACTATGTGACTGAGAAAAATGATCGTATACAGCAGAGTACACTTCAGAATGCGGAGGCATGTGAGTATAAGTGAAAGTTGTTGGAATACCGGGAACTGGTGGGAAATTTGGTCGCATGGTAGATCGAACAGATCGGACTGAAGGATTTCTCTTATGATTCAAGGAACTTTCGGCAATTAAAGGAGTACGTTCTGTTGCAGCCGGATTGGAAGGATGAATTACAATTTCATCGGGTTGTTGATCATGAATTTGGTCATGTATTTGGTGTGGTAAAACACCGGGTGAAGATGATAATCTATCAAAACTTCTACTAACACTTTTGGTTAAAGATTTGGGCATAAAGTTGAGACTTTCCAAAGTTTTCAACGTATTACCACGTTCTACGCGAATTACTAAACTACCGTATTCGACAAGACGTCTAAATTGACCTTTACGTCTTCCTTTAGTAAGCCACTTCATTCCTGGTTCTTTTATACGAACTTTATTCTTATCAATAATCTCCTCGACAGTACCACAAGCTTCTTTTAATACTTCTTTGTTATCAGGACCTTCGAATTCTACATATAACACGTCGCCAACTTGAACTTGTGTTCCAAGTCCTTCACCAGTTACTATTTTACCATCCTCGATAACTGTCACTATACCGTGACCATTAATTCTTTCAACATCCTGTGGCCTCGTGACAGGTATGCAACCAAGAATTTTAATGATTGTGCCAAAAATCGGATATTGAAAATTCGCTTTTGCGCTCAAAAAATACATGTATCTTGGACAAGCGACAAACATAGTAATAGCGTCCATTAAAAAGTTTCCATGCGGTGCTGCAATAAAAAGGATTGGTGTTCCATCGTCTGGTGGAAAATTTTCAGCATGAAACGCGCCATGGTCACGATAGAATACTGTAAATACGAGTTTTGCGAACCATCTCATGAATGTATAAAGGATGGATCTGATAATATCTCCCATTATTTCTGAACAATTCGAAAAAAGGGGAGTTTCTACAATAATACGGTGAGGACACAGGATAATCTTTAATCAAGGAAATCATCTTTAAATCTTTATCCTTGCATGCCAAACTTTAAAATATGGTAGTGATTTACAATATTGAAAATCTTTTGGGAATTTAGTCACATGAATTAAAGTATTAATTTAGATAATTTAGATATTCACCATCTGAGTTCTCTCAAAAAAAGATGTCTCAATTACAAGCTATTCGATTTCGTTACCTTCCTCTTCGACTGTTGACAATCTTTTCACACACTACAGTTGGCCTTCGTTCTTCTGCAGCCATGACTTCTGCCCATTTTAATTCACGTTATTATTCAAATAGTAATATTCCAAGTGGTCACATTCGTGATTCTGATTCCACTTTTTCGAAGAAGGAAAAGGCTGTTGAGGATCAGTGGATTCGTACTCATGTTTGTTATGAAAAATATAATTATATTCATTTTTTTTTCTTATCTTTGTTTGTATTTATATTTACTTTATACTTGAAGGATGCCGAAAAAATAAAACACCTTCGTGAAGAACTTGACAATCAAAAAAAGAAACTCGAAGAACTTGAAAATAAATTTGAAAAACTTGATGATAAAAAGAAAGATTAAGTTTTATGTAGTGTAATATATCATTTATTTATAAATTATGTTTTGGAAATTTGTGATTTTTTTTACACGCGAGAATAAAGTTATTGTATATGCATGACCAAAAAATGTATAAATGAAAAGCGAACGCAAAATAAAATTTTGTTAGTCTTCAATAATCTCTTCTGTTTCTTCTACAACTTCCTCGATCCATTCTTCAATAATTTCCATATTTTCAGTATCCCTTTTTTGAATTGGTGGAAGGCCAGCTTTTTCTCTTTCCTCAGCAAGTTCTTTTTCAACCCTTTTGCGCCATGCATTCCATTCGTCAATAAGACGACGACGATGTGCAAGTAATTCTTTAGATACTGATGTTAGCGCAATAGAATCTTCTTCGTCAAATTGTTTAGAATATTCTCGGAGGTTTTTCCTGATTTTTTTCTTTTGTTCACTCGTCAATAAACTTTTTGGACGAGGTCTCCATAATAATTGCTTAAATTTGTCCATCAAATGTTTCTGTAATTGTAAACCCTTGAAATCCCAAAGAGTATATCCATTTTCCATCATCTGAAATTCATTTTCGGAGGAATAAAATAATGCAAAGTAATTATGACATAATGATATGTAAAAAAAAATGTAAAACTTACAGGATTTCTCCATACACTAGAACTAGAAATAACATAACGACCCGTAGGATCCCATTCAATATCGGTAATACCATAATGTTCTTGAGTGCTCATAAGTTGTAGAGAGGCGGCGGGATCAGCTTTTGTAAATTCTTTTTGTTCAGAAACACCTTCAAAATCCAAATCCCAAAATTCTAGGTCAAAAACTGTAGAAGAACGTAGAGTTGCCACAATTACATGGCGACCCTGTGGCGACCAATATATCGCATCGGATGTCTTTTTTTCAAGTGTTTCTATAAGATATTACGAAGCAAGATGATTAATAAACCAAAAAAATAAAATAAAATAAAAAAAAGTCTATAGGGTTTATAAAATTGATATGGATACTAACTAATAAGCTTGAAATTGGCGGTTCCAACCGTGTCAGCACCTTTCCCAGGTTTTGGTTTTTCAAGATAGTAAAATGAAACGTTGGTTCTTAGAGTGAATCCTGCTTGTGCGGGTTGTCCATAATTGGGATCGTTTGTAGTAATAATAATAAATCGTTCTCCCTTAGGTTCCCATGAAAAGGCAATCACCATATCTGAAAATATTGAAAATATTAAATAAATGAAAAATTCAAAAAATGTTAAACCTATATGATATAATTTGATTTTAATAATAATAAATGATTACCTTTAACTTCAATAACTTCGACTGGGATGTCTTTCTCTCGAACTCTAAAAATTTCAAGATTTGTAAAAGTGGACTTTTTGGTTTTTGTATGTCGACCAACTTTAACACATAAAAAGTCACCATTAGATTGCCAATGCATTTTGCACTGTAAATTGATAACAAGTTAATAAGTTAATATTTACATATTTAATTCGATATTTCCATTACTAATTAATGAAAATTGAATAAATACTTACGTCTGACACATTGACTAAATTTCTTGTTCGTATAATTTCTTTCGACGGTATATTCAATAAAGTCACACGAGCGGGTTGGTTACCAATCTCGGGAGTCCAATAACTGAGTAATTCTTCTTTTTGTTTTTTATCTCCGGTCTGTTTATCTGATGTTGGAGCCCACTCGAAATCTTTCACACCTTCTATCTTAATACTTTTTTTTCCAACCAAACCCATTCCTGGTGTTTCATAAACCGAGATTTGTTGATCAGGTGTTATTCGTGCAAAATACTTGTCAGAGGGTGACCATTTAAACATAGGCCAAGTAATTTTATTAGGAGCTCCATCTGCATTTGTTGATGTAGGAAATGATCGAAGAAGAGCCCCAGCGTGAACATCCCATATAATAATTTGATTTCCTTCATCATCTGGTCCAAAAGGTGTGCCGGCTCCACCATTAGGCCCTAATGTTATTGGTTCATTACTCCATGTAACAAGATATTTTTCATTAAGCGAAAAGTCTATTAATTTTACACCAGGATGAACAAATCGAATAATTTTATTCCAACTAGGACCACCCCATAAAGCGATTCCCTGACGATGAAATGTTGCAAGATAAGTTCCTAAAGGTGACCATTGAACGTATGTTTCGGTCCAATTCTAAATTTAAAACAATGTATTAATTATTATAACTTATTTAAGATAATTCAAATTTGAAAAATGCTTACATTTCGTTTGTGAACTTCTTCCGGTGGCTCTAACTTTTTATTCCAAAATATGACCACATCATCACCGCGGTAAAGAACAAACTGATCGCGAGCTTGAGGATCAGTAAGCCAACTTCTTAAATGCTCCTGTAATTATTTAATTAGATTATTTTCCTGAGTATAATTAAATGAAATATTACGTTTGAAATTCACCTTTTCTACGAAATTTTCTTCTTCGGGCTCTTTATATTTTTCTTCAATTTGGGAATATTTTTCGATATCTGTAAACCTATTTACTGCGAGATAATGAGTTTTATCCATTGGATAACCGTCATATTGTTTTATTGCCATGATCGCTTGATCAGCCGTTTCAAATTCGAGAAAAAGATACCTAAAACATAGAAAGAAAGTTACAGACTTCACTCAATCCGAAACAAATTCTATTATTTTTTTTTTGTTTTTACCCTTTCGAAGTCATGTCTCCGGTTTCTTTATTAACTTCCATAGGCATGTTAATGCCTGATTCTTTAATGTCCCCAGCATTTTTGAAAATTTTTTTTATGAATTTCAATAATTTATCTTTTTTACTCTCGTCAACAATTGGTACATTATCAATAACAATGATCGTATCAAAACCCTCTTCGAAAGGAACTTGATATTTTTCCTCGATATCAGTGAAATCGATATCGTCTTCTGTCGCTGGGAGGTGATTACTAAAGTAATCGAAACCTGGCATTTTTTATCAAAAAAAAAAAAAATACATTGATTCAGCATGACAGAATTTCTCTGTGATTGGTTTTCAGATCACGTGATTTTCATAAAATGTAATTGGTGAAAAAATATAAATAATATTATTAACTTAAAAAATGAGACGCGACATATTTTAAAGAATGGTTAATAAAAATTTGGGACTATATGTAATAGAGAACTGTACTTAAAGCATAATCAAAGTAAAAATAATTAATGAAAAAATAAATCAAAAAGTCAGAAAAGTAAAAGTTTGTTTTTATTAAATTATTTTGAAAATATATTCAAAAACCAAGAAAGAAACACCCTTATCTATATTAGAAAAAAAAGATAAAAAAAAAATAAAAGCATATTATCTCAACACATTAGAAATAGAAGTTGATTCCAGATACCTTCCCACCACATATCATACAGTACATATTCCAAAATTAGGATTATGCGATACTTGCAAACTCCCATTAAAAAATAATAATAGTACAGTATTCATTTGTACTCATAGATATCATTTAATTTGTTATTCCAGAAGGTGTAAATTTTTATAAGATGAGCAAATAGATATATCTTCATTACTAGTAGTAGCAATTAATAATATAGAAAACTGGTAAAAAATATAAAAGACAAAATAAAATAATAAAAATATATTTTTTTTAACCTTTTTCATAAACTTCATCTCTAATATAACCTANACAGATGCACATGTATATTTTGTTAGAAAAACAGTTAAAATGACACACTTATACAGGAAGACCTTGATGAAAGAAATGATATAGAAGTGAAACAAGAACAAACTGTGGAAATAGAAATGCAAGATATTTCAAATAGATTAGAAATAGAATTTAATTAAATAGAAAATTGGTAAAATGTAAAAATATAATAAATATAATAAATATATTTTCGTCTAAAATATTTTATTCTTTAAAAAAATACTTGAGAAACAAAATTTTTAATAAAAAAAAATAATTAAAATATATTATTCTATTTTTCATAAAAATTTAACACATATTATCTTTAAAATTCGCCCTCTAAGATATTTCACGCAGGCAAATGATGCCATTTGATGTCTATGCAAATTACGTTCGAAAAGCAGTAGAAGAATACTCTGGTAATATATCATGGCACATGGTTTCGTCTATCAATATGACACCTATAGGATAACGTAAAATCATATGTATTTGATATACAAAAATTTGTGTAACGAGATCATCAAAAGGGAAATTCTGTCATGCTCATTGATTCTGATTCTATTTATATACATTTCGATTCCCGGCAAACCGGTTTATTGGTTTATTGGTTAATAAAATCAATTCTCAGATTAAGAAATATTATTTTGAAGTATGAACAGAGGTCGTGGAGGAAAAAATTTTAGAGGTTCGGCCTGTTATATAATGAGGAAGTTTTTCGTATTGAGATCAGATTATACTAAACTGAATTATTTTACACGTAGGTCGAGGTTCTGTAGGTGGGTTTACACCTTCACAAGGTCCGCCAGCTCAAGTTACAGGTAGAATTTAAAGCAGGGTTTAAATATTTTAAATATCGAAATTTTGTAACAACTTGCTTTTTGGTAGAAATGGGCACTTTTCTGCACGCATGCGAAGGTGATATGGTGTGCCTTTCTACCAACAAAAAGATTCCATATTTCAATGCACCAATTTATCTAGAAAATAAAAATCAAATTGGTAAAGTGGATGAAATCCTTGGCCCTATGAATGAGGTTTATTTTACAGTAAAATTACAAGGAGGTTTTGTGGCCACATCATTTCAACTTAATGATAAAGTTTTCATTGGTGAGGATAAACTATTACCTATAGAAAGATTTTTACCAAAACCTCCTTCCCAAAATAAAGGTAGATCATTATTTTATTATTATTATTATTATTATTATTGTTGTTGTTGTTATCATCATCATCATTACTATTATTTTTTACTATTATCTTTTACTATTATTTTTTTTACTATTATTTAAATAATTTTGTATTTAAAGTGCCAAGGAAAACAGATCGTGGTCGTGGCAGCAGTAAGTATCAAAATTCTATTAATGCTCAATGAATTTAAATCACATACTTAAATTTAATTATTTAGATCGTGGTATAGGTCGGTTTTCTCGTGGTCGTGGTGGGGGTGGTCGTGGTGGAGGTGGTTATGGTGGGGGTAGTCGTGGTGGAGGTGGTTATAGTGGGGGTAGTCGTGGTGGAGGTGGTTATAGTGGGAGTAGTCGTGGTGGGGGTGGTCGTCGTGGTGGGGGAAGTCGTGGTGGATATCGTCGAGGTTATTAACTAATTCATTTTGAAAGAAACTAAATTTATCAATTGCGATAGTGATAATAAAAAAAAAAATAGTTAATAATTACATACAAAGGAACTTTTAGGCAAGCAACTATTTTTAATACTTTAAAATTTCCCAGTTACAATTAGATTTTCTTGTATAAGTTGTTTTGTATAAATAATAAATTTTTACCTAAGCAAACAAAACATATTTAATACTCTTTTACGATAATATTACTAAATTTTACAAGAAAAAAAAATCTAACAATACAAATAAATGTTACAAATGTTTTTTATATTAACTCTATACAAATTTTTTTATATTATAATATATTTAAAGATTTAACTTAACCTGTTACACGAACTTTGCTTCTCGAGCTCTTCTAGTAAAATTATAATTTATAATAAATGATAATAAATTTTGAAGTAAATTGATAATTTTTATTTAATTAACCAAAGAGATATTATTTTAACAATAATATTTTTTATTTAATTATTTAGTTATTTTTGTGATAATTCAATTCACCATTTTCATACTTTTTTTGAGATCCAAACTTCTGATAATTTTAGTAGTAACATCATTTGGAAATTTATCTTTGTATACTTTCAATACAGAAAGTATTTTTAATAGTTTTTAATTATCTTTTATTAGGGTTTTCAGTTCCTTTCTTTTGTGCAGATTCAATGCTTTTTTGATCATTATAATTTAATTTTGTTCTAATAACTCATTTTTTCTTCTGTCCTGTAGATATTCCCAAAACCTCTTGTCAATATACTCTTTTAATTCGTTCTAATCCATTTGATAACATGCATTTAGGTGGCGTTCAAGTCCATCTTTATGTACTTTCGTAGGGGGGATACTCTTGGAATAATTGCTCATTTTTTCATCATTTCGTTTACAACATTGTATCTTGCTATTAATAGAATCAATTACTATATACGCTGTCAATTCAACTTGTTCAATATTTTCTATTATCTATCTTTATTATAATATTCATAATTACTATTACATTTATTGTCATTCTCACATTCATTACTTTTTTTTCTGAGTCAGAATTACTAGTATCTATTGTTGATTTCTTGATTAAAACTATTATCTATTGTTAATTTTTTGATTAAAGCTATTATATTAACATAAAATATTACTGTCACCATTTAAATTATTTATAGAGTTTATAAAAAAATGAAATTTAAGTATTCTCTTCTCGTTGACATTCTTAATTATTTTTGAGTTACAAAAATAGGGTAAATTAAAGTTTGTTACTAAAAACTTGAAGAAATAAATAATTGTCTGAAATTCTAAATATTAATACCACAATAATTGGTGAAACAAGATTTATATATACGTCTTGTTCTATAAATCATTGTCTCTAGTAAAAATATCTTTGATTTTTACCCGATCATGATAAAAATTAACATTTTATTACTTGTGAAATATATTATATATAGATAATCAAAAATTAAAAGTGATCGGCACATATATAAAATATGGCCAACATCAAAATGATATATGAAATCTAATTTCATTGGCCTTATTTCCCGTAAGGGATTAATACATTTGTCAATTGGGGTAAAAGTTGTTTACATGAAACAAAAATAGAATCAATGAGTTTTTCACAGTTTGTCATTTGATATAATTGATCACTGAACATGTTTTAATCTAATTCAAATTCCAGAACATCTGTACATCTTTTGAAGCTATGAAAGTAACAAAGAATGATTAAAAAAAGCTACACCAAAATTCGAAGGCAAAAGACCGAGCCCACCAGATAACGTAACCTGACGCTTAGTCAGGTCACTTTAGGTTGTTGTTTTGACAAAGGATAGGGGGGAGTTGGGTTACGTGTTAAAAATAAATACTCAACTTTAGCGCCTTCCTTTTTCTACTTTTCATCCGCGGATTTTTCTCTGATATATAATACAAACTTAGATATCGTAAAGTTCAAACTATTTTATAGATTTTCTGAATTTTATTCTCGTGTTACTGGTTGCAGATCGCATACATATGTAGAAAGATTGATATTTCGGGGTTCTATAATAATTCATGTGATAGATCAAAAATTATCAGATGGAGACTGAACTTGAAGGATCTTTATCGACAGAAAATTTCGATGTTGAAGGTCTAAAAAACAGCACAAATTCATATAGTACAAAATTTCAAGAACCAGATTGCATCTCTCTTGAAGATAAATCCTCTGGTAAAGAAATAGACGAGAAATCCAATGCAAGCGATTTACATCCCGGCGGAGATGATTTTAGGATAGAAATTAATATTTTCTCTGAGGAAGAAATGGACGAAAAAGATTCTCGCATGAAAATTAATAACAATATTTCCTTTAGTGATGAAATAAACGAAAAATCAAGCGAAGGATATGATTTCCATATGAAAATTAATAACAAATTCAAATTAAATGTTGATGGGTTCGAAAATATTACCGGCGGGCTCGATATCACGGAAATAAAAGGTTCATGTCGAAAAGAGTTTTGCGATATTGTGGGTGAGAATTGTCTCTTTGATGATGATGATTTTCTTAAATCTCAAAATTTATTGAATAATAATATTTACAAGTCATTATTCGGTGGAACTATAAGACACAGAAAATTAAATTCAGGGGAATTGCACCGGAAAAATGTTCAAGATGAACAACATCATGAAAAAGAGTTTCAGACAAAGTTGCAAATTCATAAACAGTGTGAAAAATATCTTCGAGAGGTGAAAGATCATGAAGAAGTTCAAGACGAACAATTTTCTCAAGAACTAGATAATCAATTACTTCAAAGAGAACACAATCACCAAGAAGAAATGACCAGACGAGAACAATGCGTTGAAGAACAACTGCACCAAGATAAAGATTGTCAGTTACAAATTCAAAGGCATCAGCAAGAATTTTCATTCTCGGAAAAGAAATGTCCGAATGAACAAAATAAGAATTTTTTTTATCAAGATCAAACATTATTTCAAGTTCCGTCTAAAAAGTACCTAGAAAGTCAACAAAGAAACGAGCAATTTCCTGAAATAACTTCATCTCTTATAAATACTCATGGTGAGATTTTATATCACATAATGATTTTTTTTATTATTACTTAAAGATCCTTGCTGATAACTATAAAAACTTTAAATAGACAAAATGAATGCAGATAAATTTGTGGGTCAATTGGAAAAAGAAACGGAACAAAGTCTTCAACTTAAAGACAATTGTAGAAGCACTCAAGGTCAATTCGATGAAAAGTACGACAAAGGAAATGTTGCGTACACAAATAAAGAAAGTAAGCATCAATTTTTATATTTATATAATTTGGATCTATGTTACAAAAATTTAAGACTTTCTTTGGCGTTAATTTCATAGAACTAGAGATTCATGTAACATCTATGCAGAAAAAGTACGAAGCTTTGAAGAGACAGCTGGAATACTCACGTCAATATATTCTTAAAGCTGAAGAAGAACGTGATGAAGCACAAAAGGCGTTGACTATGGCTAAGCAAGAAATCACGCAAATGAATGAAAAATATGAATACTTTAACGGAACACAAACCAATCCCATATTTGTATCATCAACAGCATCTTCCTCAACATCACTAAATTATAAATCGGATGAATGGATTGTAGGGAATACAAACACCGAAAAACTGAAAAATGTGGTTAAAACTTTTGCAAATGATAAAAGAAAATATGTTAATTCGAAAAAAGTTTCAAATTTTTGGTAAAGATTTCTTATTTTATTTACCCGTATTACATTATTACATTATTACTTTCATAGGTACGCCGACAGAAAGATGAATCAAGTTCAACAAGTGAAAATGATTTTGATGAAACTAAAAATTTTAATAATAAGAGATTTCATCAGAATGAAAATCAATATGCTGATTTTAGGGAAACGCAAGACAATTATCATTTCACCAACGGACACGACCAGTTTAATAGTCATAGAAAGTTTTATGAAAATCCTAATCAGTTTGCAAGTTCATCTCGGGATAAACAATATTATAACACCAGAAATAATATAAGCCAAGTAAACGATCAAAGATTCGGTCATACTCGACAGCAGAAAAAATATAAAAATATAAGAGATGAAATTCCTTCTATTGATCCAAGAAAAAGTATACGAAAACAACCTGATTTCTCACATAATCACTTTGAATATACTGATGACCAAATAGCGGATCAAAATAATTCTTTTCAGGTTGGCGTTATATACAAATATATATATATACAATATATGTAATATTTACGCATTTTATTAAAAGGATAAATCAAGATGGATGAACGTCAAAAATGGCAAATCACATCGCAAAAAATTGATTTGTAAAGTTCCATTTATCGTTGGAATGGTTTGTGATATTATTTATTTATCAAAGTTTTATTTGATAATTTATTTTTAATAACCTTTTAATTGCCTTTTTTAAAATAGGATCCCGGAAAATCAACTGTCAATCTGCAACAAACTTTTGCTACATCAAAAAGTCATAATACCAAATCGTGTTCTATATGTAAAAAGGACAGGATTTCGGAAAATAATAAACGTAGGTTTTTATTTCTCATATAGTTTATTAATAATGATGTGCAATAACCGATCAATTTCTTTTGCTTAATAGTTTCACATAATCAAGAAATTTCCGGTATTGATATTGCATTGGTTAGAATTATTAGTAATGTAACTGACGAATTAACGCATCTGAAAATGTAAGTAATATATATATATATATACATATATATAATATTTTCCTTTTTTTTTTTATTTGAAAAAATAAATATAACGAAAAATGAAATTTCAGGTGTTACAGCAATTTAGTTAGTGAATATCAAGCTATTGGTCCCGTAGGCAATAAAGCAAGAAGGGTTATATTAATTAAAGAAATGAAGGAAGTTATGAATAGTATGGAAATCAAGGTAAACTATCAGATTAAAATCATCCAAGTTTGAATATTATTTATTAATTTGTTTACTATTATTACACAGAGAGACCAAATTGCAACGTTACATAATGTGCATAAAAAGACAATTGAACCATCTTCGCAAAAAGGTTATCAAACTTGCAGTAAACATGATAACAATGTATTAAGAGGAACCGGAGTACAAGAAAAAGATGCTTAAATTTTGCTTTTACATTTATAACTTTTATTTTATTTTGTAGTTTAAATGAATATTTTTGATTCAACAAAGCGAAACTAAGAAAAAATAAATAATTTCATTTATCATAATATGATAATAATAATGTGATGGTCTACAATCTTGTTGCACGGTGTTAATTCTCACCATTCAACTTGAAGTCAAAGTCAAGCTCGAACCTAATTGACTTGAAGGTATAAGTCAAACCAAGCTGGACCAAACCGCTTGAACCGATGAGATCAATTAGGGTTGATGGGATTAATAAAATTAAATCGAACTAAAATTAATGGAGTTGATGATTTGGTTTGACCCGTCAGTCCCAATGAAGTAGATGGGTCGATGAAATTAATAGCTAGTTTAATTTAACTTGGCTTCAAGTCGAATATTGGGTAAATATATTAAATCATGTGATTTTATTTGACCAATAAACCCGTTTTACCGACTTGAAGTCAAGCTGATTGTTCAACTCCATCGGTCCGGCTTGGCTTAGCTCGGACTTAACGCTTTTATTCACTTTTCAAAGGCTTGAGCTTTTGTTCTCATAATCTATACCCAGTATTCTATGGGTGAAGTTTCCTATTCACTTTCATTTATAAATAAACAAAATTATTATTAGAACACTATATTAGTTAAATTCCATATGATAAGTGCCATCCTTTGCAGGTGGCGGAGACCAATTGAGAATTAGCCTCTCAAGTTAAGTTTGATGTTTTAGTATTACAATTTAATAAATATAATATTTTAGTATTAACGTTAAAAAAAAAGAAAAGAATGTTACATACAAAATTAACAGTTGGTTTGAAGAATTCAAGACGAGTGCTTAAAAACTCAAAACTGATCGTAATTGATCGTTTATCTAAGGTCGCCTGAAGTACTTCAAATCTGTTGCTTAGCATCGGAAAAACTTCCACATAAAATCACGTGACACATTTATATTTTATTCATTATTCATTCACTTAAATATATTTAGTTAATAATCAAAAAAGAACTTGTAAACAATTGTATCTAAAGTTTGTTGGCTCTTGGTGTTGCTGGTTCTTAAAGTAGTGAAAAATCAGCACATGTATCACGGTACAAATATCATTGTAAATAAAAAAAAAGATCAAAATGAGGTTTAACATATTTAATAATATTTAAAGTTTTTAAACATAAATTTAATAATTTACAATTACTGACGTGCAGGCCAGTTATATTCTTGTGTGGATCTCTTGAAACCATATTTGGCGACGAATTCATCAATTCCCGGAGGTCCACGTGATCCGAATGTATAAGGTTGAGGTTTTATTTTTTCTTCTTCAATCTGATGCAAGATTGGAGTAAAAATCTTCCAGGCAGCGTCTAATTCATCATCTCTCACAAAGTTTGAGTGATCGCCTTTCAAAACATCAAGAATCAAGGATTCATATGCATCCGGAATTACCAAATCCGAAAAACGTCGATGATAAGTAAGATCTAATTCAGAAATAACTGTGTCCATAGAAAGGCCTGGTAATTTGTTAGTCATTTTCATATATACAGCTTCATTGGGTTGTACGCGAATAACTAATTCGTTACGAGAGGCATTTTTGAATACATTTCCAGGAACGTCTTGAAATTGTACTCGAATTTCGGTTTTCGGTTCATTAAGAGCTGTTACATGAAATGAATATGTTAAATTAAAATAAAAATTCAACACAAAAAACACACACATTTATTTACCTTTGCCACATTTGAGAATAAATGGAACTCCTTCCCATCGATCATTATTTATAAACAAAGTTGCCGCTGCGAAAGTAGGGCAATTACTCTCAGGAGGCACAGTATCATCATCCAAATATCCAGGATTTGTGCCATCTTCAGACTTGGTGTATTGTCCAAGAAGAACGTCTTGCAATTTCACAGGAGGAATGCAACGTAAAACGCGAACCTAAAACGTAATCGAATTGAATTCAATGTAAAATATTGTGAAATATAGGATTTTAATAATTTTAATACAATACCTTCTCATCGCGGACGTCTTCTGAGCTTAGCGACACAGGTCTCTCCATAGCGACAATGCTCAAAATTTGTAAAATGTCTTGAAAAATGAGAAATTATTATTATTATTATTATTATTATTATTTTGCAAAAGCAACAACATAAAGGCTTATGATATATATATATATACATACGATTTTGCATAACATCACGAATAATACCAAATTCGTCAAAGTATCCCCCACGACCTCCTGTTCCGATTTTTTCCTTAAACGTAATTTGTACATTGGAAATACTTTGGCGATTCCATATAGCGCCAAAAATGACGTTGGAAAAACGGATTATCAATAAATTCTTGACCATTTCTTTTCCAAGGTAATGATCAATGCGATATGTCTGCCAAATTTAAATTCGGAAATAATAAAAATGAATATAATATAAATAATCTAAATAATAATTTTTAAAAACTTTTGAACTATCAAAATTTTCTAAAATACCTCTTCCTCCTTCCATAATGGGGCTAACGCTTTTCCTAATTTACGAGAACTATCCAAATCCATACCGAAGGGTTTCTCAACAATCAAACGATTTATGCCGTTTTTAGAATAAACATTATTTTTAAGACCTCTTGCCACGGGCACGAAAACACTAGGAGGCAATGCCATATAAAAAACACGATTTTTTTCTTTTGAATTATTAACATTTTCGATATCTTCAATGGCTTTATTCAATCTTTGATAATCTTCATCAACATCATATTGTCCAGAAACATAAGTGCACAGCTTTAAGAATTTTGATAGTAGCACTTTGATCTCCTCAGTGGGAGTTTTCATATATCCAGAAATACGTTCATAAAAGCCTTCATCGCTAAGTTTTGACCTGGAATAACCAATGATTCGAGTTCCTTCGGGTAAAAAATTATTTCGATAAAGACCAAATAATGCAGGATAAGTTTTCTTTTTAGCAAGGTCTCCGGAAGCACCAAGAACTAATAAATTTAATAAATTTAATAAAATAGTAATAGAAATTTTTAATGATTATCATAAATTTAATAAATTAGGTACCGATAATTGTCGTAACGCCAGAAAGTTGAGCTTTGTTATTTTCATTCATGATCTGGTTTTTATTTCAGCAAGTTCAACGAGAGAAGATACCTTTTATATATACATGAACGGAAAAATTCTCACGATCTGATCTGAAACCTGTTTCAGACATTTCGATACACAAGGTAATAAGGTAAGGCAAAGATCATCCACAACTTTCTTTTAAGTTTTAACTCGTTATCAGATAAAACGGCGAAAATTAATTGCTTTCCAAAATTATACTGATGAAAAATATACTTAAATCATTTTTTAATCAAATATATCTAATATTATATATATTTATATTATATAATAATTAATGACTAATTAAATTAATTAATTTTCAAACATTAAATCTTTTACGTCACGAAAATGCAAGCCTTAAATGTAAGAGAGAAAATAGTATTGTAGTTTACTAATTTGTATTCATGTATAATTAAAGGTATCATCTTTATTTATTTATTTACTTTCAGAGATTTCTAAATTCATAGCATATCATATTTAATTAATGTTTATTAGTTGAGGTAAATTATCTTTTCTCATTATAAATACTTTATCTCAGATTTAAAAATGAAAGTTTTATTATTCCTATTTTCCAGCACCCAAACTAGAATGGAACTTGCACATGACATTCTTTATTTTAACCTTGTTTGTTTGATTAATTATATAAATTACACATTTATGACATATTTTTGCAACGAATTTCAATTATTACTGATGGATGGTAACTTCGAGCTTCCCCAATTTATTTTATAAGTATTTGAAATGGGAAAATTAGGAAATTATTTTGTGTTGTGAGAAAATTAGGAAATGTGTGAAATAAAATAAAATCTTTACTTCCTTCGCTCGCCGGTAATTGCTATCTTGAGTTATTGCCGAAACTGAATCCAATCTGCTGACACGCCATCGAAGAACGCCAATTGTTTCACCAGATACCAAATAAAATAAACAAATCTTGTATATAAATGCACTTCAACCCTCAATTTTTATCAAAATTTAATAAATGGACGAAAATACTCCTTTGCTCAACGCGTCGGGATCAAATTCTTTTGGACCAAACAATAATGTTTATCCTGATAGACAACAAAGAAGAATTTTTAAGAAACCGAAGTCTTATTCATTTGTTCAGAAATTATCTAAAAGTAAAAATAGGCAACATAGCTTCGTTTCAGTACCTATTAATTATTCGGCGACTACCGAACAAAACGAAGAATGGATTAAAAAACAGAAAGAATTCATTGAACGTGCGGTAATAAAACCAAGCCTTAAGCAACGAATTGCGTTCGAATGTGATACGGGGAGAAGAGGAAGAGTTTGGGAATTATTTGATGCCACATTGTCTGTTATGTTTTTTATACTTTATATTTGGGTTTGTAATTTCATATATTTTTTTATTTTTTTATTTTTTTATTTATTATTATTTTTTTTAAAAAAAAATGAGAATATAAACCAAGATTCTTTATGATTAGAACACACAATATGTACAACCAGACCATAGTCCAACACCTTTCCCACATTCTCTTCAAACGGCAGATTTTGTATTGGCATGTCTAATTTTTGTTCAATACTTACCTCGTGTATGGCTGTCAAAAATGCCATTTCGTTATGCTGGAAGTTACTTTTCAATTGTAACATGGATATCAGTCTTTCCTGTATTTTGTGCATACATTCAAACAATATATGACGAAAGAATGGACAACACTTATATGGGCGTCGATAATTATGTACGAAAATTTAATTTCGACGGTTTCATGTGATATCACATGACCATTTCTAAACACCCTTTCGCTTTACCGTATCTACCAAATAGGTTTTCATTTACCCACTCCGTTTTGTTAGAGCTCATGTCGCTGTACAAGTATTGTTTATACCCGTAAAAAGTTCGTTGTTTAATTTTTCAACGATCATGAGAAAAGGCCTCAAAATAGGTAAATTTTCATTTTTTTATAATCCTTTCCTTAGATTTTTCGTCTTTTCTATCTTATTGATAAATATAATTTTTAGGCACCACCATATCATTTACTTTTCTTACTGTCGCTGCCTGGATTCACATTATTACCTTTAAACAATTGGAGAGTAATGCGGATCTAGAAGAGCTAAGCTTTTATGATGCATTTTGGTTCACAGTAGGTAGGTTGAAATAAATAAATGAATTCAATGTTTTAATTGTTTCTTTTAAACGTTATGGATTATTTTTAATTTATTTTTAATTTATTTTTTCATAATATTAAATAGTAAGCAGGTAAAAATTTACAAATAATACAAATAATACAAATAATATTAAATTAGTTATATTTCTTTTGAAAAAAAATTGTTAGTTACTAAATACGTGAATTTAATAGTACAAATGGTATGAGTACGAATCTTGTCCCTGAAAATGGATGGATTCGTCTAGTTATCCTATATATTATGGTAGCAGGGGCCATCTTCATTCCTACCCATTTGTCCGAATTGCTTAATCTAATTCAAGCAAGGTCAAAATACGAACATTCATATGAACCAGAAAAGAATCGTGAACATATGATAGTTACGGGAAGTTTTGATGCCACAAGTTTATTTGAATTTTTACGTGAATTCTTTTGCCAAGATCACGGAATGGTGACAATGAATACTCATGTAGTGATTTTGAATTCAGATGAGGTAAATTAATTCACTATTGACTATTTTTTTACGTATTTATATATTTATAACAAAATTTCAATTTTTTTTTTTTTTTTTTTTT
>PQFF01000380.1:52603-99899 GCA_003547095.1 Diversispora epigaea
TTTTTTTTTTTTTTTTTTTTTAGCCTGATGAAGAGATCGCATCATTTCTTGAAGATCCCGCTTTTGTAAATCGAGTCCAATATGTCAAGGGGTAATGTAAAACTTAAGATTCATCAAATATTTCTCATATTTATTTCTCATATTAAATATTATAATTTCAGTTCTTCCACTTTTCGCCGAAGTTTAAAAAAAGTTAAAGCTGAAACTGCAAGTGCAGCATTCATATTGTCTTCCAAATTCTCAGATAAACCTGATGATGAAGATGCAGCACAAATTATGAGAGCTCTGGTTTGTATCAGTGAAGAAGTTTTTTTTGATCACAGATTCAATACAATTAATACAATTAATAACAATTAATAACAATTAATACAATTAGTACAATTATTAACATCCTTGCATTATTTTTTAAGGCATTGAAAAAATACAATAAAAAATTATCGTTATATGTCCAAATTCATTTACCTGAAAATGTACCCCATTTTGATTTCCTAGGTAATTGTACATATGATATTTTTATAATTTATTAATTATTTAATAATAATTTTATTATCTTATAAACTATAGCTAAAGAAGTGTTATGCATCGGTGAAATTACCATGGGTCTTATGGCACAAAGTTTAGTTACTCCCGGGTTCGCATCTCTTATTGTATTACTTACCACCACTATAACTGAAAAAGTTGCAAAAAAATTGAATCACGGAGCAAAGAATAATCCAGGTATTTCTCATTTTCAAGTTATTCTTATATTATTTAATTAATTAATTAATTTAGATAAATTCTCAAATGTTTGAATTTATTTCTATTAGGGATGGATTGGGCAACTGAATATATTCATGGTGCACAGCACGAAGTATACGCAGTTACCTTTTCGGAAGCATTTATTGGAAAATCATTTTTAGAATGTTCAAATATCATTTATTCACATCTAGAAGCTGTTCTTTTCTCAATTGGAATATATAATAAAAAAGCGGCCTACTATTCACAAACTAAATTTCAAACTTTTTTAAATCCCCAAGATTATATTATCAAAGGGGACGAGATCGGATTTGTGATTTGCGATGATTCCGAAATAATCACTAAGATGGCTGATTTTAATTCTAAAACAAAGAAATGGTTCGATCCATCGAATTTTGTCAAAAAATCAGCCAAATCGTTATTTACAGATAACAAAAATCTAAGTTCCGATGAAATTAATGGAAAGTATGCATCACCTTTTCGACGAAGTACATCTTTTATCCGGCCGCCTTTTGAAGATGAGTCATTTCATGCATCAAATGAATTGCACGGTGCAGACACGATGGATAGAACAGAGATTTTAAACCGAAATATCAAAAGAGTGGAGGCAGCTTGTGAAATGCCAATCGATTCCAATTTACAAGATGTTAAGAATCATATTTTAATATGTGATCACTCTGATGAATTTCCAGGGAATTTGGATATTTTTCTAATGGTGCTTCGAGAAAAAAATTCAAGTTGTCGTGATTCACCGGTGGTTATTTTGTCAGATTCTGAGCCATCAGATGGACAGAAAAATTCATTGAAAAAATTTGGTGCAGTCTTCTTTGTCAAGGGATCACCATTACGTCGTAAAGATCTTTATCGCTCCAAAATTCATTTCGCTGATAAATGCGTTGTTTTGAGTGATGCATCTCGTTACGAAGAGTAAGTTGAAATTATGATTTTATTATGGAAAGAAATTTTGAATTTTCTTATTGTAATGATCTTATTATTTATTTATTATAGAATAAGTGATGGTATAGCAGATGCTACTTCACTTATGATAGCATTGAATGTTGAATCTCTGGCCGCAAATGAAGATTGTTTTATACTTGTTGAGTGTATTCATCGTGAAACATTCAAGATGATTGGCGAAAGCGATTCTGTGAAAAATAATGAGGAGGAATATAGTAAGTTTATTATACAATATGAAATTTTATAGACGCCGATTTGAACTTTATTTGATTATTAATTTTCTCAAAATTCCATTAAATCAGTTCAAGCATTAATGCGTCCATCGTTTATGAGTGGAAATGTATTTACACCATGTAATTTGGATACCATGCTTTGTCAAAAGTAAATATATTATTTTAAAATTTAAAAATTTAAAAAATGTTATTCTTTCCGTTCTTTTATATCTAAAAAAAAAAAAAAAACTAATTTTCATTAATTTGAAAATTCAATAGCTATTACAATAATCACATTCCGACCATCATTAAACGTCTTATATTCAGTCATGAAGCCGATGACGAAAATCTATCGCCCAAAATCGATATACAACGTGATAAAGAATGTAGAATTAATTCAGGTCACATGTCTTTAGTTGATGTTCCTTCATCATATATTGGTATGAATACCATTATTTTATTTTTTGAATATATTATTTGAATTTATTCAATACAGCATAATAATAATTCATAATTTCAATTTTCTTGATTTTCTTCAATTTTATAAAGGTCGAACCTATAAAGAACTATATTGTTACTTAATTAACGATCACAAAGCAATTCCACTAGGGCTTTACCGACGTACGATCCATAAGGAAAGCACATTAAACTATATTTATGTGAATCCAATACGTGATTGTTTTATAAAGGAAAGTGATAAAGTGTATATCATAGCCGCTAAAGCCCCAATTTTTACTTCTGAAGATATTCATGAAGAGTAAAAAATTCAAAACAGAATTTTGTAGAAACTTTGACAAACAAAACAACTCATTTTTATATATTTTTTTTTAATTCTATTTACTTAAGCAAAAATATTTTGTATTTATATAAGAAACATTTTTATACATTTTCGAAATAAATTATATGATTGAAACTCTTTAAGAATTTTTTTAATATATTATATGACTTATTTTATTAATAAATACATGAGAACCACTTGTAAAGATGCGACAAGAAAAAGAAAATGTATTCTTCTCTTACGTTGAGGAAAAAAATTGACAGTTGTGGTAGAGTCAGGAAGCATAATATGTCGTAGAGATCGCAACTTTACAAAATCAAAGTAAAATATTGTTAAAATATTGTAAAAATATTGTAAAAAATATTGAGAGAAAACAAATAGAATAAAAATTAATAATAAATTAATTACCAAGAAGAATCCATTAGCAAATGCAGTGTAGAAAAATGTTCCAACCACCAACCAGAAAGGGGCAATCAAAGAAATAATTAAAGTGACAATAATGCTAAATATAAAAAATCAATAATTAATTAATTAATTAATAATTTAAAATAATTTAAAATAATTTATAATCAAATTATTTATTTACCCAATAAATTTATATCCAGAATAGGCTAATAAATCAAATATTTGAGTCTCGGATGTTATGTTTAATAAATAACATCCAACTTTTATGAAAATTAATTCCAACAACATTAAAAGAAATGCAGATGTAGCGTTAACTCCCAAAACCTCTGGGTGAAATCTATCAAATACCAAATCATTATTAAGTAAAATTTGAAAATAGAAAATATCATCATCATCATTATTATTATTATTATTATTATTATTATTATTATTAGACTTACTCGTTACGTTGAGTACCAGCAACTATTCCCGTAAGTAAAACATATGTTACAAGTGCCATTGCTGAAAAGGGAAAAAAAATAATAAGAATTAACAATCACATAAATATAATAAATATATAATATAAAAAAAGAGAGAGAAATACCTGGTATATATAAGTCCGGAGAATTTATGTCATCCCTAGGTGGTTTAAAACCTTCCATCTGTCCATTTTGTTCAGATCTTTTTACAAGTCGAGACCATGGCTATTATAAAGTCGATATCAAGTTTAATAAGTGACATAACGAACCATTGACAACTACGAGCTTAATGAACTATAACGAACTTAAACTCACACGATGTCTCCATGGAAATAAGAGCAATCTAATTTTATTCGCAACATATGAATTATTTACTTTAAAATAAAATTTGAGTGCTGGAAAACTAACATATCGATTGATCTAGTAAATGAAATATTTAATTTAAAATCAGATATAATATCGAATGCGAAGAAAAAAAAAAAAACATTTACATTTTTTTCCATATATTCACTTCCTGCCATCATTGCTGTTCTTCCAAATTGCATCCCCATTTGTGTAGTTGCATCATTAAAAGCCCACAAATCTTGTGGTCCCTGTATTTGATGTTGAGTTGGAGGTGAAGGAGAGGCGGCTGGTGGTTCTTGCATTTGAATAGGTGGGTGGGTAGGAATTGGGTGTTGTAACGGAGGAGGAGACACCGAATTTGGTGTCTGATAATATTTAGGATAATTAGGTTGAGAACCATTTTGATGATACATTTTTTTTTTGAGGAGTAGTTATAAGTTAAGTACTTCGCGACCAATTTTTGGATTTCAATTTATATATTTTCTGTGGAAATATATGATTGGGCCATCTCTCCTTGTACTCCTTTGTACTCTTAATTATTTATATTATAAATTTGAAGTTTATTATTATTTCTTCCTGAATTGCATTCAAATGTCTACTAAGCACAGTAAGTTGTTTGCATTTCTTTTAAATTACGAACATACCTTTTTATTTTGGTATTTTTATAAAACTTGGTTTATTTTCAATTAGATCACGCCCTCGATGAGGTAAATAACGAACGCAATACGTTTCTTTCTATCAGGTGTCATTCTAAATTTTTTAATATGTTTAATATATTTAATATATTTTTTTATATTTTTTATATTTAATATATTTTAATAGGAGCTCAAGTTGTACACGAACAACAAAGAACGAGAAAAATATGAAAATTTAGCAGATGTGTATGCTATAATTGTGACCATGGAGCATTTAGAGAAGGCTTATGTTAGGGATTCCGTAAACGCGGCTGAGTTGAGTAAATAATTATTTTTATGTAAATATTTCTTTAGTATTAAAACTTTTAAATAAGACCTTTTCGTTTTCAATGTAGTTATACCTCCTCATGTACAAAATTAATAGCTCAATACAAAACTGCGATGAATTTAGTAAATGACTTAATACCCGATGTGGAAAAGTTTATGAAGGAATATAAGGTTTTTCCATTGAAATTATTATTATGTTTATTTATGCAATCTATTAATTCATTGCTCAAAATTCAATATTCAATATTCAATATTCAAAATTCAAAATTCAAAATTCAAAATTCAAAATTCAATATTCAATTTATGGAATTAGTTAGAATGCCCAGCAGCAGTAAATAGATTCAAAATAGGGGTTCCAGCGACTATTGAACATTCAATTGATCATGATCCAAGTAAATCTGCAAAATATGTTGCCGAAACTGTTTCTGTATGTACATAATTTATATAATTAAATATATTTATTATTTCTTTATTATTATTATTTCTTTATTATTATTCTTCTTTACTATTAATCTTTTACTTATAATCTTTTATTTTTAGAGTTTCATTACACTTATGGATGCACTCAAATTAAATATGAAAGCCGTGGATGAAATACATCCTATGCTAAGTGACTTAATGCAAAGTTTGAACAATGTGAACACTTTACCTGCAGAATTCGAAGCTAAAATAAGGAACTGGTTAATCACTTTAAATGCTATGAAAGCGAGTGATGAAATAAATGAAAGTCAGGTGCGACAATTATTGTTTGATTTAGAAAATGCGCACAACGCATTTTATCGTTCTTTATCGGACAAGAATTGACTATTAAGGAAATTTTTGAGGTAGTTTTTTTTTTGATTATTTACGTTTATTCTGTAAAGTTTCATTATTAAAATCCAGTTTGAAATATTTACATTCTTTCAATTGATAAAAGTATAATCTCCATATTTGATTAGGATTAAAGTTTGACATTAAGTAATATTTATTATATTAAATATAAATAATTATTATTTCTATCAATAGATTTTGTATTAAGATTGCTGGATTGTCTCGATCAAAAGGTCACCTTGGCTTTTACTGGAAATCTTTTACTGTTAAAATCTTTTGCGAAATAAGTGTTGTGTAATTTTCTCACCAGACGATAGGCTTCGGGTTTAGTTCTCATAACAATTAAATATTTTGAATAGATTGGCGAAGCACCAGCACTATTGAAAGGAAAGGAAAAGAAAAAAGAATTCAAATGGATTCAGATTTTGATGAAATTAAATTTGAAAAAAAAACAAAAAAAGAAATGCATACACGGGTAGTTCAAAAATATTTTTCCAAATTTGTTGCTGATAGTTTGGTATATCAGTAATAAATTCTCTAATTTGTTCAAGTGCAACATGTTTAGGTAAACCAGAGACAATAACGCTGGTACCGCTGTTGGCGGTTCCTCTCATGTTATTTGATGGCATTCTAGGTTTTAATTCATAATTTTTAGGCTGCAAAAAAATAAAATAAATAATAATAATAATTTAAATTTAGAACAAAATATCAAGATCAATGTAATTAAATATAATTAATATAATTTGGACTTAATATAATTTGGACTTGATTTTAATTGTACTGTTATAAATACGTGCAAGAAACTTAATTTCCAGTTTATTTCCTCCTAAATATTTATTCAAACTCGATCTCACAAAATTTACGGCGTCTTTTTCGCTATGAAAACTCATTTCAACTGCTCCCATAAACTGATAAAAATTATTACGAATTGGTGAAACTATAAATATTTTATATGTTACTGTGTGTATAAATTTACGCGAAATTTTTTAACAACTATAAATATTTCAAACTTACTTTCATTGATAGCACTTATACCATTTGGAATATCAACTGCAAGCATTTGTATATCACGAGGAATTATTGTATGAGGAAGATTCCTAATTTCAACAAACCTGCTGGGAACACCAATTGGTCCAAAGTCAACTAAAAAAAAAAAAAAACGAAAAAATTTACTACTTTTTGTGTTTAGACTGAGTTTTTATATTTATGAATAACTTCATTTTGACACAAACTTGAATCAAATAATTGTAATCTTTCTTTTGGTTTTTCCCATTTATTTGGTAACTCCGAAGGCATAACTTTTTTGGGGAAACCTGCTTTTGCTCTTTCCGCAAAAGAATTTTTTGAAACTGGTTCAATATTAGAATTTACTTTAGAAACTTCTACACGACTTATGTGACTTGATTTGTTTTGTTCAACATTAGAATTTTCTTGTGTGTCATCAGCTTNTATTACGAATTGGTGAAACTATAAATATTTTATATGTTACTGTGTGTATAAATTTACGCGAAATTTTTTAACAACTATAAATATTTCAAACTTACTTTCATTGATAGCACTTATACCATTTGGAATATCAACTGCAAGCATTTGTATATCACGAGGAATTATTGTATGAGGAAGATTCCTAATTTCAACAAACCTGCTGGGAACACCAATTGGTCCAAAGTCAACTAAAAAAAAAAAAAAACGAAAAAATTTACTACTTTTTGTTTTTAGACTGAGTTTTTATATTTATGAATAACTTCATTTTGACACAAACTTGAATCAAATAATTGTAATCTTTCTTTTGGTTTTTCCCATTTATTTGGTAACTCCGAAGGCATAACTTTTTTGGGGAAACCTGCTTTTGCTCTTTCCGCAAAAGAATTTTTTGAAACTGGTTCAATATTAGAATTTACTTTAGAAACTTCTACACGACTTATGTGACTTGATTTGTTTTGTTCAACATTAGAATTTTCTTGTGTGTCATCAGCTTTGACCTTTTCAACTTTAAATGTATCACTGACGCCTTCTATATGTTTTGTTTGGATATGTTCTATTAGTGAATTCACGACTTTTTCGGCCTTTTCGGTTTTAGTTGGAAGAGTTTCATTGTTATCATTGTTATTTAATTTCACTTGACTTTCGTCAGGTGTAATTGAAGTTGTATAAGAACAAATTTTCTGCCTTGCACGTAAAGTAGGTAATAATAATGAGCGAAGCATGATTGTATAATTTTCTTGATTGAGATAATCTTAAAATATTATCAATTTTAATCCCGTGAAAAATAAAATAACCATCAAGGGTAGTACAAACTTTTTGTTTATAAAAGTACAAATTTTTATTATTATTTTTTTTTTACAATCAGATAGGATACCCATTTCAGTGGGCACGTGATAAATAAATATTACCCTCGATATTGTGTAAAAGATGGGTTTGCATTACTGCAGGAAAATAAGGCAAACAGAATGTAAAAAAAAAAAATTATTAACGCAAAATTATTAATATCCATAAATAATATAATAAAAAATTTAAAACATACCTAGAAGAAGAATTTGCCGCTTCCCCAAAACCTCCGAACGCATTATTACTATTATAATAATAAAATTTATATTTAAGCATGATACTAATATCTAATATTTGAATCAAAAATAACAATTACCTCGCAAATCGTGCAAATCCACCCCCACTTGGTGCTTTCATGGATGTAGGACTAACTCCAAGTGTTGACGCAGGCCTTTGTCCAAAGCCATGTTGACCAAAAGCTGGTTGACCGAAGGCTGGGTTTTGCACGAAGCCTGTTTGACCGAATGCTGGTTGTCCAAAGGCATTAGGTGAACCAAACGTAGGAGTTTGCGTAACACTGGATGGTAATGGGCCAAATGCATTCACATTACTTGGTGGTGTTGGTGGTGTTGCAAACGCTCGTGGAATACTTTCATTATTACCGCCAAATGGTAAAGGCGAAGGTGTTGATGTACCAAATGCAATTTGCTGGCCCAATACAGGTAATGTTCCTAATGATGAAGTCATCCCAAACCCGCCAATCTCACTGGGCTGACTTAATGAATTATTAGCGTTTGATGGCTCTCCAAATCCAAAAGAATTAAGGTTTTCATTTAAATCTTTATCTGTAATTTCAATTTCTCCAAATTTTGAGTCGTTTTTCGTCTCGACAATTTCTTGAATAATTTCACTACCTGTATCTGTTGCTGGCTCTACGCTTGTAGCGTTTTCTAACACTTTAGATATAATAGACGTATCAAGAAATCCAGTTTCCGATGGGAGATCCTCTGATTTGGACTTCTCGGATTCATCATAAGTTGGGCGAAATTCTGAAGCCCGTGATAAGCTTGATGAATTATCACCTTCAATAACTGAGATCTCTTGAGAACTTTCATGAATTACACGAGTTGAATCTTGAATTTCAGAATATGGTTCAACATCGGATTGATATTCTTCCTCCTCATCTTCCTCGTCTTCTTCCTCGTCTTCTTCCTCGTCTTCTTCATCCTCTTCATCCTCTTCGTTTTCATCTAATAAATTTCTATTCATTATTTCCGATATTTGATTTTCATATAGGGATCCTCCTCCCCCCTCAAAATTGGGAATAATATTTGTACTTATAAACGCATCATCATCATCGAAATTGGTATGAAAATGATCACTAAATGGTGATTCATTGGAAGGGCTTGAAATGTTCGATATATTTTTTGGAACATCTTGCGTATGCACTAATTTTGGTTCATAGGATTGTGCCGGTATATCGTGAATCTTTGTCGGACTTAGGTTCTTTTTTGGTGATATTGTGATCGAAGGCATAGTTTTTCTTTCACCAATCACTGATTGATAATTATTAGATAAAGTTAATTATAAACACTAAATGTTACAAATAAAATGAAGATATGGGGGAAAATATGAACCTTTGTCTTCGAAAGGATTGCTTATAATTGGATTTTTCCTTTTTTTTCTATTCAGATTCTTGAATTTTTCGCAAAAACTTTCTTTATTAAGGTAAGTGGATGTGGCTCTAGCTGCATCTATCGAATAGGAAATATTCAATTTAGGATTCATAACTGATTTGACTTCTTTGATGATTTGCTCAGAAACATCTTCGGTTGAAGTTTCACTCTCCGTTGTTATGATATGCTGTGAAAGTTTATCTAACTGAGCATTCAGATGATCGATCTTGGTCACGTTATGATATAAGCCTTTACTGATATTGCGAATTGAACGATCAATATAGTCCAAAGGAGACTGCCTGAAATTAGAAAAAAAAAATATTACAAATTTTGATTAAAAAAAAATATTAAATATTCTAATAAAGAATGTGATATATACCTTAATAATCCAGAGTTCTTTTTTTCTTTGATTTGTTCGTGCAACGTGTTCAATTGAGTTTCTAAAGCTTTGATACTCTCTTTGACATTCTTTTAAAAGAAAAAAATGATATAGTTTGCACAATGCATAACATGAGAGGCAATAAAACGAATAACTGAAGTAGAACCTTAAAAACGGTCTCTATCCTGTTCTTAATTCGTATTTGTATCATTTGGCGACTACCTGGGGGGGGAGCATCTTGAAGTCTTTGTAAATCATTTTTCGCCTTCGTGTTACCTTTTAAGACAAAAAACAAAAGCATTATGGATTTTAAGTACAAAGTTCAAATATTGTACAATATGACAAGAGAAATTAAATATGATAAAATGACAAGACCTAAGCTAACTTCGTCAGAAAAATTCAAAACTTGATGTTTTAAATCAACAAGATCTTTAGTATAATCTTCAGCACGATTTTCTGATTCTTTTGTTTCCGAGATAATGAAGGGTAAATCGCCAATCAATAAAGAATTAATATTGTATAAACTTCGCTCATTTGACCGCATTTTATATTTTAAGATACAATTTTCTTCCACCCTTTTTATTCCTTCGTAGAACTAATAGAAAATAAAAGGTTAAATAATCTTGTAAATCCTAATAACCCCTTCTCTCCACAGATATAAATACCTTATCAATAGCGTTCTTAGCAGCAATAAATCGATCAACATTTAGAATTACTGTTTCTGTTCTTCGCTTATTATATTGAGGTATATCATCACTAATATCACTAATTGTATATGGTGGAGTCAATTTATTATTGGTATTTGTTTTTTTTTCGGACAAAACTGAAGTTTGATTATAATTATTTTTTATTGTTGTTGTTGTTGTTGTTTCGGAAAGGTCGTCAACAGAATTTTGTTTTTGATTTTTTGTATTAAACTTATCTGTACTAATATTAATAATTGGAGTTAAAGGAGTGAATTTATTCTTCTGTTCGGATGCGTCAATATTAAAGGATTTTTGCTCTTGATTATTTTGAAGTGTTATGTTCTCGGATGACGTTTCGTCTGGTAATAAATCCTTTTTTTGAGGTATCATTCCTGATGAATGGCCAGTAGTAGGTAAAGCCTTTGGAGGAGATATTTCTGAAAAATTTTCTTCTGCGTCCTTATAGAAACATCGGTATCCTAGGATATCACATTCGTCATTCAAAATATATAATACAGGAACTGGTGGAATTTGTTTTTCTTCTCCATCTACAAAACCACTCCAATAATCAGTACAAGTAAAATCAAGCGCCAATCCCACCGGTGATGTATCATTCTCGTGAAAATCTGATAGTGGAAGAACCGCCCGATTTGTATCTGCAAGAATCCAACTTGACCAATTATTCAATTTATCACGTGCAACCGTATTAATATCTGATGAATTGGCGCTCGCGCAAATTACGAGATTTTTCAAATTTGAACCCCTATAATAGAAAATGTATAAAAAGTGTATAGAAAGAAAGTGGTTAAGATATTTGTAAAATTATATATATATAGAAAGTGAAAGACAATCACCAGTCCTTTATTGACTCCATGTATAAATATGGTAATTTATCACGACCAGAGGAATAACAAATATAAGGAAATTTGAGATAATTTATTTTTGTTTTGGATTCTTGTGACACTACGTATACTTCAAGTTCAGGATCATTCTCCTGAACAATTGGAAAGTAGGCGACAATAAACAAACTACTCTCCAACCAAAGTACGTTCTGAACTTTAAAACCAAATTAAAGATTATTTCTAGAACAAAAAATAAAATACTTAAATTAAGATTAAATAAATTAAATCATTAGATTTTACCAAAATAAGCGATTTTTCCCAAATCCGGAGGTGGATGAATTATTCCTTTGGATACACCTTCTGGAGTATATTGAGTAAGTTTTCCATTTTGACCTCCACATATTAATTGTTCACCTTTGGGGGACCAGCATACTAAGAATTCATGAAAACTTAATTGAATATTTGATTATAATTATTATGATTTCACTGTTTTTTTTTATCTTTGAAAAATGACTTACTGGAAGTAACTTGTTCTCCAATTTTATCGTTCTGTATGTTTCCGATTTCGTCATCACTTAGAAAATCTCTAATTAATACATTACCGGACATAAGCAATACGGCTATTGAGTTGTATTTCTCACCCGGATTTGGTCGAGCATCTTTAATTTCATCATCAAATGATAATATTTGATAAGGTTGAATACTATGTGACTATCAAATAAGCGTAAATTAGGAGTAAGATAATGTAATGAATCATTTAATATTGAAAGTTTATTAATCATAATAAATTAATTGTAAGTATAAAATACCTCCAATGCAAGTTTAGTAACATCGTAAAATAGTATTTGACCATTGTTGATACAAACGGCCAGTGTCAAATGATCTGAAGAAAGTCGAAGACATATAACTTGCCCTTCACGTACATCAATATGTACTTTCTGAGTAAGAAGTTCTTTTGAATCAGCTTTGGAAGTTTCGAATTTGGCGCGTAGATCTTGTGTAGACGCGTAAATGAAACCTGAAATTGCAATAATTAATTATTGAAAGATTTGAAACTTTTAATTTCATAATTTTCTTTAATAAATTACGTTACGAACCTTTATTCGTTGCAGCGACGAAAAATCCGTATATATTAGATAACACCAACAGCGAACAATGAGAAGAAATTTTTTCGTCATAAACTCCCTCCGAAAGCTTCACTTTTAAAGCTTTTTTATTTACTTGGATAAATTCAAAAAACTATATATGAACGAAAAAAAATGAATATAGTTAAAGTTCAAAATTCATTATTTAAAAAAGATCATGCATTACTTACTTCAACATCAACCTCCTCAAAGGATTGTTGTTCTATTTCTTCAGACATCTTTAAACTATTATTCTTTTTGAGACCTTAAAATCTTAATATCTTAATATACGGGTACGATCATATGACCACGATATGGTGCTAAATATCGATTATCTAATCAAAATAATCATAATAAAAAAATTACAGTAATCATTAATTCACTCAGGGAAAAACCGATCAGTGATAGTCTTTTCCAATGAGCAAAAAAAAAAGCCAGTTATCAAAAACAAATTTCGAGAAGTTGCCAGCCAAAAAGGAATGGTAAAATATTGTCCGACCATGATGGTGATCCTAAAATCTTAAACTCTCTTGTTTTTAACCTTACACTTGAGTAGCACTAAATTATTCCCTGGAATTGAGACGAGTAAATAACTTCCCTATATACAAATCTTTTGGAATTAGAAAAATTAGACAACACAATAGACGGACATTTTACAATATTAAAAAATCTCGCTTGCTATCTGTTTTTATTTATTTTTTATTTTATTTTATTTTATTTTATTTTATTTTTATTTTATTTTATTTTATTTTATTTTATTTTATTTTATTTTATTTTATTTTATTTTATTTTATTTTTATTTTTATTAATTAAAATATATTGATAGTTGATAGTTAGAATAAAAAAAAACAAATAATCTTTTTTTAATTACAATAAAAATATTTTAGTTAAGGATAGTTACGCGTAAAAAATTCGTGTAACTTGGATCGAACCATATATTACTGATGTTAATGTTGTACATTTCTGCACTCCCCAACTTTGGCAAAGAATGTGGGAGATTTTTTGGGGGAGGAAGCACAAAATGTACACGCGCGTAAACCGTATTTGAAAATCTGAAAAAGGGGCTGGCGTTCTCATATTTGTGGTTGATATTGTATTGTTGATATTATTGTTGATCCCAATTTTGCAAGATCGTATTACTTGATAACATCCGGATTTTACCGAATCAATACTTTCCAGTTTTCTTTATAAGCAACCATTTTTCTGAAATTTGTCTTTAGGTTCTTTTAGTTCACTTTCCCTAACTTAAGTGAGCGCAACCAACCCCCAGATTTTAAAGCAAATTGCTTCCTCTTCTTAANATTTTATTTTATTTTATTTTATTTTATTTTATTTTATTTTATTTTATTTTATTTTTATTTTTATTAATTAAAATATATTGATAGTTGATAGTTAGAATAAAAAAAAACAAATAATCTTTTTTTAATTACAATAAAAATATTTTAGTTAAGGATAGTTACGCGTAAAAAATTCGTGTAACTTGGATCGAACCATATATTACTGATGTTAATGTTGTACATTTCTGCACTCCCCAACTTTGGCAAAGAATGTGGGAGATTTTTTGGGGGAGGAAGCACAAAATGTACACGCGCGTAAACCGTATTTGAAAATCTGAAAAAGGGGCTGGCGTTCTCATATTTGTGGTTGATATTGTATTGTTGATATTATTGTTGATCCCAATTTTGCAAGATCGTATTACTTGATAACATCCGGATTTTACCGAATCAATACTTTCCAGTTTTCTTTATAAGCAACCATTTTTCTGAAATTTGTCTTTAGGTTCTTTTAGTTCACTTTCCCTAACTTAAGTGAGCGCAACCAACCCCCAGATTTTAAAGCAAATTGCTTCCTCTTCTTAAATCTATTAATCTTTAAATCACTTCATTTAATCACTTTTATTAACACAACAAAATGCGTGAGTGTATTTCTATCCACGTTGGTCAGGCTGGTGTCCAAATTGGTAACGCCTGCTGGGAACTTTACTGTCTTGAACACGGTATTCAAGTGAGTAAATTATTTTTTAATGAAAAAAAATTCATCACCGATGATCATCACCACATAAGGAATAAAAGTTTTGTGTTTTTGTTTTATGTAATAATAATAATAATAATAATAATTGTGGTGATTATTATCGAGCACGTAAAAAACTTGAACTCTTTATTCAAGCAAGCAACATACTCAATGGATTTAACTTAATAAATTAAAAAAAAAAGTTCCATTATTGATTTAAATTTATATAATAATAAAATATTTTTTGCTTTTTCTTTAAATTATTAGCCTGATGGACAAATGCCGACAGACAAATCTGTTGGAGTCTGTGATGATTCCTTCAACACTTTCTTCTCTGAAACCGGCGCCGGAAAACATGTTCCTCGTACAGTTTTCGTTGATTTAGAGCCAACTGTAGTAGATGAAGTTCGTACTGGTACCTACCGTCAATTATTCCATCCCGAACAATTAATTACTGGCAAAGAAGATGCCGCAAACAATTATGCACGTGGACATTATACCATTGGTAAAGAAATTGTTGATCTTGTCCTTGATCGTATTAGAAAACTCGCAGACAATTGTACTGGTCTCCAAGGTTTCTTGGTATTCCATTCATTCGGAGGTGGTACTGGTTCAGGTTTTGGTGCCTTGCTCTTAGAACGTCTCTCTGTTGATTACGGAAAGAAATCGAAATTAGAATTCTCTGTCTACCCCGCACCACAAGTCTCAACTGCAGTTGTTGAACCTTATAACTCTATCTTAACTACTCATACTACTTTGGAACATTCTGATTGTGCCTTCATGGTTGACAACGAGGCCATCTATGACATTTGCCGTCGTAATCTTGACATCGAGCGCCCCACTTATACCAATTTGAACAGATTGATTGCTCAAGTAGTATCCTCTATTACCGCATCTCTCCGTTTTGACGGGTCTCTCAACGTGGATTTAACAGAATTCCAAACAAATTTGGTCCCCTATCCTCGAATCCATTTCCCATTGGTCACCTATGCACCTGTAATTTCAGCCGAAAAAGCTTATCATGAACAACTAACCGTGGCCGAGATCACTTATTCTTGTTTTGAACCAAACAACCAAATGGTTAAATGTGATCCTCGACATGGTAAATATATGGCATGTTGTTTGTTGTACCGTGGTGACGTCGTGCCTAAGGATGTTAATGCCGCTATCGCTACAATCAAGACCAAGCGTACTATCCAATTTGTTGATTGGTGTCCTACCGGTTTTAAAGTTGGTATCAATTATCAACCCCCAACCGTTGTTCCCGGTGGTGATCTCGCCAAAGTTCAACGCGCTGTGTGCATGTTATCTAATACAACAGCCATTGCTGAAGCCTGGGCTCGCCTTGACCACAAATTTGATTTAATGTATGCCAAACGTGCTTTCGTTCATTGGTACGTCGGTGAAGGTATGGAAGAAGGTGAATTCTCTGAAGCACGTGAAGATTTGGCCGCATTGGAGAAAGATTACGAGGAAGTGGGCACCGATTCTCTTGAAAATGACGAAGAGGAAGCCGAAGAATATTAAGCTCGAAGAGTTACAAAGTATTTTTATACTATTATAACAATAAAATTTTAACAAGCTTTATATAAGATTCCTTAACTATACTGTTACTTTATTATTCAACTTTAATTTTATTGTTCTATATTTCGTCGGTCAAAAGATTTTTTTGTATTAATAAAGATCGGCTGAAAAGCCCATAAAACATTTTTCGTATATTAATTTGACATGCATGCTTAATCATTTATCAGTGTACAAGTGTACAATTAATGTGGGTGGTTAAATTTTTACTATGCAAAATTCGATATAAAATCATTAATATAAAATGGTTAAATGCTTGGACCGACCATATATAAAAACGCATTTTGGATAAATTTATTTAATTATTACATACAAATTAATCATTTCACAGGGAAAATAAAGTACATCAATAGAATTTAGGTATTTGAAATTTCCTAAATTTTGAGAGGTTCCAGTTTTCGGCTGATTGTATGAGCTAAGTAATTCATTAATTTCGTTAGTAGTAGCATTCTCAGAAAATTAGGTGGAACAGCTTGTCACGAATTTTCGAATTTCTTTAAAAAGTTTCTAAAGAAGATAGAAATATAGAGACTTGTTTTATACTGAAAAGAAACTTTAACTGGAAATCAAAAAATAATATAAACCAGTGTTTGTTGTAATTGTCGCTAGAAAGCGTTGGCTATATCTTTATATCTTGAACTTTAGAAAGATATATTTGTATATTATTTGTAAGATTTTATATTTTATCGTTTATCGAATATAATATAATGTTCACAGAATAATTAATATTGCATAATCACATGATTTGTAAAGGAATCAATATTCGAACGCACATATATATATATTTACAGTACGTGAAAAAAGAAAGTTTCTATAACTATTCTTATGAATGAATAAACGTTCTAGGGTTTACGTTTTGCAATTATATCAAATATTGCATTAGATTATATGGCTTCTAATTTCTAGAATTTCTAGTTTTTTTATGTACAATAATTTTTTAAATATACGGTGTGGTGCAGTAGACACACCAGGATTTTCTGACAATGGGAAGAAATACTCGGTGAACTTGTGGGTAACCATACAAAAGGGGATATACAGTGATTGAATTTCCAATTTCCAATTTCCAATGAGCAAAGAAAACAATAATTGAAATAATATTTTTTTTTGTTTTTATTTTTTATATTTTTTATATGCGATATAATTGTAAAATTTAGATTACCAATAGCGAGAAATACGAGAAATATGAGAAATATAAATGTTGATATTATGCAAGAAGGACATTCCTTCAACAATATTAATAATAAAAAATCAATCGTGAGTTTTCATCACAATTATATACTAGTAAAATAATATCTATCGTTAAAAGGTCATATCATCATCATCCAAGAATAAACAATATTCTTCATTAGGAATGAATGATTTAAGTCTTGTCAATATAGAATATAAAATGAATCGATGTTCGTAATGTTGATGACCTTTTGCAGTCTTTTTTGTCTTACTGATGTTAAAAAGGTGGAGTAATCGTTTAATAACCTAGAATAATAAATAAATTAATAATAATAATGATAACGATAACGATAACAATAACAATAATAATAATAATAATGATAATAATGATAATAACAATAATAATAATAAGTCATACATTGTTAATCAAAGAATTCATAGATGAATTCTGTTCAGATTCCTCTGTAACATATGCTTGAGCCAGTGATATTTCCTTTGGTATTAACGTTGATAATTTTCGTGTACTAGTTTTATCTTGCATAAATCTCATAAATTCTTCTTCCCACGTTTCATAAAATTTAGAGAAATTTTTAATCTTGAATAGTTCTGTTAAGGTTTCGTTCCAACTTAAATTTACTAGACCACTTAATACTATTTTTACACCATATTCTAATTTATTAACAACATTTCTTGTTAAGAAATTATCATCGGAGTTTATCTGATTTGAAATTAAAATGATAAAGACATCCAATATTTTAACTAGCCATTCTAAACGTATCTTTCTTTTCATAATTTTAGTTTTTGATGAATTATATATATGAATATTCATAGCCCGAAGGATCCATGAAAATATTAAAGACGTGTCCGAAAAATAATTCGAATTATCCACATTAATGTTTGTTAAACAATTTTGTAAAACTGGTATTAAATATTTTATAGGATCAAGTCGATTTAATTCACACATGGCGCATATTGAAAAAACACCAATTTCAAGTTCATCCATATTAAGAATAGGTGTATTATTATTATTATTATAAGTTGTACTTGTATTATTATATGACATTACTGATGACTTATAATAATCTACATCTTCAACATCGAAAATGCAAGAATAAATCATTAATCGCATAATTTGGGCTTGTTTTTCGTTTGATGGAGGATGAAAATTTAAATAAACTTTCTTTAATAACCCTTTAATTTCTTGTCGAAGAGAACTGATTGATTGTGAATCCTTGGCATCGTTCGCACCAGTTAAAGTATATTCGGCCATTGTAGAAAGGAAAATAATTTGTAATCCCTATTAAATAAAATAATGGATAAATAAATAATTAATTAATTAATTATATATTTTCTAATTATGTTGTAGGCATAACATACTTCGTCCTTTGAATCATCATAATTCCCATTTTTATTAAATAAGCTTAATAAAATTACTTCAATAATTTCTACAACTCTTGAATTAGGTACAAATTTATTAATTACATTTTCCATTCCATGTTTTTGAAGTAGCTCGGTATTTGATTTTAAAATTCCATTTTCAAGAGATGTTTTCTCAAAACCACACATTTCAAGAATTTTTCCAAGTGCATCCCCTAAAAGTAATTTTTCATATTCAATATTCTCAAAATAATAATTATTATTATGAATTTCATTGAATTTGATTAACGAATAAATAAGAAATTCCATTAATGATATAGAATGAGAACAATGTCGTATAGCCATAATAACACTTTTATAACGAAGATCATATCTCCGATTGCTGAGTCTTGAGAGAACCGAGAACCAGTTAACTGGTGGAATGGTAAGATTTACTTTTGAAAAAGTTGAAATAATCAAACTTGCGGATTCCAAAAATATTTGTGAACTTGATATTTTTGATTCTAAATATTTCAAATGTCAATTCATTAAGACATTTAAGATATTAAGAGAATTAATCGTTAATCTGTTCAGTCCTCATTTATTACAAAAAAAAAAGAAAAAAAAAAAAGAAAAAAAGAAAAGAAATTGAAAGAATGATTAGTCTTACTTAATGATGACACCATAAGACTATCAAACAAAGCTCTTAAATAACTTGTAGGGAGAAATTTTGAATAATCTTTTTGCTCTGTACTACTACTAGTAAACAACTTCTCTGATTCAATATCCAAACATTCATCATCTTCTGAAAGCCTTAATGCATATTGGGTTATTCTTCCAAAAACAATCATCGCCAATCTTCCTCCCTTCAAATCACTCACATTAATACAAGAAGAAGAGGAAACTTGTGTATTAATTCCAGAAATGTTTTGTAAAGAATCTAATACTAATGTAATTATGGAAGGTGCTGCCAAAGAATAGAAATAAAAATTTCTATTATATTCTGAATGTAAATGGAAAAAATATTTTACACCAGCTAGAGATCCTAAAGTCAATATTGCAGCGTATCGTTTAGCAATATTTGTCTCTAATGAAGTAATCATATGAACTTGTGCATTTACTTGAGAATTATAAGATACTAAATATTGAGATGATTGTTTCACCGTAAGAATAGCTTGTAAAACGTGAGAATAAGCTTGGGTGAAATGAAATGTATATCCGGACCATTCTCGCTAATAAATAGGAAAGCAATATATTAAAATAAAGAGAAAAAAAAATCGATTATATATAATGATATAAAGATATATAAAGATATATAAAGATATATAAAGATATAAAGATATAAAGATATAAAGATATAAAGAAAATAACAAAAATTCAATAATTACCTCTTTACTTGAAATATTTACAACTTTTCCTAAAAGTTCAACAATCTCTTCAGTCACTTCTTTACCTTCTGAAAATCCGACTAACCAAGCTGCACCTGCAATATTTTTTTTGACATCTTTGCTAATTTTACCATTTTTCTCAACAAATTCTTTCAGACTAAATAATGCCTTTTGATATATAGGTTCCAATTTTTCTTCATCATTATAATTAATTTTTGATAACCCAATCATGATACCTAAACTATAATCAATTGATGTTGTAGATTCTGTTAATTCTTGATCATCATTTAAAGTGTTATGAGTAAGTAATTCACCAAGGACAGATACAATTTCCGAGCTCATTTTTTTCATTTCGTTAGAGGAAGCAATATGAGACAAAAGAGTTCCAAGAGCATATCCTGCTCCCAGAAATGTCCATCTTGATGTTTCACTTTAAAAGTTATATGATAATCAATTTAATTTAATTAATTTAATTAATTGAAATAATAATAAAAGATAAAAGATAAATAATAAATAAATAAATAAATAAATAAATAATAAAGTAAAATATAAAATGATAATAATAATCACCTGCGACTTTCGCTTAACTTTGAAATTAACAAATCAATAACTTTTCGAATCAATTTTTCATCAAGTATAATTAATGATGATAAATATCCCGAAGCCATTATAATAGCAAATTGAACTTCTTCATTAACAATGAGGGTGGAAATTTGATTCAAATTTTTATCATCATCATATTGTTTAAGAAGTTCAAGAATCCGATTCAATGTGTTTATCGCATGTTCTTGTGCAGATACAACATTTAAAGACTTTAATGCAAGACAATATCCTAAACCAATATTGAAATTTAATAATTCAGATATATAAAAATTGAAAAATATAAAGAATTTAATAAATATATTGATTGACTAAAAATACCCGCAAGTGCCAAAATGATATTTTGACATGTTATGGGAAATTTCACATCATCTAAACGTTTCATCAAGTCTTCCCATAATTTTTTTATGATTGCTTCATCTTTATTATTATCATAATGTCTACTTGTAATAGATAATAATTCTTGTAAACCCATTTCGAAAAAATTCCACCATTCTAAAACAATACTTAATCTAATTAACCAATGATCAGTTAAAGTAATGTCCTGAATTGCATTCACCATTAATTTATAAAATCTTGTAGATTTCAAATCAATTTGTTGATCTTGTGGTGGTGATAAAACGAGTTCTTGTTTTCTATTTATTGAAGGTTGATAACAGACCAAAGATGCTAAAGCATATCCTACTCTTAAACCAGGATTAACTAATCCACTTTCCCAATCATTAACAATTTTATCTCCAATTGATGTTATTATTTGTTTATTTTTTTTGAATTCACTAACATCAGGACTATCAGATACTAACTTTCCAACACCTTTAACATTTTTATCACTTTTATCACTTTTATCACTTTTATCACCTTTAAATAATCCTCGCCTCAAATTTTCACTTTCATGTGAAATTATTTTACTCAATACAAATTGCCATTCTTCCATTTGACAAAGATTAATTTTCTCATCATTTTCACTTTCACTTTCAAAAAAAAGAATTGAAGATAATATTTTTGGTGATTCAGGAAATACTTTTGACAAAATGTCAGGTACGGAGAAATGAGATAACGTAAGAAGACCTAATTTAAGAATTCGATGATCTTCTTGTATTTGAAAACGATTTTTGTCTTCTTGATTAGAATCAGAATATCGATGAGGGAAAATGAGTGGACAAATGTATGATAATAATATATCTTGCTTAAATTCATTGTATACATCCGTGTCTAGCAAATTAAAAAAATTAAAAAATTAAAAGAATTAAAAAATTAAAAAATTAAAAAAATCAAAAATAAAATAATAATACCTTCATTATTCTTAGCCACCAATTTATAAAATTCACATAATCTTGATATTATATCAAAGTTAAATTTTTTAGATTTCCTTATTGCTTCAGTAACATGTACCAATAAAATATTCCAAACTAAAAGACAATTTAAAAAGTCATTTATGATGTAAACAAATATAATATAATTTATAATTATTAATAATTCTTACCTGCTCTAATACCAACAACATTAGCTTCGACACATGCGTTCAATGTTTCTATTATTAAACATAAAGACTTTGGGTGTAGCACAACAGATTGTAATAAAGTTGAAATGAAAGGAATTAATTCCACTGCGTAATCTTTTCCATCCGATTTACAAATATCTCTATAAATAAAAAGTATTTAATTATTAAATTTTTATTATTAAAAAAGTTATTTATAATAATGAAAAGAGAATGATGAATCGGTAATAAATAAAATAAAATAGAAATATAACCTTATGGTTGAGAGGACAGCTATTTCTAATTCAAATTCTTCATTCGATGTATAAGCTTCATGAACTATGAGTTTTCGTTTTCTAACCCATTTTATCAAGATAAATCTTAAATATTTCCAAATTTTCTTATCCTTAATCAAGATTTTATGTAACATTCTTATTCCAACATCATGTAATTTTGTTTTTTTGTCATCGCCTTCCTCAGGAATAAGACTATTTGCTATTTTTATAATTTTCGATGAGATAGCAGGATCATTTATAGAAATTAAAGAAGGTAAGGAATGATACAAAATATGGAGATGAATTAAGGAAGAATTATCATTTCTCAAAATATAAAGGAATAATAAGAATATGGGAAATTTTTGTGAAATATTATTTTCACAGATTGAATTCAAATGATCTAACGTATGAATTCTCATTTTAATTTCATGATGAAATAAATATGGTACACTAAAAAGTGTTAGATTCATTTTCATGAATATATTTTCTGATATTGAATCCTTTGAAAAAAATTTTAATAGAAAAAATGTCTCGGATAATATTTCTGAAATTGTTCCATTAATGCTTGGTGATTTAAGCAGTACATCGATCTGTCACAATATTATTAAAATAAAAATATTATTATCAAAAAAAATAAAAAATATTATTATCAAAAATATTAATATTACATAAAATAAAAAATTAAGCAATGTTATTTTACCTGTTCGAAATCATTTTCATTAGTAACTCTTTGAATTGTATTTATTTTCTGAATCATCAAAAGAATTTCCATCGCATTAACCCTTGAAATTCCTTGAAATGATTCCGAGATCACTTGAAATATTGGTAAAATAGCCATATTAATTAATGTTGAAGAAACACCTTCTTTACTTTCTTTATTTATATCTTCAATTAATTTTTGCATGATTTCAAGTATCATTATTTGAATTTCACAAGATTGGCAATCCAGAAGTAAAAAAGATAAAGAAGGCCATAATAGTAAGTAATTTGGTTTTGATATAATTTCTGAATAATTTTGGTGAAGCTTAAATAAATGAGAAAACATTGATACATATTGAATTGAGGATAAATTTGAGTGATGAGCATCACAGGCAAGAGAAAGAATCTGAATCCCAAGTATGATACTGAAATCTTTTAAAAATGTTGAACTTAAATTTTCTCGGATTAAAGATAATTCAAGAACATGAACAAGTGACTGCATTAGAAGATAAATCTCAATTGAAATTGCATTATGTTGTGAGTAATGTGTGTACCGTGTATATTGTGACTGTTGTGAAGTAATAGTATTGAACATAGTTTCTAATGACATTCTTTGTACAACTGAAAGCAAATAATATAATATATCTTCTCTGAATTTCGAATAAAACTCATCGCCAATATCATGATATGCAAGATTTAAAATAAAATTTATCAATGAAGATGACCAAAACCTTTGGTTTTCTTTTAATTCTTGAGAACAATCAAAAAGAACAAAGTTGAAAAAAGATTTCATCATTTCCAATAAGTTTTGCATATACTTTGATATTTTTTGAGTGGAATTTAAACCAGTAATAAATTTAATCCTGGAAGTATCAAAAATTCTTTCAAGTTGTGAAAGTAAGATAGGAAATGATTCCTTGGGTCTCATCGTAATTGTAGATATTAATGGATGAATCTTTTCATCATGAAAAGCTTTAACATTAAATGGACATTTATAATCTAAAGAATCAATTTCGCTTTCTACTTGATATATTAAAATATCTGTTATTCCAATTATAACATTATCAAGGGTAATTCCTGATACTGTAGGAAGAGCATCTATCAAACCATTAAGAGCCTGAGACCAATTTATGACATTTGACTTTACAAGAGCAACCAACTTTTTAATTGCATTAGAAGAAGTGATTCCTGACGAAGAAGCAACAAAAGCCCATAACTGTTCAAATAGTGAAGGAATATCATAACCCTCCGGATGATCATTTGCAGCTTCAGGGTTTTCAATTATTTTGTCAATGATTTTTTGGATTGATTGTAAAATTATTGAACGATGTTTCATTTGAGAAAATTAAAATTAGTCATATTCAACATTTCTATTTCAAATTGTACTAATTGTACTACAAATATAATGTGATAAAATGTACATATTAACTGATTAACTGATGCAGCGTGTTACGGTAAAATAAAAAAATATCATTTCGTTTCCCAAAGGAAATTAAAGAAATTAATTACTTTTTTCAATTAATATTAATTCATTTGGACTTGGCAGTTCATGAATTTTTTTAATTACGTTTGTTTCTCATTGAAATGTCTTCTGTCATCGTAATTTTATTCATTTTCATTAATTAATAAAATCGAAAAAAAAGAATATTTTATTTAAATTTAAATTTAAATTGATTGAACTTCGATTGTTAAGAAAGCAAAACACTTTGATTATGAAGCGATAGTATTATGTAATTTAACAATACGATGAAGTGATTGATATTAATATCTTTAATATTTGAGTTCCAGATATTATTTATTATCTATAATCTATTGTGGATTTTTTCTTTAAACTAAAACAAACACAATAATAAGTATTATAAATTGAATAATGTTGCCTCTAAATAATTGAATGTATTTTTTGTTCTCGTTCTTAAAACGAGATCAGGTGTTGGATACGAAAAGGCGTCCTATGTAAAATACTAATACAACGGTTATATTTCAAAAATTCGAAGCCACATTTTCTATATACCCCAGGTCTTTAACAAATTTTGAAGCTTTTGTCTTATACCCGGTGTACAGGTTTATACAGTCTTTAAAATCATGCAAAATATCTTTATCTTCGATCAATTTTTCCGAATTACATACAACGAGCTGAAACGTGTTCATGTTCAAATAAATAATTTTTTTGTACGTAACATTTTATTATCATCATCATCATCATTATTCTATATCGTATTATATTTGTAATTTTATTGTTCAAAGAAATTTTTCAGTTATGGAATCTCCTTTCAATATGGAAATCTTAGATGAAATTTACCAAATTTTATTAAATCAAAAGTATTAAAATGGCATCATGGATTAGGCAGATGTATTGTTGAAGCAGTATAATATTATTACTATTATTATTATATTCAGGGAACAGTACAAATGGATTTGAGTTTACATTCTACATTAATATATTATATTATTTTTTATTTTAGATTCTCTTGTATTTGGAGTAGTATTTTTTTCAAAAAAAAAGAACCATCATCATTTCTTATCATATAATAATGATAAATGACTTGTATTAGATGATTATATTTTAAAGTATCATAATAATTAAAAGAATTTCTTTTTTCTTTGCTTAAATCACCAAGAATGAGATAATCTTCTTTTTTATTTAATGTCCCCTTTTTTTGCTTTTCTTTTATTCTACTACCATTTTTCAGCAATATTAATATTATCCCATGTAAACTGCATATTAATTGCATCTGTAACCTCTTTGACGTGGGTTTGATGTTCAATTATTTAATAAATAGTTAAATCTGAACGTTTTTATAACCCATTTTGGCACAAAGAATTGTGTATCACACAAATAATATATGAAGGAATATAAATGAATATAAATGAATATAAATGAATATAAATGAATATAAATATTTTATTTAATTTACAGTTTTTTTTAGAGTACAATACGGTAAAAAATGTACATTCATTATAAATTTTACATCAAGGATAAATAACTTAATTTACTTCCATCCTAGCTTCATTATCGAAATCTAATTTTTCAGTATTTCCATTATTTATATTTTATTCTTATTCTTGCTGTTCCTGAGCAATTGTATGATGATCATTAAATCCACTTTCATCTGGATCTGTAAAGAAAGTATTGAATTCATCACCTCCCATACATCCAAACAAATCTTGCATACATTTACCCAAATGTTCCAATTCTTTTATGACATCTTCCATTACAAGCGCATATGCATAATAAACTATATAATGTGCGTCATTTCCTTCAATAACCCTTTGCTTAACAACTGGAAGATCTCGTATCTTTTTAACCAATCTTCGCCTTGCCTTTTCGGCTGGTGGTAAATATATTGGTAAAGGTGTTTTAAGTTTTAATGCTGCCGCTAATATATAAAAATATAATAAAACATTTCCTACTAATTCTTTCCTTTCACGCGAAATTGGAAGAATAAAATCTCTTCTTACTGATGCATATCGATCTTCTTTTGTAACAGCAATTCTCATGGATAACAACTTATCAAGAATGTTTTGGCATCCTGAGAGTATCTCATTATAAGTTCCCCTTGGGAAAGGACCTTTCAGACGAGGTTCATTTGGAGTCTGCGCAAGAAGATCAGAAAGCTTAAGTAATGAAACTTGAAGAAATAACTCCATATCCATAAATTCTTTTGTTGATTTACTAAGATGTTGGGATGTTTTAGGAAGTAAAACAGTTGTATCATAAGATTCCATATCTCTAGTTTGAGGGTTCTCCCGGACCTCGGTTTTAGTCGAATACACGGCAACCAATTTTTTATATAACCAACCCATATTAACAAATAGTTGACTTAAACCTTTTCGAAGTTCTGCACGTGCTTCATATGGCCACAAATAATTGGTAACAACTACACCCCAGATAACACCAGTACTAACAGCAATAAAACGAGTCCATGCAATATCTTTAATATCCATTACTGGCTCTTTATCACGTATATTATATCTATATAACGCAACTAGATTATAAGTCAAAAGAATAAATGTTCCAATACGATTGTATTTTGTATAAAGAATAAGTTTGAAACAACCTAGAGCGATTATAAAACCAAATATGGAAAGAATAACTGGATTATCGGGGAATAACGTGTAAATAACCCATGAGAGATAAGATCCAAATAATGTTCCCAATACTCGATATATCGCCACCAAATTAGTTCCACCCACTGTAGGAACCATCACGACCATCATCTGAAAAACGTGAAATTAAAAGTTATTATTAGTTATTATAATTAAATTGATAAAATATATTACATATATATATATATACCGTACCGTAATGCATGCCCATTCTCCTCTATAATAATAATATAGATCTCTTGTCGATTCAATGAATGCGGGGCTTACTAATATTGCAGCACTAACAGCGGCTTTAAAAGCATATTTGACTTCAAATTGACGAAACCAAGATAGTGATTTCCAAATTTTCATTGTAATCTTCTGCCAAAAAGTTTTAGGTTTCGGTGTTTGAAGAGTATCAAAAAGATTATGAGTATTTTCTGGAAATTTATCTTTCATTTTTTTAATAAAACTTTCTTTACGAGCCGATTCAAAAGAATTTTCACGTGCAAAGCAACTAAAGAACAACCAAAATTGCCACCATCTTCTTCTTTCTCTTCTTTCTTGTTCTTTTGCATCAATTCTTGAAATCATATCCACCAAATCAACAAGATCTGTGAGTTCTCTAGTAAATTCTTGTAAATTAAATACAAAAAAATATATAAGGAAGATTTCTTCATTTGGTCTATCTTTTAAATTATTGTTTTTTTTATATAATCTATTTAATCCACGCGATTGAGATTCTTCAAATAATGTAAGAGCAGACTGAAGGTTTTGATGAAGAACTGTAAAAGATGATGTTGTTTTAAGAGAATTATTTGATGATGCGAATAAATCTTGTAAATGTAAAATAGTTTGTTTGCAGGTGAAAGCGAGTGACTTCATTGGAGGTCCTACAAATCTTATAAATTCAATCAAAACCCTTAAATTTCCCGATTCTTCTTCGTCAGAAGAGTCATTATTATTATTTGTCCTCCTTTGATTTTCAGTATTTGGTTCTTTTTTTTCTTCTTGATCCTTTATTATTTCCCACTGAAGCCCACAGCAACTTCTAAGACCACCTAAATGTTGTGCCAACCTAATCAAACTCTTCACAACTTCTTTATACAAAGAAAGTTGTTGTTGCATGTTTTGATTATGAACTTCAAATGCTGCTTGTTTTAAAGAATCCTGAAGTGAAGTAAAAGTTGCACGATATGAAGCAATTGCTGATTGAACTGATTCATCAGTATAATGTATATCATCAATTAAAAATGTTTTTGTGAGAAGTTTTAATAAAATACGAAATGATTTAAGGGTTACATCAATATCATTCCTATTTACATGAATTAAAATGAATTAAAGAGAATTAAAGAATTGGGAATCTTTTGCTTAATTATCTTAATTATTAAAAGACAAAATATAGAAGATATCTTTTTATTACCTTAATTTTTTACTAGCACTAGTAGGCCATATTAGTATCGATACTAAAAAGCTGATGACAATGCCAATCAGAATTATTTTTGTGACCTGAATAAGTCTCTTTTTCTGCTGATCATCCAGAATCAAAGCACCTTCTCTCGTTAAAGTGACAAATATTATTATATTTGCAAGAGAGCAAGCTACAAAATATATATATATATATATACATATCTTTAAGATTTAACAAAATAATTAAAAGAACAAAAAAAAAAATGAAATTATAATAATCATAATAACGATTACTCACCACTATTAAAAGCTGGTTTGTTAAATTTTGCCTTGTTAAAAGCAACAATGAACATACTTCCTCCACACCAAACGACAACGGTGATCAAATGACCAAGGTTTGGCATGTCGTGACTATAAAACCATTTGGCAGTTACCATACTTCCAATACCAACAAGCATACCGTAAATACCCCCTAAAAATGAAAAAAATACTGCTTCATATATTCCACCTATTGTTTTAGCAGGATTGAAAAACACCACCACAGAAGCTACGAGATGTGAAATCTGTAAATCATATAGATCAAATGTTTCAAATAAGAATGGTGTATATGTAAATAATGATGCAAGAAAAAATGACAATGCACATTTAATAATATTCTTTTGATTGGGTGTAAATAATTTTTTTTGTAACCAATGTTTGATATTATAATAATATGAAGAGAGAGAATTTTCATAACGTGGATTTTTATTAATTAGAATTTCAATATCAGAATCACTATCATAATTATCATAATCTTCAAGTAAAGGAGTATTTTCCGTATTTTGTCTATATAAAAAAATGAAATTTATTTATTTAATATTATAAATATTTTATAAAAATCAAAAGAAAGTAATAAATCACATTTAAAGGACCAACATTTAAAGGATCAACATTTAAAGATAACTAACCTTGAATATTCAGATGTTAAAGATATCCTTCTATTTTGTAATGTACCATCATCCATAATGACACTAAATAAACCATCGGTGGGTGACATCATGGATGATGGATCCTCGTGAATATTATCATCCATTAAAGATTGTGGTGAACAAGACAAAAGACTATCATTATATTGTCGTAATGAATTCCATGGAACTCTTTCATTGGAAAAAGATGCAGAATAAGATCCCGGAAAATAAGAACGACTACGCGATAATCTTCGGGAATTTGATGAATTCTGAGGAATAACATGAATTCGTGTGGGAATTTTTTGTCCTCTTCGTGGCTGCGAAGATGATTCACCAATAGCTAAATTTTCTTCAACTATTGGTTCAAGAACAGTTTCGTTTGCATTTTTATTGTGATCAAGAGAGCCTTGCTCATCAATTTGATTAGAAACGGAACCAAAACTTTGAAATACCCCACCACTTCCTGGTAGTGGAAAACTGAAAAAATTTAGGAGTAAACATCAAATACTATGATACTAATATGCATAAATGAATGTTTCGTACCTTACAGAATGCCTAATGGGGGGAACATTGTTGGAATTTGCCGCTACAAGGTCTATTTCATCATTTTTTAAATTATTGGTCATAATAAAAATTTTATCTCAGAAAGAAAACAAGATGAATTTGATGTGATACATGTTATACATGTTATACATGTTATAAGAAAGGAGAAAAAGACAATGGAAGAAATTACAGTAAAATCCAATAAAGTTCCAAATAAAGTAGTGACGGTTAAAAATTTTAGATTTAGTATTTTTATAGCCGATCAATTATTATTTTCGGGATCATCCGGGATAAGGAGGACCAACTCTACTTTATAAGACAATTAAAACTTAATGGTGATTGTACAACAAACAATCTGATGTAGTAAACAGAATAAAATTCATAAAAGGAAATAAATAAATAAATCAATTTGACTATTCAATAGATGTATTTTTTATACAAAGAAATACATTACAGCATTAGTTCATTATTATTATTATTATTATTATTATTATTATTATTATTATTATTATTATTATTATTATTATTATTATTATTATTATTATTATTATTATTATTATTATTATTATTATTATTCACTAAAACTTCACCATTAGAATTCTTTCCATCATTGAAAACATTAGTCTGCACTAAATGACTTTCATAATTACAATTTTCACTTAAATGTTTAGGGTCACCGCAGTACCGACAACCTAAATTACATTCTTGGCTAATATGACCCTGATCCCCACAATTACCGCAGCGCAAATTGTTAACAGAACGAGTTCCATTTCCATTCACGCTTCGCCGTGAATTAATATACTTATTTGATTCATGTAATGGATTCACAGTATTCACAGTATGGGATGAAGTTGTAAAAAGACCGGAGACGGATGAAGAATGCATTATTTGATTAGTGTTTGAACTTCCAGGTGAAGATTCATTCTTTGGGCTTACTGGCTCCCGATTGCCACTAATTTGTTTATTTTGTTTCTCCAATTGGCTAATTCGTAACTCTAACTCTTGAATATATCCGATTTTTTCATCCATCTCCTGTTGCATACGTGCTTCTAAAATTTTGATGGTCTGAGACTCATGTTCGCGTGACATTTCAATTAAATTTGTATATCTGATATTCATAGATTGTACTTCTTGTTGCAACGAAATTAATGATGAAACTAATTGTTTCTTATCATTAGAAAGTCTTTGTATAATTGAAATTAGATCTGTACGACTTAATGTATCAAGATTAAAATTGTTCGTGGCATCCACGAATACATTATTAGTGTATGGTGTCCCTCCAATAAATGGTTGTGGTTGCGAACCGAGACCAGGTGGAGCTGACAAGTGGGAATGCTTAGAATGAGAATTGTCTGCACTTTCAGCAGTCACCTGATTAAATGATGCATCCCATTCATTAATTTTAGGATTATTCACTTCCGAATTAATTTTCAAATTGTTTTCTATTGAGTAATTTGTGTCAAATGACCGTGATGCACTTTCATAATTCATAGAAATATTTTCAAAAATCATTTCTTTTAGTATTTTTTGTTGGACTGCTCTTTTGGAATCATCATCTTTAGACTGTTGTTCAGAATTGGCTGGCTGTGGATCAATTATTTTACTTTCATCGGATGAATTTATAGTTCCCTTCTTTTTGTTTCTTTTTTTATTCTTTTTGGATTCTTCAACTGGAGCAGCAGTTTCTGAAAAATTAGAATTTGTCAAATCTTTATCTACTTTTTTTTTCTTTGATAAATCTGACTTTTTTTGATCAATAGATTGTAAAAAAGAATCTTGTTTTTTCAGTGCTAAGGATTCCTCTTGTAATCTCTGAGCTTCTCTCAAGAATAAACATCCAATAATTTCTGATAGAACCTTTCTCCCTACTTCTATACCATGATTAAAGTCTTTTGAAAGTTTTTCACGCCGTAAATTAAAGTTTTGGATCGTAGATTCATTATTCATATAGTGTTTTCCTAATTCAATTGCTTCCCACATTTCCCCTTCCATCATTAATAATTCCAAAATTTGAATACATATATTTGCAAAATCGGCGACAGAAAATCCATTTCCGATGGCAGTGACAGAAAACTGTCTCAGATTTTGAAAAGAGTTTTCAAATTTTTTGATCTTCTTAAGAAATTCTTTATTATTTGCTTTTTCTAATCTACCTAGAATTGTTTTTTGAGAATTTTTTTTCCAATCTACTGATATGATTTCTAATTCCTCAATTAACTCTTTATTCTTCTTCGAGAAATCTTCTCGCACGATTGAAAATCTTTTTGATATCATCAATTTCATATCTTTTATGGTGTTTAGAGTTGTTGTACATTTTTCTGTTGCATCAGTATAAAATTTTAAGAGTTGCCCATTACTTCTATTCTGAAATTTTGCAAAATAACTCATCAAGGCAGGTTGTGTGTTGTCGATGAATTTAGTGGCATTCGTGAATTCCTTTTCTATAAATTCTTCTTCCCATAATGATAACAAATTTTTATAATTATTTATATAGGCATTAAATGCATTATCTATATCATCGACAGTATTATTATTTCCTAGTAGTGATATGCTTCCTCTCTTTGATTTTTGAGGTTTTTTATATACCTCAGATATAGGAGCCCAATACTCTTTAAATGAAAAAGATTCATTCTGATATTTTTTCAAGAAATTGGTCATATTTTGAACACAACCTTTACCAAAAATCAAATCTCTATTTTTTTCCAATTCAATCATTGAATTTAAGAGATTATTAACGAATTGCCAAACTTGATCTAAATTTTTTATTAAATTTTCGTTATTTATGGATTCCTCTTTAGACAATTGATCATTAAAGACTTTACGATCTAAATCAAGTTCAACTGGATATTTACATTCGGGTTGAGTATGATAACATTGTGTCGATAAATCAATTAATTTCAATAAAGGAAAGTTTTCTTTAGAGATTTGATAATGATTCTTTTCAATTGAAACTTTTTCAAGTAAATTAGGAATATCATTATTCTCATCCTCACATAGAATTTGATCTTGATTCGGATAATTAAATTCAACAGGAATAAAAACATTTGGTGAAGAATATAAATTGCTGGGGGTTTTGATCCAATCAAACACTTTTTGTAAAATTGAATCAAAAATATTTGGATAATCAATGTCAGAATTCGTTTCTCTAAATTTATCCTTATAATTATTGATATACTCAAATAACTGTTGACATTTATCGGTAGCGTTCTGCTTTGGTTTATTTACAATATTATTAGTTTGGTCATCGTTTCCAGTAATAGTGAAATTTTGATTTTTTGTTGCCCAAGTATACTTTTTTTTATAAATAAACTGAACCCATTCACGACAGTAAAAACGTGAATTATTATCGCAAGCTCGATAACGGTTAATGTTTTTGGTTATATCAGCTGTATGAATTCGTAAAAACGAAATTGGTTGTGCTTCTTCATTACAAATTTTTCCGTTTGAGTATTGTTTCACTCGCAAATTCGCAAGCTTATTGTAAACAGAAACAGGGTTGAATTCAACTTCTGCCATATTAATAGTTTATACTACTTTTTTGAGAATTTTTTTTTGTATAAATTAATACTTTGTTTTTAAGGTTTATATTTAAAGATCGGATTCTGTCCTACAATCAATATTCCAATTTTTCAATTTTTCCGAACGGACGTCCCAGGACATTTCTTCCCCACACTTTATGTTCCGAGAACATATATATCACGTGTTAACATGATATTTTAACGTAATAAATATTTTTTAAAGTCCAGGCTTCACAAATGGTCAAATGGTCATTAAATTGTCTTTCTAGTATCGTCATTTGTCGAGTTATTGCTGTCCGAAGTCATTAAGACTTGCAAGCTTACAAATTGGAGCTTTAGTCCCTAGGACCTGTTCCCAGGCAACAAAATTAAGGTGAAACATATCTCATGTTCAAGATTATCAACGTAAATAATGCAAATTTTTATTATAAAAACTTATTTTAAACCATTAATTAAAGTTGTTCAAAATTGATTTTTGCAAAGTTTCAATATATATTTATAAACTAGTTAAGGGTATGGACAGCGTGGACACGAAATGGAACAGTCAAAAAAGCGTGTAAAATGTACAACACAACACTAAAAAGTATGTATTCCTTGGTGACTATGGAGAGGTTGTGATTATAGCGAGGTCTAGCTGTAATTCATAAAAAAAAAATATATATTGAATTATAAATTATTATTCACACCGACTGATCTTTCAAAGTAAATAGATTCAACAAAGCAAAAGATTTTCATTTTATTATGAGTTATAAAAGGAATTATAAACAAATGGCACATTATTTTAACTAAGAAAAAAAATCATTTCTAAATTAGATAATTGATAACTGTCTTTTTTTTTTAATTCTAATTAAACAATTAAACGGTACAATATGTAAATAAACAGTACATAAACTTATACCCAGCTGATCCAACCAACCCACATTACACCAAGTACATAGGGATCAGTTGCTAAATCAATTAAACATTCAATTTGTTCTTTAACACTACCACATTTTTGAGGTACACGAGCTCTGATATTATGTTCAGGGGATCCTTTTGCTATATCTTGAATATGATCAATAAAGGGTTTCCTTGCATGACCAGACATTAATTCTTCACATACAATATCTATCATAATGATCAAAATGATTATAATGAGGACATAAAATAAAAATCGTATGATTTTGAAAAGGATTGATCATCAAATAATAAAGAAAATAAATTGAAACTTACATGCTGGATTTTCACCTTCAAGTTTACGTCGAGCGATATCCAATTTTTTACGTGGATACCATTCAGTTCGAGGTTGATAATCGATTTCATTACTATCCTGATTTCCTATAAAATTAACTTATGATTACCATATTATTCATTATGCAATCGATATATCTATATTTAAAATCGATAACTAACTTTGATATCTTGCTTGTTTTCTAGCCCTCGTTTGCCAATCTAGTAAAGGTTCTTTAACGAAAATTTCCATGGCATTTAATAATATATCCTTGTGTGCATGCATAACTGAAATATCAAAATATTTTTTGTAAATTAAAAATTCATGATAAAATAAATAAAATGAAAACAATTTAAAATTACTTTGCATTATTTTGATCATCGGATATTCTAATAGACCTTTAGGTCCTAATGGGTACATTAGAGATTCAATCTGTTTGGTAAGCCTAAATGGTACTAATTCTGGTACATCTATAGTTTCGGTTGCCGAACCAAAAGCGTGGCCAAAATCAATTGACACTAGAGAACCACTAAAAATACATTAAAAGGATCGTTTTCTAAAATAAATCTCTTGCAGAAAATAATCTAATTCAATTTTTCAAATTTAATAAAGAAATGCTTACTTGGTAAAATCAATTAAATAATTTTCCGAATGCCTATCTCCTATCCCTAATAAAATAATAATAAGAATAATCAGTTATGAAAACGATGAGGAAAAAAATTAGTCTAAAAGAGTTATAATTACCAATCAAATAACCACAAACATTTATAACTGCAAGTTTCTTCACAAATTCTGAGCGAATTGACAAATGCGCTTCTGGTGAAGCAGCAAGTTTATATAACGCCTTTTTAAGAGAATTTGCATTAACCTTGCTTTGAAGTCGTGTTATATGTTTAACCACATCATCACGTTTTGCATTTTTTAATAAGCAGGAATAACCTGAAATTAAAATAAAAAAAAAATAAATAAATATTTATTATAAAATATAATGTAAATGTAAATTAGAATTTTGGAAACAGTTACCTTGATTATCCCTAGCCCATTTAGTATGCTCTTCTTGAGTTTTTGTAATGATATCCTCATTGAATAGTTCTCGTTCAATAAAACTTTTAATTGTTTGCGTTTCGGGAAGCCATTCAATTATTCCCAAGCTACCCGTCATTGGGACTACCTAAAAATCATTTCACGATTAGTTAGTTAAGCTAAATTAATCGTCGATTTTTTTTTTATTTTTTAAAAAAAAAGAGTTTATAAAAAATAGTTACTTTATATGTTCTTAGCTCCAATTTTCGTTGAGAACAATAGAAATCTTTACGCAATAATTCATTCATTATTGAAAATAAAAGCATAACTCTTTGATCCAATCGTAAGTCCTCTCCTCCCTAAAAAAGAATAATTAAATATTAAAATAAATAAAAAATAAATACTCTTTGGAATATATGAAGAAATACCTTTACGAGGAAAGGATAATCGTTTCCATCTGTTCCCACAATAGTAATTTTCCTGGGTTTTCTTATAGAAGCTAAGACCAATACTCTTTGCTCAAAATTTGCGATTTTAACATGATGTCTTGGATCTGGAATGGTTAGCCCATCATATTGGCCAGGTATTTCAATATCCTGAAAATTTAAATGTCAACAAATTACATAACTTTCGCAACTATCACATGAATAGCTGTAAAAAAAACCCCCCTTACCCCATCCACATTATACCATGAGAACTCAGCAAGCCATGTAGAATAAGACTTTAACAAATTAGCTCCGGATTTTTTTTCTCCCATTCCGGGTCCAACATTTTGTTTCCAATAATTCACTAAAACCAAAAATTCGGGATAGTTCATATTTGCTAGTTTTGATCCATCGATTCCTTTTTTTTAAAAAAAAAATAGAAACCAAAAATAAAAAATTTTAATAAATTGAAAAAATTGCTAAATAAAGGATTCCAAGAAAACTTACCACAAACTTGAATAATATAATCTGAATGTCGGGAAGCAAATTCTTTAAGTAAAGAAAATTGTTAAGAATGAATTTAAAAAGCTAGAATAATGAACGAATTCGTATTTTATCAAAATAAAGGATATTAAAAATGCCAGGGCGCGGATTTTCGACATCTAATAATATTGATTTCATTCGTAGGAAAGATGCTTTTATGGATTCTGAATTATCTATGCCTTCCCTCTTTTCATTGATATAACCCTTTAAAATATATATATATTAATAGGAATTTAATAATTTGATAAATAATATGATAAATAAGCTGCTAAATTACCCCTATTGTTTGAATCCAAGACTTAAAAACATTTTCAGGATTTGAAAGTCTTTCAAGTTCTTCTATTAATATTTCCATGACATCACTCTTGATGATTTGCTTCAATTGTTGAATTTTACATTTATTTTCCCGCACAAATTTATTTCTTTCATCGAACTTGTAATGTTCACTACTAATCTTAAGTGGATAATACAAACTATTTGGATATAAATCTGCAAGCTAAAATATCCGAAAAAAAAATGAATGAATTAAATGACAGCAAGTAAAAATTATCAATAATTAAAATAATCAAAATAATTAAAATAATAAAATTACCTTAAAAAGAATTGGAAAAACGCATTGGGCTGATGGTTTATCCAAAACAGCCACAATTTGCGGAATCCATCGGATTAATTTCCATACAGGTTCAAATGATTTTACCTTCAATTCAAAAGTTTGTTGAGATGGTTCATATAGATCAATTATTTGTAGCAACCGCGGGAAAAATTCAGAAGCTTCTTTTGATCCGTATTCTATTGCTCGTAAGATATTTTGCACAACACTTGAAGCATATAAATCTTTATCAATTGACATCTAAAATAAATAATGGAAAGAAATCATTATACTTATATTATCTTTATAAGAGAATTAAAATTATATGAAATTCAAGTTACATTTTGCAAGTTATCATTAGATTCCAAACGTCGAAGATAATTATCACAAAACTTTGCGAATTTGACGAAAATCTTGGCTTGATCAGAGGGCTAAGTAAAAACAAATTTAGGAAAAATTTAGAAAATATTTAGAAAACAAACCTTGAATTAAGAACTTCACAAATATTCAAAATCAAAAAAAATATATATATATATATAATCATTTAATACCTTAAGATGAAGCATAGCTTTCTCAACAGAGCTATTCAATCCTGTTATCATAAATAGAAAATGAATAATTATATCATAAAAGTTTTATATCAAATAAATGAAGAATCACTTACGATCCTTAAGATATGAATATTTTTCCATGATTTCAGGTTTGTCAAATTCGGCTATCCCAAGAGAATAAGTTTCACATTCGATTACGCGACATTTCAAATCAATTCTCGTATCGGAAATCTTAATAGTAGAATTCATCATTATAAAATAAAATATTATAAAATAAAGTATTAGTATTACAAAATTAAATAAGAAATCAATTACCTGTATTTTTTCGAAATTATTAGTCATTTTTCTTAAAATAGTAGCTCTATTCTCGGTATCTCCCGTGGTCATGGCTTCTTTAATTTGAAGTTTGAATTCATAATATTCTATGTCATCTTTGGAACGAATGTCTAAAGTTCGGCATTTATTAAGACATATTCGAGCAACTTCAAAATTCCCCTGGACTCTTGCAGCTGATGACATTTTCAATAATTCTTGGCATTCCAGTTTGTTTTTAATTGCATTGAACTATTAAAACAAGAAGCAGATATTAGATTGATAAATGAATATGTGATGTTTAGTATATTAAGGATACCTACATTTCGGTCTTCTCTCAACCAATTCGTCATATCACCAAGAATTAAATGACGACTTGTTATTATGTCATCCCAGGAATTAGTAGGATCAAGTTGCTTCGAAGGATACCTTTATTAAGAGCAAAAAAATGAAATCCCATACACTTTTTTTACAAATAAAAAAAAATCAGGATTTTGGGATTACCTTCTACTCCAACAAGAAGTTAATTTATTCCGATTTTCCAATTTATTCGAAGATTCCGCAAGATTCAAATATTCTTCCATTTCGACAATCTATTAATATGATATACAAGAATAACATATAAGATCAACTAGTATAAAATACTATTTAAAATCGATTTTTTGATGAATTACCTCTTGAAGAGAGCTCAATTTATTTAAACGAGTACCAATTGCCAGAGGATGCAAAGTAGACCAATTAAATAAGAAACAATCATATGCTTTTCGAATATATGACCGTGCTTGTTCAAATTCATTTCGAGCAATTGATGTTAACGCTAACTCTACAAGAAAAATAAAATAAAAAATAATTATTAAAATATAATCCTAGGTAAGAAAAATGAGAGCATAAAGGTTTTAGATTAGTATTAACCTATTGGATATTGGGAAGTGAGAAGTGTCTTATGATCTGAATCATTCATAGCATTTTCGATAAAATTCAAAAACATTTGACGATGGCTATCATGATCATCAGTTCCGTGAGCTAATTTAAACATGCTTCGCATAAAGTATTGAAGATATGGATCCTATTGAAAAATAAAGATTTAAATTTATTAATTATTTTAATTTTAATTTAAATTTAAATAAAATTCATTAGAAAATGTTCTATTTCAAAAACCTGATAATCGTCATCCCATAGTTTATCTAGATCTCTATCAATATCTAAAAGAACAGTTTCGGCCAAGTCATCCCATTGTGACAACTTTACGTAACATTCAAATCTACCTTCCTCCCATACTCTAATCTAGAATATTTATAGTTATTATTTGCATTGAATGAATTGAACGAGAATATATTAATTAATAAATACATATTAAGTCAAAGACCTCATAAATAATAAGTAATGAACAAAAAGTAAAATGCAAACCTCATTTTCGTCAGCATCTTCGTCTTCCGACCCAAGTGCTTCTAAATAAAGCTTACATGCCGAACCGTAATCACCAATAAATTCCGCATTGAGAGCATCTAAATAGAAAACAAGATAATATTAAATTATTTTTATCTTTATTTTTGATTAATCAAAAATTTACATAATTAACAAGGAAAACCCACCCTTAGTAACTTGACTGTGAGCGATGTGACTCTCATAAATGCTTTTGTAAATATCATGAGAATCAATAGATTTATAAAGATTTGCTAACTCTACCCAAGGTAACAAACTTTCAGGTGTAGCAGATTCTTTAACACGAATCCTCTTGGATCCTAAAATTATATAAATATTAAAATATTAAGATGTAAAATAAGCACATCTAAGTAACAAATAATGATTACCTCTTTGTGAAGCAGCAAGATTTGATAATTGACGTTCAATCAAACTTATTCCCATCGATTCAGAAGAACAGATTTCGCTGACTTTTCTTATGACTGTCGGGTCTATGCGTGTATCTAAGGCCTCGAAACAAATTCTTAAACAACTGCTTATCAATGGAGAAAAATATGTTGTCGAATTTATGAGAATGTCTTGGATACTATGTGCAAAAGAATCTTTATATTCCTCTTGTGAGTCAGGTTCCTAAAAAGATAATGATTTAGAAGTTTAATTTTTAAGTTATATCAAAAATTAAGTTTGAAAATTGAATAATTGAATCGAATTTATTACCATATTAACATTTTCATCAATGAGGTTATATAAAGAAACAAACATTGATGTGAATAAAATACGTGAAATTTCTAAATCGCGCTGCGCCAATGCTTGTAAGGGGACAACTATATCTGAAAATTTTATTTCTATATCCGGAAGATCACCTAAATTTCAAATTAGAAATTTTAATAATGAGAAATGTCAATAATTAGAAAAAAGAAAATTAATTATTTTTTTAAAAAAAGTATAAATTGATTGTCTTTTATACAAACCAACACGATATTGACGTAACATAGAAACTTGTTGCGAAAGAGATTCAGGCCGTGCAGAAGTTGAAATTTCTGATCTTTTCTTCTTAGTATGAGCCAATTTTCGATAAAATTCTTTTTCGGAAGCTTGTGAAGATGAGTAAGAGGAAAAAACACGTTTTCGTAAATTTTGATACTGTGAAACTTGTGTTGGTCTGATAAAGATAAATAAAAAATAATTAATTAAAGAAAGTTTAATATTTAATAAATAACTTTTAAATAACTTTATTACAGCAATGTTTTAGATCTATTAAATTATTTACAATGAATTATCTTGTAATGTTTGTTTTCTTTTACCCAAAGTTCGAGTACTTGTTGGTGAAAAGAATAGATTTGATTGGGTTAAAGACCAGTTGCCAAGTTGAGAACCCATCGAGCTCATTGAACCCGTTTCTATTTAAATTGATTGAATTGATTAAATTGAATGAAGGTTAAAGAGAAAAAACATCACAAATAAATAAATATTTAGTACCTGGATCAATGGTAAGTGAGAACTCATGATTGTAATTCGTAGCGCGAATAAAACCATCTTGGTTACTTTTAATTCTTTTCTATTAACAAGAAATTTTTTAAATATAAATAAATTTTATCACCAAAAAAAAAAAAGCAATAATAATAAATAGAAATATCGTATCTAATAAAGTAATATACACACATTAGGATTGCCTTGTTGAGTATTTACGAAAAGAGGCGTCATTGTACTGTGGAATTGCCACGATGTATCTATGTTATCATAATTATCAAATTTGGAATGTGGCAGTGGTTGATCGAACATTGGTTTATTATAATCAGTCGATTTCTTCGACCCTTCAAGTAATAGGAAACAGGCATAGTGCAAAAAGATAGTTTCTATCTCGGAACTATATAAATTTCTGTTGTAAAAAAAGGAATATAAGTAAAAATTATGCAAAAAAAAAATAAACATAAAATTTAAAGTTAAAATATTTACCCGATAAGAACTTTTAATCTCGCAAAAGTATCCTGAGATAATTCTTGTTGTTCATGCCAAAATTCTGTTATTGTTTGTTGAATGCTTTCATTAACATCAGCCAATCCTCGCAATAGACCTGATTTAACTTTTTTCTTAATTTTTTTATAATCAGAAGATTGATCAGGAATATTCTTGTACAGTTGAATTAAAATCGAATAATAAAATTTCTAAAGAAAAAGATTTCGTTAAGGTTCATAAATATTTTTAAACATTATTTAAATGGAGTTCGAACAGTTGAATATTATATTAAAAAAAAAAAAAAAAGGATACACGACATTCAATATTTTGATGATCGTGAAAACTTTCTATCAAAGTTTCTAAAAAGTAATTAATTAATTCGGAATCATATTGCTGCTTTAAGACACCATTAAGGATTCTTAAAGCAATAAGCTGTTCGCTATCATTTCTATATGTGTTAAAAAATATATATATAATTAAATATTCTATTAAAAATAAGAGAAGACGAGACGATCAAAAAACAAAATATTTGCCTATGTTTGAGTAAATTAAGAAGATGGGATTTCTTCAAATTTGTAAGTAAATCTGGTTCACTATCTGCACAAAAAGATATAAGTTCCAAAGCTAAAAATTTCTTATCATTAATTGTAGTAAGACGTGGTAAAAGATTAAAAACATGGCGGATGAATTTATCCGAAACTTGAGGATCATGCATAGCAATGTGGTGAACACAAGTAAGAAAAGAATTAACGTCTCCTTGTTTGTTCATGATTTTTTGATATATATTAGTTACCTAATAATTATGTTAAAATATGTTAAAATATGTTAAAATATGGAAAAAATATGGAAAAATATGGAAAAATATTAAAATATAAAATAAAAGACAATTTTAAGGCATCTTGAAATACTTACCGCTTCCAATAAAGGATTCAATAAAACTTTTATACGATCTTCAGAACAATGATATTTTCTAAGATGTTTCAATGACATTCCGCAAACCTTAATATAAGTAAAAGAAAAATTAAAACCAAAACATTATCAAAAAATGATCAAAAATGATCAAGAAAATAACCTCAGCGCAAAGATTTCGTATAGTAAATTTTGCGTGATGCAACTTTTTTACAAGATCCCAATAAAAAGTTTCTTCTGTCAATCCTCCTAAATCAATGCCAACCTCTTGTTGAAAAGGAGGTTTATCATGAGCCAATACAATTCCTAAAAGCTGTAAACCCGCTAGTATTTGATCTTGATTATCATTTGAATTTTTGATATAATCATAAATCACTCGCTAAAATAATTTAAAATTAGTCTCGAAGTATTTTAGAAAAAAATTTACATAGAAATATTACAAAACTTACTGTCGGGACAACAATGAATTCATGCCATATTTCAAAAATTCCTTTAATCGTTTGAAGATTATTATGAAGGACGGGACGATTTTTATGACAAATATTTCTCATTAAGAAATTCTAAAATTGAAAATAAATAAATAATAAATTAATTAGTATTTGAATTTCAACTTTAAATTTTTTTTTAAAAAAAAAAAAAAGTTAAATAATATAAATAATTTTACCAATAAATCATAGATCAAAACTCTATCTTCATATGAGTGTAATTCTATTAATGAACCCCAAACAATTATTACAGCACATAAATCCTATTTATTTAAGAAATAAATTATTTTAATTTAATTTAAAATTGATTCATAAATAAAATGAGTATTAATTAATTAATTAATTAATCAATTACCTGAATAAAATAATTGATTCCCTCGCCATAAGAATTTCCTTCAATTATTAGATTGATTAGAGGTCTAATCCAGAAAGATGCATATTTTTCAAAAGCTTCCGGAATATTAGTTATAATTTTAGCGATAAAAAGTCGGATATTGATATGTGTTTCTTTAAAAATTATAGATGCAAAAATTAGTTATCAAAATAAATTATGAAAGGATTATAAAGAACTATAATGGAATATGATTTAATATAATGAAACAAAATAATCCAAACCTTTCTTTGTGAATTTTTTATGCATATCGTTCATCCATCCCGGCATCAAATCTACTAATTCACTAGGAGGCGGAGTAACAGTCGTATGAAGTCTTTCGATAGCTTTAATTATCATTTTCATACAGGGATTACGGTTAATCGAATCAACTTCGAGTTCTTTGAGATTATTTATACTGTAAATAAAATAAAAATATTCGTGATTATAAAAATGTAAATAACGTAAATAATGTAAATAATGTAAATTATTCGAAAACTATAAAACTATAGTTAATATAAAAAAAAAAAAATACCTTTGAAATTCGGAGTCTTCGTCCGTTTCCATCGGTATCGGCCCTTTGTCATCATTTGTGAATTCACCAGTAATTGTATCGTCAAATAAATCAGTACTCTTTTCGAATGAAGAGAAACATTGGTTAATTATTATTATTATTATTATTATAATTGTTATTATCTATCAAAAAAAATAATAATTCAAATTAAAAATTTAATTTCACAAACCCCCGTGATACTGGAATCTACAAGATATTGAGATGTCAGATACTTCAAACTACTAGATCTAAAAAGAAGAAATTGAGATGTCAGATATTTCAAATTACTAAATCTAAAAAAAAAGAATAAATTCTAAAAATATAACTTAAATAGAAAATGCTTACTTTTTCATTGATTGAAATGAAGAACTTGACTTAGATCTAAAATCATCAAGCTTGGTTTTGAAAAAAGGTTGATCCAATTCAACCTTAAACTCAAATTTAGTCTGTTGTTTTATGAAAAAAATAAAAATAAAAATAAAAATAAATTTTATTTTATTTTATTTTACGATTAAAAAGAAAATAAATTTTGAAATAAATAATTTTGAGCTTACTTTCAAATCAACGATATTTTCCCATGTATACTCTCCTTTTGTAATGTTTTCGGAAAATAAGAACGTTTTATAAAATTGTTGACCAGTTTGAGTACACATTATTGCTGCGGCCAATGCATTATATGCGGCACATCTAAATAAAAGTCTAGCTTCTTGAACATCGTTATTAGCAAATTCATCCTAGAAAATATTCAATAATATTGTATATCAAAAAAAAAATGAATCACGATGAAAAAACACAGCAGAAATATTTAAAATTTTACATTTTCCGATTTTGATTTTGTTTTATGGGAGATCTCCATAACTTTACGAGTTAATTCTTTTGCTTTCACTTGTCTACCCCGGCAATAAGATTGAACGATTTCGCTTTTATCTGTGTATATATCTTCCTCAGTAACTCGAAGATATAGAATGTAAAAAATATAAGTTAAGAATAATATTATAAGAATAATATTATAAGAATAATATAATAATATTATATGAATAATATTATATGAATAATATTATATGAATAATATTAATTAGAATAATAAAAATAATAACTGATTAATGATTAATGATTAATGAAAGGATATTTGTAATAAAACAAATGAACCAGCTTTTGCATCAAGTTCATAAATTCTTTCTTGATCGTTCCTAATCCGAGGATCACGTTCAATGATGTCTAATAATTCTTTGATACATTTCTTATAGAAATCAATGACAAAGTTTTTAGATCCTTGCATCAATATTGGGGTTAGAATTGATTGAATGATATTTCGGTGAAAATTGGCAAAATTTGAATCTTGAAAATATCTGAAATAATATAGAACGTAATATAAATTTATAAGATTTATTATTAATTTTACAAAATAAATTTGAAAACATTATAAATATATTTAAAAAAATTTTATAAAGAAATATTTTATAATTTAATTACCCAAAAGCAATATCTGACATTTCTACGAATTTTTTACCAGGAAGATGGGAAACAAATAATCCTAACTGTTCCTGAAACTCATTAGCGTAAATATGATCGGTTTCTCGAACAAAAGTTGGGACGAAGATTTTAAAAAGCGTAATACTATTAGATTGAACCATCGCTTTGAGCAGTTTATCTAAAACTGAAATATAGTCATTTAATCTATAAAAATAATTAAGAATAATTCACCAAAATTAAATAATAAATCAAAAATTATTAAAATATGAATAAAATTTAAAATTCAAAAATAAAGGATACTTTTTGGGTCCATCACGAGAATATTCTGAGGACCTTAACGGAAATTGGTAATTTAACATTTCTTCAATGCGTGCTTCGATCTTAATTGAAACAAATATACGTCAAATTGTAAGTGAAATTTAATAACTCAAAAAATAAAACAAAATAAAATAATAATAATAATAATAATAATAATAATAATAATAATAATAATAATAATAATAATAATAATAAACCTTGTCTTTTGGCATATCGGATTTTAGGAAAGCAGGCAATAAATCGAATGCTTCACTTTTAAAATCAAGTTCAGTCTCCGGTGTTAAGAATGTGAGATATATATCATAAAACAGTTGTTTGAATTCGTCCGTAAATTGACGTTTTAACAAATTAGAATCCAATTTAATGAGACCTTTCCAAAGTTTTAACAGAAATTTTTGGTCACCCGCGCAAGAATTTGCCCTATATTAAAAATATAAGAATTGAATTATTAGAATTATTAGAATCATTAGAATTATTAAAATTATTAGAGTATTAACCATCAGCAAAATAAATAAAAAATTCAAACTTACATTTTATTTAAAAAATAAATGGACGATGCAAACTACATTAAAAAAAAAAAAACAAATTTTAATTTAATCATCAAAAGAAAACGTAACAAAAATTCATAATCAAGCATGAAAACACCTACATCATTCAAAAATTTCATTGTTTGATTATGATTTTTCTTGTAAAATAAATAATCTAATATACCCCTCATAATATCTCTAATAATCAAATCCGAGATATTTTCACAAAACAATGGTGCAAATTTTGTGAAATTTTTTGACAAATGATCGTTGATCTTTATAATTTAACAAGGAAAATTGTATTTAGCCATAATTCGATAAAAAAAAAAGAAAAATCAAAATTTATCGAAAATACGAATAGAGATGTACACTCGAAGAGAACTTCTGGTAATAATTGCAGCTATCTTCATAACTCGGAGTGGAACTGTTTCTAGAGTATCCCTGTAATATCAAAATTTTACGTTAAAAAATATTCTTAATTATAAAAAAAGATGACGATAAAAGTAACTTACGATTAAGTCACTAAGTAACCATTTATTAATATCATTAGAATTTCTACTCAGAACGAAAGTAAGCAAATTATTCAACAATTGGATCCAATGTGGATACTTGACATCTCGAAGAGAAACGATTTTATCACATATAAGTGAGATATAGTTATGCACAGACGAAAAATTATCTAAATTCTGATCGAATAGATCATCAAATATCCCTGCATCATTGAGAATTTTGAAACTGAAAGCTATATGAATATAATGAAAGGGGTCTAAAAATTCAAAATTTACTTTAGAACGTTAAAGTTTTACCTTAAAATAATAATAATAATAATAATAATAATAATAATGATAATAATGATAATAATAATAATAATAATAATAATACTAATAATAATAATAATAATAATAATAATTATTATTATTATTATTATTATTATTA
>PQFF01000380.1:99979-112415 GCA_003547095.1 Diversispora epigaea
ATAATAATAATAATAATAATAATAATAATAATAATAATAATAATACTTCTAACAAAACTTACCAGACGATTCTAACTCAATATTTAATAAATCAGCATTCTTAGAAAATGCCACCATTGATATTTCTCGAATACAGTTTTTAAATTGAAGTGAATCGGAATGAGAGATTCGTTTAAACAATGATAATAAATTATACAATTTTCTTGAAAATCCATCATATGCATTCCCATTATTATTGATCAAAGATCCTAATTCCAATTTTTCAGCAAAGAACAACCATCTCGCCAAAGCCTTGAAAAATAAATCGCTAAATATGCTTGTGTTCCGTACATTCAAGTTGTCATTGATTTCGGCTTCAAGAAGAGCAATGATGAAATCAATAAAAATATTGGTCATTTTAACTCGGCATTTAGTCAATTGTGATCTTTCTGCAGGAGTCAAGAATTTCTCGGAATCCACAATAAGATTTGAGCTTTGATCATCAAATTCCAAAATGTCGAGAGAATGATCCAAATCAATAGATAAAACCATTTTATTTAAAAAAATGTTGATGGAATCTCGAAGGGTGAACATCTCTTTTTGTATTAAAATTTCAGGCGATACGAATTTTTCTTTAATAATCCAGGTATAATTTTCTAGGAAAGATAAAAAGCGAGCACACCATTCTTTGTTTTGAGAAAAATTGATGCCTTTATTTTGATCAAATGATAATGACAAGAAAGAAGTTTTGTAAAGATCTAACAAAAATGAGGGTTGGCTTGAAATTTTAGCAGTGACCCAATTCGAACCATTTTTAAAATCTAATAATAATAATATATTAAAAAAATTAATATTAGCAAAAAAAAAAAGCGATATTTATACAAATAAAATGATTAAATAATCATATAACCTGGAATGTGCACCACAAATTCAGTAAATAATTCTCGACACATATTAGCATAATCACTTTCTTTACGACTAGTTTCCATAAAAAGCCAATTCACTAAAGATAATAAATTTGCTTCCGCAAGGCCAGGAAATTTTCGCCTATTATTTATCTTAGTTAGAAATAAGTTAGATTTTAAATTGATTATCTTTTTTAAATGACGAATCGCCATTATTGCTTGTTGCCGAGTACCTAAGAATTATAATGAATTTAAATTATTTTATTTCAAAGATTAACAAAAAAATAAATAAATCAAAAAATCACCAATGGCATCTTGATCTTGTTCAGATAATCTTAAATTAAATAATGTCCAATATAAAAGTTCGAAAGTGAAATGATTAACTAAATATTCTTCTTCACGAAAAACTCTGTAAATATGATTAATGGCCAAAGAAGCTCCCAAACGTTTTGTATAATCAGGATGTGCAGAAGCATTATATAAACGGTTAAATAGTGATTTAATATTAAGAGGATCTTTTTCTATTTGCTATTTTAAAGAGAATATTTTTTTAATAATGATAATAATAAATAATAATAATAATAATAATAATAATAATAATAATGATAATAATGATAATAATAATAATAATAATAATAATACTAATAATAATAATAATAATAATAATAATTATTATTATTATTATTATTATTATTATTAATAAAAATTAAATTACTTTTACCTGATTTGAAGACTGTTTAATTGACCATAATAAAAATTCATTAAGACATTCAGCACCATAATCTCTCAATGAACCCCAAGAATCACAAGTAGCATCAAGACAACATTGTAATAAAGTCATAGTTTCCGGATTCTCATATTGTGCATTATTTGTAAACCAATGTATTAATTGAGAAACAAGCCTTCGGAATAATTTTCTTGGAACTTGATCAGTATCTATCGCCAAACGCAAAAGAACAGGAAATATGCGATGATATATTTTACAAAATGGGCTCTGAAACAAAATTCAATTAATTAAAAAAAAAAAATGCGAAATGAAATTTCTATTAATGAAATTAATGGTAATGGAATTTAATAAATTAAGAAATTATACCTCTTGAGGTCCTTTAATGATACGAGCTTGAAATGCACTTCTCCCTATCATAAGTAACATAATAGAATGCAATAATTCACAAGATATAACTTTTGTTTTTCTATCAGGAGCAGATTCGGCTAATTCAACAATGCGTGGTAAAAATTCATCTATAATTAAAGTTTATAATTATATCAATTATATTAGTTATATTAATTATATTAATTATATTAAATTACATGCGTAATTATTAAAAAAGTTTGCAAAATTCAAACCNGACAACATTGTAATAAAGTCATAGTTTCCGGATTCTCATATTGTGCATTATTTGTAAACCAATGTATTAATTGAGAAACAAGCCTTCGGAATAATTTTCTTGGAACTTGATCAGTATCTATCGCCAAACGCAAAAGAACAGGAAATATGCGATGATATATTTTACAAAATGGGCTCTGAAACAAAATTCAATTAATTAAAAAAAAAAAATGCGAAATGAAATTTCTATTAATGAAATTAATGGTAATGGAATTTAATAAATTAAGAAATTATACCTCTTGAGGTCCTTTAATGATACGAGCTTGAAATGCACTTCTCCCTATCATAAGTAACATAATAGAATGCAATAATTCACAAGATATAACTTTTGTTTTTCTATCAGGAGCAGATTCGGCTAATTCAACAATGCGTGGTAAAAATTCATCTATAATTAAAGTTTATAATTATATCAATTATATTAGTTATATTAATTATATTAATTATATTAAATTACATGCGTAATTATTAAAAAAGTTTGCAAAATTCAAACCAAATATAATTTCAATTTTGCAATCAGGATAAGGAATAGTAAACTTCAAACGTCTCTCAGGATCCCAAGCAAGAAGACTACTAGTTAGACTTTTATTCTTAAAATTGGATGATTTAAACTGTGTATTGAGCTTAGAAATGGTTCCCTCATTTGATATATTCTCAATGATTAATTTATTAACCCCACCAAGTCTTCCAAGAATTCGAAGAACGCGTACTTGCAAGTCATATAAACCAACGTTCTTTTCAAGTTGTCCAACCTAAAAATGAAAATAAATCTTAATTAGTCGGTTTGACTATAATAATCTTAATAACAATATAACAATATATAACAATATATATATAACAATATATAACAATATATAACAATATATAACAATATATAACAATATATAACAATATATAACAATATAACAATATAACAATTATTGAATCTTACCCCCACAATAGTTTTAAATGATTTAATCATCCCTGATTCCTTTATCTTTTGCTTCCGTGCTTTCTCTACTGATTTCAAACCATTTCTATTTTTTTGAGCATTTGCTCGAAATTGTGCAATCTCCTTTAAAGAATTATCCATTGTATCCGCCTTAACTAACAAATAATCATTTAAAAATGGCAATATTTGCCCAAGCCATTTACTTAAATCCTGAGGTCCTTTTAAATCCACAATCTTTTCTATTGCATCCAATCCAATATTAGCAAGTGGTTGATAACTTTGACCCAATTTTAAAGCAATGCATATTGGTGATACAAGATCATTGATATTTAAAAGTTCTTTAGGAACGGAGAGGACAAGACGAAGACAAGATGCCAATAAATCATCTTTATATTGAATCAATCGAGCACAAACTTCCTTGATAAATTTAGAATAAAGAAAATAGCTCACACGCTGCATAGATGTTGTGGAAGGCAAGAATTGGCTTTGCGAGACATTTTCCATCTATAAAAAAGACAAAATTTAAATATTGAATTATGCGTAAATAATAATAATAATAATAGTAAAAATAATAATAATAATAACAATAATAATAATAATAATAATAATAATAATAATAATAATAATAATAAAAATAACAATAAAAATAAAAATAACAATAATAATGAAAATCACAATAATAATAATAATAATAATAATAATAATAATAATAATAAAATTATACCTCACAATCTAAATTTTTAACTCCAATAAAATATTGAATAGATTCGCATACTTTTAAGCACGATCCCGCCATTTTATAAAAACCGCTAACGTAAGGATATTGTGTAGACAAAGATATAAGATTATCCCCAGCTAGATAAACCCATCTTGAAAATAATTCTTTCCTAATTCGAGGTAAAAATAATTGCCAAAAATCCACAAGATTTTGAAATATAATAAAATCTTTGGAAACTACAGGTTGTAAATTTGACAAATCACTAGAACCCGCAATAGCTATTAAATTAGAATCAATAAGTTCTTGAATATTTTCAGTATTAGTTGTAATATCAATCACTTTAAAATTGAGTGCCCGAATGATACGAAATACTGCTAAAAGGAATTCATCATAAAGGATCGTAAAGAATTCTTTGGCCGTGTCACTATTATTTTCTATGTCTTCGCTCGTCTGATGACCGACCCATAATAAAGTAGAATCACTAAATATATGATTCCATAAATGAAACATTTCCTGATAGGTATGATCGGCTACCGTGTCTATAATATTGGGAATATCTTGTCTTTGATTATCAAATAATTTTTGATTTTGTATTGCATCAGAACAAGTTAAAATCAACGCCTGATAAACTATTAATAATAATAATTGAATTTGAATTTGATGCAATTAATCAATCAAATTATTTCCATGTATCAAACTTGTAATTCACTTTTTACTTTTTTACTTACACATTTTAGAAACAAATTTCCTCATAACACCAGATCCTTTTTTGTACAACATCCATAATAATTGTTCAAATGCATTTGCACCGCGAAGACGTAAGTCGTGTATTAATCGTGGATAATAAATCAACATTATTCTTACTTCTTGCTCAATAGTTTCCAATAATTCATCAAAAATAACATCAAACTCTTGTCCAATATAACAAAAGGCTTCAATGAATAAGGGAATTTGATAAACATTGGCTAAGATTTCATTTTCATCTACACTATAAATATTAACATAACATATAATGTTAACATGTAAAATAATTAGAATTAAATAGAACAAACTTTAAAAAAAAAAAAAAGAAATCAAATTTTCTTCCAGATCAAATGAATGAACATACCTCAACACAACTAATGAGCCAGGTTTTAACAAATCTTGGAACAATTGCTGTAATTTAACCTTATCCATAATCTTTTTTGCTGGGGCCGCAAAATAACCAACACCACGCACCGCAATAGAAAGATCCTTGGGATATTGATCCTTAGTCTCAATCTCAACTTTTTGTTCTTGTTCAGAGTTTCTCGTTTTCCAAATGTTGACAAATATTGATATGAAATACTAGAGGAAATTAAAAAATATTGAACCAATAATTAAAATATATATAATAATGATATTTTCGATATTTTCAAGTGATCAATGTTACATTAATGCATTTTTCCTCGTCTGGTCCAATGGGATTAGAATTCAACAATTTTGCAGTCTTTTATTTTATTTTATTTTATGTTATTTTTATATTATTTATTTATTTTATTTATTTAGGAAAAAAAATTAATTTATCAAATTAGATATAGACACATAAACGACAATACCAGAATTATAAAAAAAAACTTGAAAAATAAATATTATAAAATACCGTTTTTAGAAATTCGCCAATGGCTTTAAATGCTGATCGTTTTAAATCTCTATTTATATGTTCGCAACATACCCAAAGACACTTCCATAACTCTTCATAATGTTGTAAGTAATATTTACCAAAGATGGAAGAATGATCAATAATATAATCAAAACCGACTAAATATAAATAAGAATAATTAATTAATAAAATATAAAATTCAAATGATGAAAGCTCATATAATAATAATAATAATAATAATAATTAAACAAACGTTTCGCAATTTCATAACGCGTTTCATTTTCAATCATAGCTATACTTCGTAGAATACATTCAAACACGTACTTCTCGTGTCCCGCTAAATTATTTTAATTAGATTAATTAAATTAATTAGATTAATTAGATTAATTAGACAATCTAAAAAAAAAAAAAAATCTAAAAAAAAAAACCTGTTCGCAACATATCAGGAAAACTAAATAAGAATGAATGTAGACTTTTAAATGCTGCATTCGAGTTGCCTGGATCTTTCAACATATTGACAAACACGCGAAGAATCTTTTCAGCATCTCTTTCTGATTGTTTAGGAAATCTATGCGCTATTATACCAATCGTGTTCAGAACTCCCGCCATAACTATATAAATTCATAAAATTAAATATAAATATATAAATATAATATAAATATATAAATATAAATATATAAATATAATAGAAATATAATATAATAGAAATATAATATAATAGAAATATAATATAATAGAAATNATAATTAATTAATAAAATATAAAATTCAAATGATGAAAGCTCATATAATAATAATAATAATAATAATAATTAAACAAACGTTTCGCAATTTCATAACGCGTTTCATTTTCAATCATAGCTATACTTCGTAGAATACATTCAAACACGTACTTCTCGTGTCCCGCTAAATTATTTTAATTAGATTAATTAAATTAATTAGATTAATTAGATTAATTAGACAATCTAAAAAAAAAAAAAAATCTAAAAAAAAAAACCTGTTCGCAACATATCAGGAAAACTAAATAAGAATGAATGTAGACTTTTAAATGCTGCATTCGAGTTGCCTGGATCTTTCAACATATTGACAAACACGCGAAGAATCTTTTCAGCATCTCTTTCTGATTGTTTAGGAAATCTATGCGCTATTATACCAATCGTGTTCAGAACTCCCGCCATAACTATATAAATTCATAAAATTAAATATAAATATATAAATATAATATAAATATATAAATATAAATATATAAATATAATAGAAATATAATATAATAGAAATATAATATAATAGAAATATAATATAATAGAAATATAAATATATTATAAATATAATATAAATATAATATAAATATAATATAAAATTTAATATAAATATAATATAAAATTTAATTATAAAATCAAAAACCACCTTTTGTGCTTGCTTGCATCTTGCTCTTTACAAAAATACAGTCAAGATATCTAATAGAGAGGAGGAAGATTATTGATTTTCAAGAAACACTTTATATAATTGTTGAAATCCATTATATCCAACATAACAAAATTACCTTTTCAAGATATCTTGTATGTGTAATTTTTCAGGATCAATAATAGGAATACTAAAATCAAACATTGCCATCATTGGTTTGAAAGATGCAGCTCGAACAAAAGCTTCATCATCAAATTGAAGAATAGAAAAGCATCCTTCCTATATATTATATTTAATTTGATCATTTTAATAAATAACAAATCTGCTTCCTTTTTTTTTTTTATTAATTTTATATAAATTCTTTTACATATTAAATAAATAAAATAATAATAATAATAATAATAATAATAATAATAATAATAATAATAATAATAATAATAATAATAATAATAATAACAACAATAATAATAATAAGAGTTATGAATATTATGAACCTTTATTTGTTCAGAATACGGTTCAATACCGGCTTTGACTTTTTTGATGTAAAGGAATAGAAATTCTAATAGTGCAATCTTTGCTTTCTGGAGAGTTTTATCAAACACATTAATTAATTCTAACAAGAATTTAATTATTCCGATATTTGGATCAAACAACAACTTGGACGCGAGGCCTTGATAATAATAAGAAAAGTTTTTTTTATTATAATCTTTTATAAATAAACTTCCGAGGTAAGGTTAAATTAAATACAATTAAATATAAATACCTAGTTCTTTATTGTCAATATCATTAAAAATTTGTTCAATATCTTCACAATATTTAAGTGCTTCGCCATTCTCTTGGAAAAGACTATTTTTTGAAAGTTGTAATATATTTTGACGACATACTGAAAGTTCTTGTAAACATTTTAACAGTTTATCTATTGACGACATTGGATTAAAAAAGGGTGATTGTGAATGTGATTTGAATGATTTTTTATTCAGTATATAAGTATATCAAAAAGTTTTATTTATCATTTATCATAAAGTTTATGTGTAACAAAGATGTAATAATCAACTAATTACTGTGAATCTACCAAATATTCTTATAATTCGACATGTGATCTTGAACACATTTTATTAATTAATTTTGTAAATAAATAAATAAAATTGATGATCATTCATATGCCACAACAGAAACTTTAAATTTCCGTCTTTTTTATATAGTACTAATTGACCAAACTGACCACTTGATAATAATAAAAAAAGATAAATCAATTTTATTATTGAATTTGATTAACTACAAATAAATATTGAACAAAAAAAAGAAATAAATAGAAATTGCTGAAAATGTAACACCGTAAAATACTTCAAATACAATTAGTTCATTTACCATCCACATGACATCACCTCCATTTAAAGATATCATCTTGTCTCCATATATTTTTTTTAAAGAAAAATTCAACATAATTCTATCGATCCCATCATCTCGCATTGAAATATACTCTCTTACTTCTTCAATCGCATCTTCTTTGGGTAATGACTTCCTTTTTCATAATGAAAAGCGTTCTTTCATGATATCGTGAATAGGAGAGGTCTTTTGTTGTGGAATTTATAGAATTTATAGAGAGAGGAATGATTTTGAGTCCAGGCATGAAAAATATATAATATTAATATATATATATATATAATTTTAATATATAGATTATAAAGATCAAAATGAAAGGATGAGAAAGATGATGTGGACCCAAAATCTTATAATAATCATTTTGATTTATCAATTTTTTTTTAAAAAAAAAAAAAAATTTCATTCACTCGTTCAAAACTTATTTGTTGATATTTCGATATTTCGAAAAAAATCTTTTTAACTTTATAAAGTAGATTTTACTAAGTTATTGTAAAAATGAATCAATATATTTATATATGTGTAAATAAAAACACAAAGTGCAAAAAATAACAACAATTGAAACAAAAGTATTTCACAATAAAGAATTATAATTAAGTCCACTCAATTAATCTTTTCAAAATAATATTTGTTTGTCGTCCCATAAATCCCAAAAATGTTCATATGGTGATGGTAATAATAAAAATTTAGATACATAGTGCTCCATATCGATCGATCAATNTAATGACTTCCTTTTTCATAATGAAAAGCGTTCTTTCATGATATCGTGAATAGGAGAGGTCTTTTGTTGTGGAATTTATAGAATTTATAGAGAGAGGAATGATTTTGAGTCCAGGCATGAAAAATATATAATATTAATATATATATATATATAATTTTAATATATAGATTATAAAGATCAAAATGAAAGGATGAGAAAGATGATGTGGACCCAAAATCTTATAATAATCATTTTGATTTATCAATTTTTTTTTAAAAAAAAAAAAAAATTTCATTCACTCGTTCAAAACTTATTTGTTGATATTTCGATATTTCGAAAAAAATCTTTTTAACTTTATAAAGTAGATTTTACTAAGTTATTGTAAAAATGAATCAATATATTTATATATGTGTAAATAAAAACACAAAGTGCAAAAAATAACAACAATTGAAACAAAAGTATTTCACAATAAAGAATTATAATTAAGTCCACTCAATTAATCTTTTCAAAATAATATTTGTTTGTCGTCCCATAAATCCCAAAAATGTTCATATGGTGATGGTAATAATAAAAATTTAGATACATAGTGCTCCATATCGATCGATCAATTAAGATTTTAAAGAATTTAATCTTGGTTCGGCTGAATCAATTTTGCCAGGTTCTCCCTTAAAATTTGTTTTTGATTCCTTTTTTACATCAGATTGACTAAGGCGTAATTCCAATTTAGCCTTTAATTCTTCTAATTCTTTCTGTAATCGAACATTATCTTCCGTTCGAATCGTACACTGACCTAACTTGGAATTTAATTCTTCAACTTCTTTATGAAGTCGAATATTTTCTTCTTCTAGGCGTGTGACTTTTTCTTCAAGATCTGCAACATACAATTTTTTTTTACGGCGACATTCTTTAGCGGCTACCCTATTACGCAGAAGTCGTCGTTGTCGTCGTTCGTCGTTTGAAAGATTTCGGGAATTACTACGTTTCCCACTAGAATTATTTTCTTGGGATTGAATCTGAGTGGTTGCTGTTGCTGAATTATTCAAAAAATCTCCCATGTTAGTGTGGAGAGGAGACGTAATACTTTGACTTGAAGACAACGATGGGTCTACTGCAATCGGTGAGCTCACTGAATTTGCCATAGTAGAAGTAGTTGAAGAAGATAAACTTTCAAACTGTTGATTCGGAGGAGATTCTACCGTAACCTGAAGTGTATTTATTTGTTGAGCTGAAGACAATAAAGCTGCGGCATTTTCTTCAATGGAGTTGGAATCGGATTCCGTTAAGGTTGCGCTATCAACTGATTTTTCTACTGATTTTTTGGAACCCTGAGTTGCCTTGCGCTTTGCGTCACCTTGCTCGGCTACATCATTTGGTGCAGTCCTTTTGAGTGATTTTGAAGATTCGTCTTTTTTCGTTTGTTTTTTTTCTATTTTATTTCTATTAGTAGTAACAGAAATTAGTTTGTTGTCTTCAAAGGACGGTTGCTCTTGTGGATTGGTAAACTGCACTTCTTGAGGCATTTTTATATATACAATTAACTTTTAACTGGTTTTTTTTTACTGCAAGTTGTTAAAATAACATAGTCAGATGAGATGAAGTTTGAGATTGAAGATTTTAATAGTGAGCCCTAAAAAATTCATACGTTTTAGATTCGAGATGTATAGGTTATAGAAATCGTGTTTCGTCGCCCTATATTTATTTCGTGTTGGACGACGTCGTTTTTACTGTAATGACAAAAAGGTGACGGCAGCAAAAACTGGAGTGACGTTTCGTTTCTGACAGATGTAATCTACGTAATATATGTCACTAACGTCAGCCACATGCATTTTGGTATACCCCTTAATCCATTTTGATGACTAAACAGTTTTATGTCCCACCTTTTTTATTGAAAGTGCTTTCCATTTCAAGCTTTAAGTCATATTTTTTAATATATATTGGCTTCAAGAAACAATAACTTGATTAAAGATAACTACCACTTTAAAGCTTGAAGCTAGAACTTTCAAATGGTTTTATTTACAGAAATTGTGTAACCAGACTGTTTTTACAATTAATACTTTTAATATCAATAGTTAAAAAATTACTGTATTGAATTTACAATTTAGATATTATCAAATGCTAAAATTAAAAATCCATTGTTAAAACTCTTTAATTAAACTTTCTTTACATAAATATTTATATTAATTATTGTCCAGAGAACTTTGTATTTCTACTCATAGTGAAAAATGAATTGCTACATGATTTTTGTCATTATAATTATATATATCATCAAAACTATCACTGGTCAAATAAAAAAAATAGAGTTTTATCATGAATAGGATTCCAATTGATTACTAAATTTGCTAAGATTTATTAAGATTTTTTTCAATTTATATTTATAAATTTTCACAAATAGGATGTTTCATTTATGCATATTTGTACTATTAATAGGATTCTAATTTTTGTTTATTTAATCAATATATTGAATTAAGTTAAATATAACTAAAATTAAAAAAAATAGAGTTGAATCAAAGCAAATTTTAATTTTTACTAATAATTAACACAATTAAAAATTTTAAAAATTGAAATTTTAAAAGTTAAATTAAGGTCAAATTAGTTTTGACAACATGTATAAAATGGAAGAACCTTTAAGAAAGTCTTATATAAAGTCAACTATAAAATTTGAAAAGAAAATATTATAGTGTAAAACAATATTAAAACAAAAATAAAATATAAATAATAAAAAAATTCATTATAAAACTTATTTTAAATCATTAATTAAAATTATTTTTATATATATTTATAAAATTTTAATATATTTTTATAAATCCATTAAGAGTAGAGACAATAAAATATGAAACATTGAAACAATTAAAAAATTTGAAAACATACAAAATATACAATATCGATGTAAAGTGTTTTACTTTATATATGTTATTAAAACTAATTTAGCTTTAACTTAACTTTTAAAATTTTAATTTTTAATTATATCTAACTTAATTAATTACATTAATTACTAATAAAAATTAAAATTTGTTTTGACTTAACTCTAATTTTTCTTAATTTTAATTTAATAGTTTAATAATATATATATTTTACTTCACTTAATAAAAGTAAATAAAAAAATAAATAGTGAACTTTATAAAAAAATATTTACAAAAAATTTTTTAAAAACATTAATTTAATATAATTTAAATAAAAAAAATATCATTTTTCAACAAGATAATAATTTCTTTCAGAAAATTTTAATAGATGTAAATTTACAAAAATTTAACATGGCATAAATTTTCATCACATTATACATCAGGAAACTTTTCGGGGTGTAAATTTACAGAAAATTTACGGGACCTACAGAAATTTACGCCTAAAAAAATCAATTTTTTTGACTTTGATCACTATTTATAAGACAGAGAGCGATTTTTTACTAAGATATTTCTAT